>CM038141.1:10956699-11369889 GCA_021437245.1 Aegilops speltoides | reverse complement strand
ACAACACATAAAACCATTCTGCTTGTTTGCCTCAGCCACTTCGAGAAAATTATGCACGCCCTTAATGTACTCGGAGGTGTGTCTTGAACCGTACATCCATTGCGGTTCATCTGTGTGCATTATATATAATTAAGTGTGTCAAAATCATTAGAGAGATCATGAATAGATAATTAATTAAGTGACCAAATTAATAGAAGTTCATCATCACATTAAAACCAAAGTACATACATAGTTCTCATCTAACAACATAAAGCTCTGCAGAGCATCTAAATTAATTAAACCATACATCTGAAACTATGTAAAACATTTCAATGCGAAACAAATGCGATCATAATCGCAACCAATGTAACAACTGATCCAACGACATAATGATACCAAGCCTCGGTATGAATGGCATATTTTCTAATCTTTCTAATCTTCAAGCGCATTGCATCCATCTTGATCTTGTGATCATCGATTTACATCCGCAACATGCAACTCCAATATCATCTTCTCCTCCTCAATTTTTCTAATTTTTCCTTCAACAAATTGTTTTCTTCTTCAACTAAATTTAACCTCTCGACAATAGGGTCGGTTGGAATTTCCGTTCAACAACCTCCTAGATGAATAAAATCTATGTCACGTTGGTCGGCATAATTGTCATAAACAATAAATGAACCAATAGTTATGAAAAGATAATATATACCACATCCGAATCATAGATGGGACGAGGGCCGACGGGGGCGGATACCAAAACCATCGCACTATATAAGATGCAATAATAAAAGTAAGAAAATTATACAAGTATATATCTATCTAAACATACAAATAAGAATATTTTTCCTTTCGGAAAGAAGATAAGAACAAGAGGCTCACCACGGTGGTGCCGCCGATGAGATCGGTGCGGGTGATCGACGACGTTGAAGACGGGATGGGGCGTGACGGACCGCTAAACCTAGACAAATATGGAGGAAAATGGAGCTTGGCGGTCGAGCTTGGAGAGGAGAAACCTTAAGTAGTGTGGCTCGGGCATTCCATCGAACACCTTGTGTGCATATGAGGTGAGCTAGAGCACCACCAAGCCCTCTCCCCTCGGCGAGAAAAAAGCAGAGCAAAGTGTGCTCGCTCTTGCGCTGGGGTATATATAGGCACCACCATTGGTCCCGGTTGGTCGTCTTAACCGACTAAGGGTTTTTTGGTCCCGGTTCGTGCCACGAACCGACGAATGGTTGTTGGCCAGAGCGGGGATCATTGGTCCCGGTTCATCCTACCAACCGACCAAAGGTCCAGACGAACCGGGACCAATGGCCCACGTGGCCCGGCCGGCCCTCGGGCTCACGAACCGGTCCGATGTTTCATTGGTCCCGGTTCTGGACTGAACCGGGACTAATGGGCTGGACCGGCCTGGACCATTGCCCCCTTTTCTACTAGTGTGCTAAGGTAGTGTCTGACACTCCCACTCCTGCATCAGGACAACATTCCACACAAGCAAGCAATATCAAATAATAATATTTCTGTTAGAATAAATCCGAGGCATACCGTCGATCTCCGAGGACCAAGCAATCACACGAGCACGACACCGAGATTTGTTAACGAGGTTCACCGATATGGCTACATCCCCGGGGCCTGACTATGGCGCTCCTCCCCATGATACCGCTACAATACTGCACCCGGTCGCCCTGGACACCGGCACATGCCGCCGGCTTCCCCTGCGTTCCGGTGCTATTATGTTGGCATAGGTTACATCATGTGTCTACCCCCGCTATATATGTGAGGCCTAGGATACAAGTGTCCTACTAGGACACGACTTCATATCCTATCTAAACACAATACAACTACAAGTCCAACTGTAACCTACTTTGTACACTATATTCGACACAATTCTAACAAACTCCACCTTGGCGAATATTCTCCGCCACCTTGAATTTGTCCATGCGTCAAACTTCCATGTACATTGGACTTGAGTTTATCCCATGAGTTCCGCTGCTACTCCAAAGACTCCATATGACTCCACCTGCAACTTGTAGTCCCTTCTTTTCTTGACCACGTCAACACTCGAGCAAAATTAAGTTCCACATTACTCTAGTTTGCGCTCCCAACTTTCAGAGTATCAATCCAACGCCATCACACACTGATCACTGACCTGCGTGAAAGTGAACAACTCACATATTGGGTGTCACACATAAGAGTTACCTGAACTCAACATCACCGCTCCTTTCTTGACCGCCTGTCTGAAACTTGAAGGAATTTTACCATTGCTTGTAGTCATCCCGAGCCAAATTCGCAGTTGTCTCACCACATGTATGACCACCAGAGCCCTGGCCCATCTCCATGCCCCGTGCGCACCGCACGCCTCGCCGCTATTACCACGTCGAGCCTCCGCTGTCCTGGTTGAGTCTCAACGGTCGCGAACCCACACCACTCAATCCCCACTGCAGAGTACCACCAATCATCACCGATCGATGACGAGTTTCACGTTTCCATCGGACCATCGGGCTCCAGTCCGAACTGCATGTCACTCACTTTTTTCCCCTTGCTGAATAGGCTTCGATTCTGGATCCTTACACCGTAGCCCCTCAATCCAGCTCCACCTTCAACATGACTCCATGGTAGATGATCAGTCCACCCCGCGCCCCGTCGACTTCAAGCCCACATGTGCACCGTCTTGAATCAACCCCGCGCCATAGTCTTGTCGAAGCCACACAAGCACTCAGACCCGTGCCACGTGTTTCCACGCCCCAGAAGTCGGTCACCATCAGCGTCATGCTTCTATGTCGCCGTCGCCGATCCCGCACCGTCTTCAGTACCAACCGACTTGCGTCGATCCGTCAGACTATCTAGTCCGACCCAGCCGAACTTGAAAGACTGCAACCATCTGCAACTCCTCGCAGTCCGCATCCTCCGCCTGGCTTGACATCCCGCAACGCCTTCAAGCATTCATGTTGTGCCAACAAATTTTTCACCCTTGCCTGCCATAACCCAAGGCTTTCTGTTCCGTCGAACTTATCCGCCTCAAACCTCGAACCCGTTGGTTCCATAATTCTTTGTACGGCTGACACTCTGAAAAGATTAACCAAGCTTCACACAGATACCCAAGTACACAATCGTGTGTACTACTAATAGCAAATTCAACTAGTTGGTATTCACGTCAAAGCTCCTATCTTGGCTCAACTTCTTCTACGCTAGCTATTTGCGTTTTCTGCCAATGCCATGCTACATCCGATGGATGGGTTGCTTTTGCTGCTGCACATCTCCGGCTCCTCTAGGGACTCGGTCCCTTTTTTTCTAAAAACAAATCTCCACCATGCCTTATTCCTTCGGCTCAACAACGCAACTCAGCTACGCACGCATACGCGTGAACACAAGTCACCCATCACCTGGGTCTGGCCCTCCAGCCTTCCACCGCAGCCTAGCTACAGCTCCGTTAGCCCAGCCCACTCACCGGCCTTGCCAGCTTGGGCCTCGCTTTGTCCACGCAACGTGCATCCGCCCGGCAGCCGCCTCGCTCGACCGGATCGAGCGCTCGATTCCTCCTGCCGCACGCGTGGTGCACCGCTACCACTCGTGCTGCCTGACTCGATCAGTCTCCCGCTTCTGCACGTTCCGCCGCCGCCGCTTGCACCAACTCGCCGATTTCCAAACGCTTCCACCGATTGCTTTCAGGACACGGCTATCCAATCCAGCCGAACCATGTGTAGAATTTCCTCGCCAAGCATGCACCGATGACAATCCATCTCGACGAAATTCGGCACTACCTCTAGATCAACAACCGCAGCCTCAAATCAAACCTTGCTTTGATACCACTTGTTAGAATAAATCCGAGGCATACCGTCGATCATCCGAGGACCAAGCAATCACAAGAGCACGACACCGAGATTTGTTAACGAGGTTCACCGATATGGCTACATCCCCGGGGCCTGACTATGGGCGCTCCTCCCCATGATACCGCTACAATACCGCACCCGATCGCCCTGGACACCGGCACATGCCGCCGGCTTCCCCTGCGTTCCAGTGCTATTATGTTGGCATAGGTTACATCGTGTGTCTACCCCCGCTATATATGTGAGGCCTAGGATACAAGTGTCCTACTAGGACACGACTTCATATCCTATCTAAACACAATACAACTACAAGTCCAACTGTAACCTACTTTGTACACTATATTCGACACAACTCTAACAATTTCAGACATCGATGACAAACTAACTAATGACACACACAAACTAACTAACTAATGACAGGGGTCTTGTTGTGGTTATGCTAACAGCTTGAGTAAACATGTGCTAGGCTAAGCTAGCCAACGCACAAGCATAACTAGCAGAGAAACAGGAATCCTGTGTGAAGGGCATTACTAATAACACTAGTCTATAAAAACAGAGGAGTGGCTGATTGACTCACTACCGGAGGCTATAGAAAAAACACAGTGGTAAAAATCCTTGAGAAGAAGAGCATGCAAACCATCAACTGAAACTGCGCCGGAAGTAAGCGAAGGATGCAAAATCTTACATAACAGAAACTGAACATCCATTGCTTCTTCATCAGTGCATACTACAACCTCAACCTGCTCTTTCCGTTCCTGCATCAGCATTGGGCTCCAGCCAGCAAGATTCATGTCCTCCCTCGTAAGCACCCAGCAAGTAATTCAGATATCTAGAACACTGCCGCAGACCCTGTTGCACACACCCAAAGGACCTGCAGAAGACTGGATCCGGATCAGATTGTCTCGGCCTGGGTTGTGATTCAGTAATGCTCGAATCGACTCTACGCCAAGAAGTCGAACCTGGCAGATGCTCAAGGAGATGACTTAATTCACATCACGTATGCAGACGATAGAAATCAAAGTTCAGCTAAGCCAACAACAACCATGACGTGACCTAGTAGTACACACCCAAATACAGATCAGATCGTCTCGACGTGGACTGGGATGTGAGTCAGCGATGCTTGACTCGACTCGAGAGTTACTGTTGTACAATAGAGTTGTAGAAGCAATCGCAAGTCATTCCCCGAGCAGCAGCCATCGGGGAGGCCTACTAACTGATTAAAGGAGACTGTTCTGTAAATAAACATAAGAAACACACATGTAGTAACTAAAAACTTGAGAAGAAGAGCACTGCTGCTTAATTCTGGCATGCAAACCATCGACTGAAGCCGTATTGTGAATGCAGTAAATCGTCACTCATAGAAGCCGATTACCTAGCAGTGTCCACTTAGTTCACTTGACAATCACACCAACAGTACTAGCTTTGATCTAGCCTCTCTATATGTGGATATAAGAGGGAGTTAGAATTATCCCCTTGGTATGGAAGTGGGACGTGCTAGCTTTGAGAGATCTAGCTCATGCTCTAGATGATGAATCTTAAAACAAGAACTGGAAAGAGATGGATGATGCGATGGAAAGATTTGTGTTATTTTCTTATCGACTAGGTTAAAGAAGCAGGAATATAAGGAATAAGAAGCATAGTATATCACCTAAGGGAGGAGCTACAGCAAGGCCAAATGTGGCATGGTCTGCCAGACTTTTGGAATTGTAGTCTATACATTTATTCTTGGGCCTTCGAATACCAGCTCACATGCTATTTTCTTCTGTTTTGCTAGCCTGTCCGCCCAACATCGGGCTTCAAGCTCTTTCATTGTATATCACCATGATGTATTTGTTGAGGTAAGAAGGGGACTTGAGCTCTTTTCAAGATATTTACATGATATTTAGATCTTTAGTATTAATTACGAACTCTTTTCTTTGGTTAAGGCTCACCTAGGTTGTTATGTTTGTTCTTATGACTAACAACTTAATTAATTTTAATCTCTCCATGAACCATTTGCTTTCGAGGATCTAGAATAACAAGTTGACAGAAGGAGAAGTGTATCCTTATTGATGATCAAGTCCTTGCCTCTTGAAATGTAGTAATGTTACTATTTGAGCTATTTTTGCCACTAATACCTACATATCCCGATATCGTGGATTTGGCCACTTATGCATGCTAAAGTGTTTTTGTCATATTTCAAGACCTAAAATCTATTAATTTTCTAAAGATATTTTTACAACTCACGTATATGATTTTTCATAAATCATGATTCTACTTTTACTTGGCATATGCAGAACTACGAATTGCAATGTATCTAATTGTGTTGCAAAATTGTAGCTATGAAATATTATTTAGCCTTGTCGTGTAGGAACAACACACAAATGTTAGAGAGAAGTGCACAAAATAAGCTCGGTTTATATATACTATAGAACAAAGAGGCAAGTCATCAAGCTCTTAGTACATCATTTCATTTTCAAGCAAGTACATGTAGACAGTAGGAAAAGGCACGCACATTAAAAAGGAAAATAAATAGTACACGAGATCACGACAAGGAAGACCCTTGTCCTTCTGCTTATTAACTGTTGCAATGAGCGAGGCGTCCACCGGGGCAAGAAGATTCTGAAGCAACTTAACACATGCATTGTGCTAAATTGGGCACGCGTAAATGCCAAGTGCATTGACAGACCCCCCAGCACGTGCATAGAATCCCCCAATGTTGTTACCATCTGGAACCTCGCTGCTAAAAGGGGTACCGTTTGCTTTTCCAAAAGGCCCATATGCTGTAACACTGCTGACCAAGGTAAGTGATGTAACAATTGTCTCTCCTCCAACTGCACCGGTAGTTCCAAGAACTTGCTTTATAAACTCGGAAGGAGCAAGTGTGATCTGGAAGGGAGCGGATGTATTGGGTATGAGATGTAAGTTATACCTCAGGAAACAATGCAGAAATTACAGAGAATATCGAAATAACTCACCGCTGCAAAGAAGTGCACCATCACCACCCCATGGTCCAGTAGTTTTCTTCTGGCCAGTTTGGTCAGTGTAGGAAAACATAACCGAGTTAATCACGTCCCCACATCTAATTGTCACAGTTTGAAGAGAACGAGGCAGCTCTGTGATGTCAAAGGATGTGCCACCATCCCCACCCCAAGGTCCCATCTTTGTCACTGGGATCTGGGTATAGGTGATCAAGCGACATAGGATATCGTAAAAATTTGCGTTTATGTAAATCCAAGTAATAAGGTGAGATGTGATTTTTAACAATATAAGCGGACTTAATATAGGAAACTAATTACTGGTAAATGTATCTCACCGCTTTGGGGATGCACAGACAGAAAGCACTGATACGAAGCTCCCAAGTACGCCCGGGAGTAGGTGGTACAGTTTGGATTACTTTGGCGACCACTACACCTTGTGCATATGCAAACTCTCCACTCCCACCTACAATTGCCCATTCACTATTGTTTCCTACAAAGTCTCCAAGAACCTTAAGGCTGGACCCCTTAAACCTAGTAAGTGAAGTCAAAATCACAAAATTTTAGCACAAAAAATATGTATAGATGCAGTGTAATTAATTGGGACGCTAACAGCTCTAAAAGATGGGAAACCAACCTGGTATCAGTGAACAATATATTATGACAGAATAACCAGTTCTCATCAACTTTGCCCGCCCCCATGTGCATGCCACGAGCACGTGCGACAAGGTTTGCATTGGCAGCCGGACCATCACGTATGGTCCAGTCGTTTGCAACGGTGTGACCAAACCCAAAAAGCTGACCTGGTGGATTGACAACAGAGACTTGGTTGGCGTTGGTAACACCCGGACCATCAAATATCTGGTTCATGTATAAGTGGAAGAGATGCTCTTTCTGCTTAATGTCTTGGCAAACACACTCTGGTAGTAGGAAGGGTTTGTAGCGGCCATGGCTATCGGGTGTGTGGGGAGCTTTAGCTAAGCAAGCTAACTAGGCTTCGATGTGTTTGGTGAGGAAATGAACAGAGTGAAGGTCACAATTTATAGTTGGGGTTCCGTGTGTCTGGTGAGCCACTAGATGCTGAGTCAGATCCAGTTAAAATATGTTCTTCTCACAAGCCAAAAACAGCTAAGACCTCCTAATTGAAGATAAATTCATGGGAGCTTAAGATACGAGTTTTATTTAAACTTTGTCCTTTTGGTCCAAATAATAAAATCTTTATGAATGACTTGACCTCATTTGTCATATTGTAGGTTTGGTACTTTAGTATATATATCTAGGGCGTCGATTTGTCATGGCTTAACATGCATGCATGTGGTGTGCCAGACTCATACAAATCATTGCCCTATTTTATATCTCGAATTCGACTACACACCAGAATCTACATCTCGGATGCCACTACACCAGAATGACCATATGAGATGTGGTAGTGCACCCTGTCTAGCATCGAATAGCCAGTTCTAGAATTGTTAGTGCTCAGTCTCTCTAAGCTTTTCGCTTGGAGCCTCTGAGCTTAGCTCCATTGAGGCAGCAAGGACATTTCAAGCTAGTTACAACTATTTTTTTAGAACAGCCATAGTGTCTACTTTGTTCAGCTGTTGTGTCTACTATGTACAATCACTTTTTGTGAGAACTGGCATGGGCATCGGCACCTTTTTTTTTTTTTTTGCATCCAGGCAGCCAGCACAGGCTGACCCACCCTGCCACAGATTAGCCAGCATCTCGATCGGTGGCATGATCAGTTACAGTTTGCAGGTGGAGATCTCCCGGGAGGACCATGCATGGCACGCAGCTAGAATTCGGAAATCCTACTACGGGATTAGGAGAAGTAATCGCCAAGGCTATGCCATGATCCATGTGTCCGTGAGAGCAAAGCTGAGAAAAAAAAAGCAGTGGCATCCTTGTGGCATCCTTTAGGTGAAGGCCACGTACATAGCCATTCAGGTGAAGGTGCAGGAGTCAGAACTAATGCCAACAAGTCTATGCTCTGGCTTATACAATTATGCCAAACATATATCTTCTTACGACAGGCGCATATCGTTTAGAAAAATTATGTATCAATTGGAGTACCACTTGCTTTGAACACAGCTAAATATAATGCCAATAATAAGATGGGGACAATGAATCACATAAAAAAATGGTCGGAGTAGGACTAGTTTGTTTCTAAAGTATTTGAGAAGACCGGAGGTTTAGTCATTTTATTCCTTTTGTTTGACGCGTCTTCCAAGAAGCGTAAAGGTTTATGCTTGTGTTTTGTTATATCTGCTTGGTTGTCTCTAGCATATATTTTTTAGAATATTTCTCTAGCATATACTCACATGAAGGCGGCACTTGTTATAATTTCCATTGAAGTTTCTTCATGCGAGCTGCATTGCTACCGTTTCATATACTAATATTCACACTATGAAGAACAAATACTGAAATTCCAGATTGTTTGGCAGTACCGAAGTTATCCTCAGCCAATTGGCCGACATGGAGCCTGTTGATCCGCATTCACTCGTAGGTCATGCGATTCATAACGGGGAGAACTTGCACCAGTCATGCATGCATGTTATCATTAGTTCCATCTATCTAGTGAATGCAGTGGTGGTCTGGATAAGGTCGAGCAGTCTGTTTGGGTGAAATATCCAACATCTCTAGGGCTTCCCAGGCTATTGGGGCTCGCTAGCCATTCAATAATTGGGTTGAACTCATTTTTAACTCTCGATCATCCATTTTTGGCAGGGAAAAGTTACACTGGCCATCCATCGCTATGTCCTTCATAGTGGAACTTCAGTTCCCATTGGTCCCATGCATCAGCCAACGGTGGGCACATATGCTAGTACGTGAGGAACTTAATAGGGTCACCCTAAGTTTCATGGGCGTTAAAGGAAAAAAAACACGCATCTCATCTTTGCTCCTCCCACACATCCTCTCCCTCGCCACCCATGCGACTACCATGGCATCACTCCACTCTCGCCGCCGGCATGCCTCACCGTCGTCCCGGACCTGCCCTGGAAGCTCAACAATGATAGTGACAACAAAAATCTCGTCTCATCTCCATTGCATAGCTGCGGTCGCAACTGAACTTCCTCTTTTCTCTGTTGGGCATCATGGCACCATCTCCTCACAGCATGTGCCACCTCTCTGGTTCATACGCACCCTCACCAAGCTCGTTGGGAAAAGAAGGTTTCAAGCACCACTTGTCCCCTTTATCGATTTCCTCCCCTAGGTAGCTGGTCAACTTAAGCAGAGCGGGCTATGAAGTGAGATGATGCCACAGAGCGACAAACGCTCTTGACACCGTCCATTGCACTGGAGCTCTCATCGTTGTCCTGGTTGTCCAATAACAATATTTGGTATGACCCAAAATCTGTAGAAAATATACCAATATGTACTAGATAAAATTAGTATTCACCACAAAGTATATTTTCATACAATATATATTTGACGTTGTATATCATAGCATATTTTTGTACAAAATTTGTAAAACTTAAAATTGCTTGACTTGAGACAAAGTAGAAACTCAATTAATTTGGAATGGAGAGAGTATCACCCAAAATCAATTATACAACAAATGAGGAAAAGAGAACCCTAAAGCCTCTTCGTCTTATATGAGCCGAACAACATAGATTGCTCTACACAAAGCAATATGTCAATTGAAGTTGTCTTAATTTTATAACCTCTACTAATGACATTATTAGTATGATTAGAACGAGTAGGCTATCTTCAAACCTCCGACCATCACCTCGCTGGCCTCCATTGGGTGTCCCGAAGCTAGGAAGAAGAGTCAAAGTATAGATGGAGAGCTGTCTCCAGATGAATAAAGGACCAAATATTTGCTCATATCTTAACTTACCGAGATCATCGATTTCACTGAAAAAGCATGGTCGAGGCATAAATATAGTGCATATTGGTTTTCTTATTCACCCTGGGGTTGGGGCGGACTATTTACATGTTGCCTGGAAAACAATTATGGAAATGGACAGACGGATCATCATCTTCTTCCTCCAATCGTATCCTTCTCACGAATTGTTTACTTTCTTCCTCGTATTAGACTAACTTGATGGCCCACTGTCTCTCCTCTAGTCATCTCCTTCTACAATGTCCTATCCGAGCCCTCGTTGGTGACGCCATGACAATAGAACAAAGCACCCCCGGCCCACCGCCCACACACACATGTGAAGCCTCAGACTCGCCTCCGCTTGCGGCGCTGCTGCCAGCCGCATCGCCATCGGCTCCGGTTTACTCCCAGCTCAGTCTCACTCGCACTTGCCACATGACACCGTCTCAGCCTCAGAGCTCCACCTTGCCTCCCTTTGTTCTCCCCTAAAATTAATTTACACACATTGGTTTTTCAGGTAACTTACCAATAGAAAATGCACATGGGGTCAAACATTGCATTCATTTTCCTCCTGTACATGAAAGGCTTAGCTTCGAATTTCTCCATACATGGTTAAACCAGCTGTTCAATGTTAGAAGGGGTGATCATCTAAGCCTTCAGTCCTACTAGTGTTTAAATACTACAGCTTGACAAGGAGCTATTCCGACCTCATGCATGCATGCGAAGGCCAACAGGTATATGTTGTAGCTTATCCAAGTATGCAAAACCTACATGTTTGTACGACAGAACATTTAGAAATATTCTATATTAACTGGAGTACCGATTGCTTTGAATACAGCCAAATATAATGTCAATAACAAAAGATGGAGATAAGGACTCCCTTATAAAACTGGTCGGAGTTCATTTCTAAAATATGTGTGAAGACGAGAGGCTTAGTCATTTTATTACTTTTGTTTGACGTACCTTGAAAGAATCATATCATTGTGCACTACTGTAATGGAAAGGAAAATCTATCCCGTGGAATAGAATCTTTATGAGAGCTAGCACCACGTGCCTG
Source organism: Aegilops speltoides (assembly GCA_021437245.1). Lineage (NCBI taxonomy): Eukaryota > Viridiplantae > Streptophyta > Magnoliopsida > Poales > Poaceae > Aegilops > Aegilops speltoides. The sequence continues at coordinate 11,358,252 of CM038141.1, read as the reverse complement.
TCCTTGTGGTTGTCAGGAATTATCTTGGACGGCTCGTGCAAAACGTTCAGTCGGCAGCTCGGCAAAAGCAGCAATGTCAAGGCCTATGCCCGCGCCTCCAGCTGGTGACACCAACAGGACGTCGGGACTGCGTGATCTCCCGATTTGTTTCAATCGATTAATTAGCAACTATACCTTATCTTAGCATATTTTTGCATATAATTATCAAACTTAAAGTAGTTTGACTCGGGACAAACCTAGATAATTAATTCATAATGGGGAGTATGACCCACAATTCTCTAGTAAATAGGAAAACATAAAGACCTTTTTTCCATTAAGAAAAGAAGGATAGCTCGTCCTAGATAAGGCACTAAGTCAATCGTCGTTGTCTTAATTTTAGAATCTCTATTGATGCTATCTCCATTTCGGTTAGGACGAGAAGGTTGTCCTCGAACCTCCTACCATCAACTCATCCAAGCTATTTTGTTGGAGCCAAAGCCCAGCGCAGGACACTGACTTCATGTATCAGGAGATTGTTTGCACGACCTCCGTCGGTGTGTGTAATGTAGCATGTAACCCAGAGCTAGGAGACAACGTATAATGTATTATCCATAAGACCAGAACCGCTAGAAGGCTTGATCATTTAGGACAAAAAATATTGTAGCTCGGACCTGCTATGGTGTTTAAATAATACAGTGTGCCTAGGAGTTGTTGGAACTCCATGCATGCATGACAAGGCCAGCATGATTATGCTCTAGCTTATCCCATTATGCCAAACCTATATATTATTATGACAGAACCGTATATTATTTAGAAAGATTCTATATTAACTGGAGTGCCACTTGCTTTGAATACCGCCAAATCTAGTGTCAACAAAAGGAGATGGGGACATAGACTGCCTTTCCCTTAAAAGAATGGTTGAATTAGTTCGTTTGTGAAGTATATGTGAGAAGACCAGAGGCTTAGTCATTTTATTCCTTTTTTTACGCGCCTTGCAAGAAGTGTAGTGGGTTATAACTTGTACTTCTGTTTTTTTATATATCTGATTGGTTGTCTCCAGCATATATTCACATGAACCGGCCACTTACTATAAATTTCATTGAAGTTTCTTCATGTGAGTTGAGTTGATACCATTTATATACTACAATTCAAACTATGAAAGAACAAACACTAAATTCTGGAATGCTTGGCAGAAATGAATTTATCTTCATGCAAGGTGGGTGATTGGCTAGGGTGGAGCCCGTATATCTGCATTCACGCTTAGGGTTGGCGATTCACAATGGTGGAGAACTTGCACTAGTCAGGCATGTTGTCATTAGTTCCATATTTCTAGTGAATGCACTGGTGGGTGTAGAACCATTAGTAAAAGCTAGAACTAATAAGGCCGCGCTCGTTGACGTTCATCGGGATAAGGGTGGATTTTTTACGTGAAGTAGATGATGAGAGTCGTTGCCTCCACGAACATATCGAGGATGTGCTTGAGGTGGGCAGATGTATCGACATTCTAACGAATGATTATGAGTGTGTCATCGGCGAACTGAAGCACGCTGGTAACCACTTGGAGGAGGTAGGTTAAGACGAGCTCCCCCTGGTGTGGACACTCGTCTAGTGAATCCACTTCCCTGGGATCCTTTCGAGAACAACGGCGGATCGTGTGGTCTGTAAGATAGCATCCATCCACCCGTACCATCTGGGTGGGAACAGATGAGCCTCGAGGATTCGCTGAATACTTGACTAATTGATGCAGTCAAGTGCCTTGGCAAAGTCGAGCTTGAGCACAAGCGTGAGCCTCGAGTGAACTAATCCCGGGTGGTTTTGGTAATTAATAACAACATATATATCATTGAACTACTTGACTAATTGATGGCAATGACTGATGATGTGGACCCTCAAAATGCTAAGCATTGGCAAAAGCTCAAGACTCCATTTTGGTTTAGTGATCCAAGATCACATTGAGTCCATAGGAAAGCTACTATTAAAAGATGAGGTTATGATGATGATCAAGTGCTTAGTGATTTATCTCTCAAACTATCAGCGTAATCTCGGTCCCACCGATTTAAACTCAGGCGAGATGAACCACCTCAGCCATATACCCAAACCCTAAGAATTTCGGATTTTCCGATTCACTAGAGTCCCCATCAAATCGGTGTCACCGAGATGAGAAAGTCGGTCCCACCGAGATTGGCAAACCCTAATCTTTGGAAGAATCGGACTAACCGAGATTGTATTTTCGGTCCCACCGAAAATCCCAACGTTCACAAGATTTGAACTTTCGGTCTGACCGAGATTGCTCAAATGTGTGTAACGGTTGGATTTTGTGTGGAGGCTATAAATACCCCTCCACCTCCTCTTCATTCGTGGAGAGAGCCATCAGAAAGAACTACCACTCCTACCTTACATTTCTGAGAAGAAAACTACCTACCCTTGTGTTGAGATCAAGTTGCTTCACTCCTACCATATGAAACTTGATTTCTAGCCTTCCCAAGTTGCTTTCCACTCAATCCCTTCCTCCACGACAGCCAAATCAGTGAGGAGAGTTGAGTGTTGGGGAGATTATCATTTGAAGCACAAGAGCAAGGAGTTCATCATCACCAACACCATCTATTACCTTTTGGAGGGTGGTGCCTCCTAGATTGGTTAGGTGTCGCTTGGGAGCCTCCGTCAAGATGTGGAGTTGAACCAAGAAGTTTGTAAGGGCAAGGAGATCGCCTACTTCGTGAAGATCTACCCCGAGTAAGGCTAGTCCTCCGTGGACGTAGGCCATGATGGCATAGACAAGGTTGCTTCTTCGTGGACCCTTCGTGGGTGGAGCCCTTCGTGGACTCTCGCAGCCGCTACCCTCCGTGGGTTGAAGTCTCCATCAACGTGGATTGACGATAGCACCACCTATCGGAACCATGAGAAAATCTCCGTGTCTACAACTTGCGCTTGCTCTTCTCCACCTCTTATTTACTACATGTGCAATTTACTTTCCGCTGCCACAACTCTAGAATTGCATGTGTAGGGTGATACTTGACTTGGTCATCTTTGTGAACTTGCTAAAAACTTGTCCTAATCAAAAGGCTAAACTTTTAAGTTGTCAAGTAGTCTAATCACCCCCTCTAGACATACTTCCGATCCTACAAGTGGTATCGAGCTTTGGTCTCCATTGGATTGGTTTTCATTGCATTGATTCCATAAGCTTGGTTTCACAACCTAGGAGAGTATGGCGCCTAGTGAGGGTAATTTCAGAGAGGTCCTTACTTTGATGGTTCAAACTTTGCTAGTTGGAAGCACAAAATGAAAATGCATATTCTTGGACATAACCCTGCCGCATGGGGCATTATTTGTGTTGGCTTGCAAGGTGAGTTCTTCAAGAAGGAAAAGTTCCGGATCGCGAAGCTCTACCGCGATGAGTTGCGGATGTTACGAACAATGCTCAAGCTTGTGACATTCTCTTCAATGCTTTGTGTCCCGAGGAGTTCAACAAGATCAGCCGTCTCGAGAATGCAAAAGAGATTTGGGATACTTTGGTCGAAATGCACGAAGGTACCGAGTCTGTGAAGGAATCAAAGCTAGATGTTCTTCAAGGTCAGCTTGACAAGTTCAAGATGAAGGAAGGTGAAGGTGTCGCTGAAATGTACTCTAGGCTTGCTCTCATCACCAATGAGATGGCAGGCTTAGGAAGCGAAGAAATGACCGACCGATTCATCATCAAGAAGATCCTCAGAGCTTTGGATGGAAAGTATGACACCGTGTGCACTTTGATCCAAATGATGCCAAACTACAAAGATCTCAAGCCTACCAAGTCATTGGAAGAATTGTTGCTCATGAGATGACACTTAAAGATAAGGAAGAGCTTCACAACAAGTCAAGTGGTGCTTACAAAGCAACAGTTGAAGCTCCCACGTCCTCAAGTGACAAGCTAGTTTCCAATGAAGAGATAAGCCTAATGGTGAAGAACTTCAACAAGTTCTACAAGAGTAGAAGCAAGGAAAGAAGCTCAAAGTCTAGATCATATGATGAAAAGAGATCTTCTAGTCGTGATCGAATCTGCTACAATTGTGGAAGACCCGACACTACTCAAATGAGTGTTCGACTCCCACAAGAGAAGAGAAGAATCTCCAAGAAGAAGAAGCTCAAGGGAAGAGTCACCTCGAAAAGAGAGTAGGAGTAGAGATGATCGTTCGAACGAAGATCCTCTCGGAGAAGCAAGGATTCGGAAAGGAAAGACAAGTCATCAAGGAGCTACACAAGAAGAAAACATCAAGCTCATGTTGGTGAATGGGTTTCCGCCCGACTCCGACAATCACTCCGAAAGAAGCTATCACTCCAACTCCGAATACACCAAGATGAAGGTGTTGCGGTCTTGCTCTCGTGTCCTCCAACTCCAACTCCTATGACATATTTGATTCACCAAATGAGGGAATTGGAAGATGCTTCATGGCAAAAGGCCCCAAGGTATCACATCCTGAGTTTATTGACTTTGATAGTGATGAGGATGACTTGCTTGGAGAAGATGAGCTTTTACATGACAAATCTAGTGAGCTTAGTAATGATGAACATGCTAATAGTCTTCATAGTCGAGAAGAGTCGAATGAGAATGCTATGAAGGAGATTGAGCGTCTAACTAAAGAACTAAACACTCTTAAGTTAGCTCATGAAACAACTCAAGAAGATCATAGAGAGCTTCTAAGATCTCATGAGAAGCTACGCTTCGAGAAGCTCAATCTAGAGCAAGAACATGAGTTTCTAAAAGCTATCAATGACGATCTTCGAAAGAAGAGTTCTTCATATCTTGCCAAACGACTTCTCTTGTCTAATTTCTTACCACCTATTAAAACTAAGCATGACAAGCATAAGAAAAATTCTTCATCTAGTAGTAACAATAATCATGCAAAATCAAATGTTGTTACTTCTAGTAATTCTCTTGATTCCACTAACAATGTTTCAAGCCAAGTTTCACTTGAGCAAGAAAATAGTTTATTGAAAGGGATTATAGAGAAAGGTGTCTACAAGAGTCTTGCCGGAAGCAAGAGCTTTGAGGAAATTGTTCGCAAACAAGGAAGACACCGAAGAATCAAGGAATTGGTTTTGAGCGAAAGTTCAACGCCGAGGGTGTTGAATGGGAAGAAGGTCAATATCCCACTCCAAAGTTTGTTTCTCAAGAAGAGAAGTATGATCCTACTTCTTCCAATGAGGAACAAGCTCAAGACGACCTTCCACCACAAGACCACAAGCTAAAAGGCAAGGACAAGCTTCAAGAGGAGGTTGATGCACTCATTGAAGCACCCAAGGCCATGGTCAAGTGGGTTCCCAAGGCAACTTCAAGTTCTACTTGACAAGCTCAACTACTACCCCAAGGATTCCCATCAAGATGATGTGGATCCCGAAGAAGAAGAACTAGAGAGTTCTTGAGGGTGACTCCGCCAACATACTTCACTCACATTCATTTTGGCAAAGAACTTGTGCAATCAACTTTCACATCTTGCACTAGTTCATGGAGTCACAAACCCTCTTGTTGGTAAGTCAAGGGACAAGGTAATCATTGCTTTCATGGACATCATCTAATGTGTACTTCAATCTATGTCCATGGATATTCTTGTTTGTTCCTTGTGGGACTAACCCATGTAGGTATTGAAAGTGCCCGAATCCAAAGGATTGCTCCCAACTCTTGATGATCTACATCAACATTGAGCATCCACATCTTCAACATCTACATGAAGTCTTCAACGACAACCCAAGGTTAGTTTGACTATTTAAAAGGGGTTCTCACATCAAGGGGGAGCTTTGCTCTAAAGAATTGAGCTAAAGCATCTTCTAATGATGTGAACACATTAATGCTTTATGGAAAAGTGGTAACCCCACTTGTGCTTAAAAGATGAGTATGACCTATGATCAAATGTTCTCATTTGACTCCTAAGTCAATATACTCATATATAGATGACCTAGTCATCGCCAAATTGTGTGCTAGTTGCTAGAGTTTTGTTTGTGCATGTTTGACACATATTTCATTTGCTATCTTATTGTGTGAGCATGTTGGATGCATGATTTAATTCATTCAAGGACATCCATTTGTTGCTTTGGTCTTATGGATTTTTCTTCTTGACCAAATGGATGGACAAGAATGCCTAAGGTCCTCCCCTAGCTATCTATGCTTTCTTGTCTCAAACTCTATTCATGCTTATATCACAAACTTTGAACAAGACTTTTTCGGACAGACCGAGTGAGGAGTACTCGGAGCCACCGATCCGTCAAAAGCCTAAATTCCAAAACCTTCTAAGTGATTTCGGTCAAACCAATATACTCAAATCGGACAGACCGAAATGACTTGGATTGATCTAGGTTTTCACCTCGGTGAAACCGAAGTATAATTTCGGCGTGACGAAGTGTGTAATCGCACGCAGCTAACCATCTCGGTCCCACCGAAGTTTTCCATCTCGGTCCCACCGACACCGAAGGGTATATATACCGAGGACAGCGCTGATTACTTCTTCAAAACGCCGCCTCAAACCCTTCGCTGCCGTCGTCGTGGTCTTGGATCGCCTCCGCCGTCGCTCAGTGTGCCTCGCCGCTGGTCTCCATCGCCGCCAACGGTCAAATCCCACCGCACCGCTGCCGCCAGAGTGAAGCTCCACCAGATTGGGTGAGTTTCATCCTCTCGTGCTTCTATCGCTGATTCTATGCACGATAGGTGTCGCCAGCTTCTTGCCAAGATTGAAATCTTCCTATCCAGCAAATTAGGTCTTAGAACAAAATTCGAGTGAAAATTTTAGGTTAGGTTTCCGCGAACACATCTCGGTGTGACCGATTCTACATTCTCGGATCGACCGATTTGGCCTCTCGCCATTGACCGCACTTTTCGGTGAAACCGAAGTCGCAAATCGGTAAGACCGAAGTGAAGATTCAGTGAAACCCTAGTGGTCTCGGCTCGATCAAACCCATTTCGGTCCAACCGAATGTGGTGTGCACGGTTAGGTTTAGACACTTCGGATTCACCGAATTTAAGATTCGGTCAGACCGAAATGTATTCTGTGAAAACCTAAAACTAATGTTTGAACTCATTTATTTTTGCAAAATCCTCTGCAGTTTGTGATAACTCTTCTATTCTGCCTATACCTACTCCATTCACAGGTTGTCACTCATGTCTGATGCAAGTGACAGCCAGAACAGGTCTGAATCACCAACTAAGATTCCAGAGGCAGTGACAAGTCCCGAAGCAAGCAGTTCTTCAGATGATGGAGAGAGGAGCACTCCAAGTGGATTGCCTCCAGCTGCCACCAGGGCGTGAAGAAGAGGAATTCTGATGAGGAAGACTCTGACTTTGTTGCAGATGAGGAGATTACTTCCAAGCCAAAGAGGCAAGTGGTTGCCAAGGGCTATCAAGGGCAACAATCAAAGAAAGGCACCAGCAAGGTGAAGAAGTCCACAGCCATGCGAAGAAACCGAGCATGGAAGAAGAGACCTCCAAAGAAGATCAAGAAAACTTCCAAGAGGAAGAGGCTAGTTCATGATGAAGTCGATGATGATGATTCGATGAGGAAGCACCTCAGCCTCCTCGTATGCGAAGTTGATGGGAGATGCCATCGTAAGGAGCACCCACAAAAGCTAAGCCATCAGCTCCAAAGAAAGGCAGCCCAAGCCAAACCTCTGCCAAGCCAAAGAAGACAAGTGAGAAACATTCCTGCTTGAGAGAAGAAGAAGGACAATGCCACCGCTGAATCAAGACGAGGCACATGTTTTGGTCAAGCTCGCATGAAATTGCCGCTCATAATGATGCTCATCCTCGAGCTGAAAATATGAAGGAAAGGAAAGACAAAGGTCTCGTGCTATGGAGGCAAGTTGATCCATACGCCACCAGGAGAAGGACAGCTGTTGACTCACGGTTCCACACCGAGAGCAACAAGATTTCTATGAGACAGCTTCTTATGGATAAGAAGCCAATTGTTGCGACACCAGACACGTTGATCGGGAATACATCGACAAAGTGAAGAGCACAGAGACTATTTCCCACATGTGCATGAGAGCTTCACCGCTTGTGGAGTTGCTGAGTTCATTGGTCGAAGTTGACCGCTTGGAATGACGAGATGATCATGCGCTTCTATGCCACCGCACACTTCTATCCAGATGGCGAGATTGTATGGATGATGAAGGACGTAGATTCCATTCAACTGTTGAAGAATGGAGAGCGTTGCTGAATGCACCAGTATCAAGGGACGATGATGTTGATGTCTATGGCATTCCGAAGAAAAATCATGAGTCGATGAGGAACATGTACAATGAGGTACCTGACAAGGATGTAGAGATATGGAAGCTTGGATCAGTCTACCATCTTCAGGCAGGTCTCCCAACCACCAACACCATTCTGAGGCATACTTTGATGCCCAAGTCAGGAGACCACCGCATGATAAGAGGCTACTCTATCAACATGCTGCACATTCTGGATCAGAAGACACCTTTTAAGGTGATGGACCTGATAGTAGAGACTATCAAGAGGACAGCAGCAGACCAGAAGAGGTCGTGTGGGTTTGCTCCGCATATTCAGATGCTCATTAATGCCAAGTTTGGCACGGACACCTACCTGTTGGATAGACCCCACTTGCCATTGCAGCCCTAACATGAAGATAACGGTTGTGATGATCGAGGATGCTCCCACATCCGTGGAAGGACATGCTAAGACCGAAGCTGCCAAACAAGCCAAAGCTGAGAAGGAAGCAAAGAAAGCCCAAGAGCGTTGGGGAACAACTTCTTGAAGCCACTCGGAGAATTGAGCTACGCCTGCCAGCATAGTGCAGTCTCGGGAGAGCCTTGAGAGGATAGTTGAAGATAAGTTCCATGCTCGGACGCTGTCGATCAAGTGCGTGTCACCGTCAACAAGCTTGAGGCGCACATTGAGGAAGCCAAGAGGAGAAGGCAGAGCTCATGAGGAGATGGAAGATGATCTAGTCCAGATGACTATGAGCAGCCCGCTGCAGTGCCCACAAAGCCCAGATCAGCTGCTATTCCAAAGGATGCACCCTGTGGCTACTACATCAGCACCTCCTACAGCTCCATCGGTTCAAAGACCAGCTCCAAAGTGTCTACTCCTCCAGCTCCACAGACTTCAGCGAAGCGTTTGCAGATGCAGCCATCTCCACTCCATCGACACGCATGTGAGCCGCCAGCAGAGTCCCTAGTGACGATTAGCTCTATACCTTCGAACTTTTTGGTAACTTGTTGCCAAAGGGGAGAAATTGTATAGATCATAGGACTTCGAGAGAGAGTGCTCGTTTTTGCTCTTTCGCTTGCGGTTTTCCTTGAGATACTTTTGAGTTCTTCGAGACATTTCGTGTGTTTGATACTACGCTTGCTTATCTTTGATGAGTGCTTGATCATACTATGCTTAATGTGTGCTTGATGCTTATCATATTCTATCTATACCTTGTATGATCATTTACTCATGTCTTGGTGATTGGGTGCATGTTATTCATTCTTATCATTTTGTGCGCTCCACCAAGATGTATGTGACATGGAAGAGTAACCCATGATCCTAATCGATTGTGCATTTGCATTCAAACGCAAATCTTAAATAATGCACAAATTTAGGGGGAGCTCTTGCTTATCACATACTTCTCAAAGCGACGATGTTATTCATTGATTATATCATTTGTCGAAGCTTTGATCTATATGTTGTCATCAATTACCAAAAAGGGGGAGATTGAAAGTGCAACTAATCCCCGGGTGGTTTTGGTAATTAATAACAACATATATATCATTGAACTAATTAACTCTTGAGAATATTTCAGAAAGTTCAGTGATATGGGTATGGCAATGACTGATGATGTGGACCCCTCAAAATGCTAAGGAAAACATTGGCAAAAGCTCAAGACTCCATTTTTGGTTTAGTGATCCAAGATCACATTGAGTCCATAGGAAAGCCAATACTATTAAAAGGGATGAGGTTATGATGATGATCTGGTTGCTCAAGTGCTTAGTGATTTATCTCTCAAACTATCAGCAATCTTTCATTCCAACATAAACCCATAAGTAATCTCGGTCCCACCGATTCCATAAACTCAGTCACACCGAGATGAACCACCTCAGCCATATACCCAAACCCTAAGAATTTCGGATTTTCCGATTCCAAACTCGGTCATTCCGAAATTGGTGTTGCCAACCTTCTGTAACCTTCTGGACTCAAATCGGTGTCACCGAGATGAGAAAGTCGGTCCCACCGAGATTGGCAAACCCTAATCTTTGGAAGAATCGGACTAACCGAGATTGTATTTTCGGTCCCACCGAAAATCCCAACGTTCACAAGATTTGAACTTTCGGTCTCACCGAGTTGTCAACTTCGGTCTGACCGAGATTGCTCAAATGTGTGTAACGGTTGGATTTTGTGTGGAGGCTATAAATACCCCTCCACCTCCTCTTCATTCGTGGAGAGAGCCATCAGAAAGAACTACCACTCCTACCTTACATTTCTGAGAAGAAAACTACCTACCCTTGTGTTGAGATCAAGTTGCTTCACTCCTACCATATGAAACTTGATTTCTAGCCTTCCCAAGTTGCTTTCCACTCAATCCCTTCCTCCACCACAGCCAAATCAGTGAGGAGAGTTGAGTGTTGGGGAGATTATCATTTGAAGCACAAGAGCAAGGAGTTCATCATCACCAACACCATCTATTACCTTTTGGAGGGTGGTGCCTCCTAGATTGGTTAGGTGTCGCTTGGGAGCCTCCGTCAAGATGTGGAGTTGAACCAAGAAGTTTGTAAGGGCAAGGAGATCGCCTACTTCGTGAAGATCTACCCCAGTAAGGCTAGTCCTCCGTGGACGAGGCCATGATGGCATAGACAAGGTTGCTTCTTCGTGGACCCTTCGTGGGTGGAGCCCTTCGTGGACTCTCGCAGCCGTTACCCTCCGTGGGTTGAAGTCTCCATCAACGTGGATTGACGATAGCACCACCTATCGGAACCATGAGAAAAATCTCCGTGTCTACAACTTGCGTTTGCTCTTCTCCACCTCTTATTTACTACACGTGCAATTTACTTTCCGCTGCCACAACTCTAGAATTGCATGTGTAGGGTGATACTTGACTTGGTCATCTTTGTGAACTTGGTAAAAACTTGTCCTAATCAAAAGGCTAAACTTTTAAGTTGTCAAGTAGTCTAATCACCCCCCCTCTAGACATACTTCCGATCCTACAGTCCCCATCGCCTAGACGAAGTTCCCCAAGATGATGGAGTCCGTGATGAACCCTGACTGGCCAGGATCAATAATCTCCCAAATTTGTCACTGCATCCTAGGTGTGATGATTCCCTTGCATGGGATCTTTATGCTACAATTTTGCAAGGAAACTAGACAGTAGGAGCATAGGGCGAGGATCTTCTCATTTTTCAGGAGCAATACGATGAGCACACGGTTGATGCTGCCTAGATCGATGCCACTATTATGGAATGCATGGAAGCGGCGCTTGATGTCAGGGGAGACGGAGGAATAGGCAACTAGTCGAAGCTGGTGTCCAGACCACCACGGCTTCCATTAAGTTTTTTCATGTGAGTTGTGTTGCTACCATTTCATCTACTATTGTCACACTGTGACACACAAAATACCAAAGTTGTTGATTGCTTGGCAGCAACTCAATAATCTGTTGGAAATATGCCCTAGAGGCAATAATAAAAGTATTATTATATTTCAATGTTCATGATAATTGTCTTTTGTTCATGCTATAACTGTATTATCCGGAAATCGTAATACACGTGTGAACACTTAGACCCCAATATGTCCCTAGTGAGCCTCTAGTTGACTAGCCCACAGATCAATAGATAGTCATGGTTTCTGACTATGGACATTGGATGTCGTTGATAATGTGATCACATCATTAGGAGAATGATGTGATGGACAAGACCCAATCCTAAGCATAGCATAAAAGATCGATAGTTCGCTTGCTAGAAGCTTTGCCAATGTCAAGTATCTCTTCCTTCGACCATGAGATCGTAACTCCCGGTTACCATAGGAGTGCCTTGGGTGTATCAAACGTCACAACGAATCGGGTGACTATAAAGGTGCATTACAGGTATCTCCGAAAGTATCTGCTGGGTTGACACGGATCGAGATCGGGATTTGTCACCAGTATGACGGAGAGGTATCTCCGGGCCCACTCGGTAATGCATCATCATAATGAGCTCAAGTTGACCAAGGTGTTGGCCACGGATCATGCATTATGGTACGAGTAAAGTGACTTGCCGGTAACGAGACCGAACAAGGTATTGGGATACCGACGATCGAGTCTCGCAAGTAACGCATCGATTGACAAAGGAATTGCATATGTGGTTTGATCGAATCTCGACATCGTGGTTCAACCGATGAAATCATCGAGGAGCATGTGGAGCCAACATGGGTATCCAGACCCATTGTTGGTTATTGCCCGAGAGTCGCCTCGGTCATGTCTGCGTGTCTCCAACCCGTGAGGGTCTACACACTTAAGGTTCGGTGACGCTTAGGGTTAGTAGGAAGTCAAGTATGTGACTACCGAATGTTGTACGGAGTCCCTGATGAGATCCCAGACGTCACGAGGAGTTCGGAAGGGTCCGGAGGTAAAGATTTATATATGGGAAGTTGTTAAAGGACACCGGAAGTTTCAGGGCATACTGTATTGTACCGGGGCCACTGTAAGGGTTCCGGGGTCCACCGAGGCCACCTCCCTGGGGCCACTTGGCTGCGTGGGGTGGTGGCCAGCCCTGGTGGCTTGGCGCACCCTCCCCGGCCCTGCGCCTAGGGTTGAGGAGGAACCCTAGAGGGGCGCCCTTGCTTGGGGGCAAGTCCCCCTCCTTGGCCGCCCCCTCTGGATGGGATCTAGAGGGCCGGCCCCTTCTCCTTCCCCTATAAATAGAGGGGTGAGGGAGGCAGCCGCACCCAAGCCAAGGCGCAGCCCTCCCTCCCAACACCTCTCCTCCTCCGCTGTGTGCTCGGCCAAGCCTCGCCGAGATCTCGCTTCTCCACCATCACCACGCCTGCCGTGCTGCCGGTGGAGCTGTCTTCCTCAACCTCTCCTTCCTCCTTGCTGGATCAAGACGGAGGAGACGCCACTGCACTGCACGTGTGTTGAACGCGGAGGTGCTGTCCGCTCAGCACTTGGTCATCGGTGATTCAATCACGCCGAGTACGACTACATCATCACCTTGCAAGCTTCCGCACGCGATCTACTAGTGGTATGTAGATGCAAACTCTCTCCTTGACTCGTTGCTTAGATGAACTCATAGATGGATCTTGGTGAAACCGTAGGAAAAATTTTAATTTTCTGCAACGCTCCCCAACAAAGGGCATCATGAGCTAGGTCTATGCGTAGTTCTCTAATGCACGAGTAGAACACAATTTGTTGTGGGCGTTGATCTTGTCATCTTACTTGCCTCTACTAGTCTTTTCTTGCTCAACGGTATTGTGGGATGAAGCGCCCGACCAACCTTACACGTGCGCTTATGTGAGACCGGTTCCACCGACTAACATGCACTAGTTGCATAAGGTGGCTGGCGGGTGTCCGCTCTCCCACTTTAGTTGGAGCGGATTCGATGAACAAGGCCCTTATGAAGGGTAAATAGAAGTTGACAAAATCACGTTGTAGTGATTCGTAGGTAAGAAAACGTTTTGCTAGAACCCAATCGCAGCCACGTAAAAGATGCAACAACAATTAGAGGACGCCTAACTTGTTTTTGCAGCGATTGATCAAGTGATGTGATATGGCCAGAAGTTGTGATGAATGATGAATTGTGATGTATGAGATCATGTTATTGTAATAGGATTCACGACTTGCATGTCAATGAGTATGACAACCGGCAGGAGCCATAGGAGTTGTCTTTATTTTTTGTATGACCTGCGTGTCATTGAAGAACGCCATGTAAACTACTTTACTTCATTGCTAAACGCGTTAGTCATAGAAGTAGAAGTAGTCGCTTATGCGTGACAACTTCATGAAGACACGATGATGGAGATCATGATGATGGAGATCATGGTGTCAAGCCGGTGACAAGATGATCATGGAGCCCCAAGATGGAGATCAATGGAGCTTTATGATATTGGCCATATCATGTCACAACTATATAATTGCATGTGATGTTTATTATGCTTTTACATCTTGTTTACTTAGGACGACGGTAGTAAATAAGATGATCCTTACAAAATTTCAAGAAGTGTTCTCCCTAACTGTGCACCGCTGCTACAGTTCGTCGCTTCTAAGCACCACGTGATGATCGGGTGTGATGGATTCTTACGCTCACATACAACGGGTGTAAGACAGTTTTACACAGCGAAAACACTTAGGGTTAACTTGACGAGCCTAGCATGTGCGACATGGCCTCGAACACGGAGACCGAAAGGTCGAACACGAGTCGTATGGAAGATATGATCAACATGAAGATGTTCACCGACGATGACTAGTCCGTCTCACGTGATGATCGGACACGGGCTAGTCGACTCGGATCGTGTAACACTTAGATGACTAGAGGGATGTCTAATCTAAGTGGGAGTTCAAAATTTTGATTAGAACTTTATTATCATGAACTTAGTCTAAAACCTTTGCAAATATGTCTTGTAGATCAATGGCCAACGCTAATCTCAACATGAACTTCAACGCGTTCCTAGAGAAAACCAAGCTGAAAGATGATGGCAGCAACTATACGGACTGGGTCCGGAACCTGAGGATCATCCTCATAGCTGCCAGGAAACAATATGTCCTAGAAGGACCGCTAGGTGCCGCTCCCGTCCCAGAGAACCAAGACGTTATGAACGCTTGGCAAACTCGTGCTAATGATTACTCCCTCGTTCAGTGCGGCATGCTTTACAACTTAGAACCGGGGCTCCAAAAGCGTTTTGAGCACCACGGAGCATATGAGATGTTCGAAGAGCTGAAACTAGTTTTCCAAGCTCATGCCCGGGTCGAGAGATATGATGTCTCTGACAAGTTCTACAGTTGTAAGATGGAGGAAAACAGTTCTGTCAGTGAGCACATCCTGAAGATGTCTGGGTTGCACAACCGTATGACCCAGCTGAACATAAACCTCCCAGATGAGGCGGTCATTGACAGAATCCTCCAGTCGCTCCCACCAAGCTACAAGAGCTTTGTGATGAACTACAACATGCAGGGGATGGTAAAGACCATTCCTAAAGTGTTCTCGATGCCGAAGCCAGCAGAGGCTGAAATTAAAAGGAACATCAAGTGTTGATGGTCAATAAGACCACTAAGTTCAAGAGGAATAGGCAACTAGTCGAAGCTGGTGTCCGACCACCACGGCTTCCATTAAGTTTTTCATGTGAGTTGTGTTGCTACCATTTCATCTACTATTGTCACCTTGTGACACACAAAATACCAAAGTTGTTGATTGCTTGGCAGCAACTCAATAATCTGTTGGAAATATGCCCTAGAGGCAATAATAAAAGTATTATTATATTTCAATGTTCATGATAATTGTCTTTTGTTCATGCTATAAGCTGTATTATCCGGAAATCGTAATACGTGTGAACACTTAGACCCCAATATGTCCCTAGTGAGCCTCTAGTTGACTAGCCCGTTGTGATCAATAGATAGTCATGGTTTCCTGACTATGGACATTGGATGTCGTTGATAATGTGATCACATCATTAGGAGAATGATGTGATGGACAAGACCCAATCCTAAGCATAGCATAAAAGATCGTATAGTTCGTTTGCTAGAAGCTTTGCCAATGTCAAGTATCTCTTCCTTCGACCATGAGATCGTGTAACTCCGGTTACCATAGGAGTGCCTTGGGTGTATCAAACGTCACAGCGTAATGGCGGGTGACTATAAAGGTGCATTACGGTATCTCCGAAAGTATCTGTTGGGTTGACACGGATCGAGGCGGGATTTGTCACTCGTATGGCGGAGAGGTATCTCTGGCCCACTCGGTAATGCATCATCATAATGAGCTCAAGTTGACCAAGGTGTTGTACGGGATCATGCATTATGGTGCGAGTAAAGTGACTTGCGATAACGAGACTGAACAAGGTATTGGGATACCGACGATCGAGTCTCGGGCAAATAACGCATACCGATTGACAAAGGAATTGCATACAGGGTTTGATCGAATCCTCGACATCGTGGTTCAACCGATGAAATCATCGAGGAGCATGTAGGAGCCAACATGGGTATCCAGACCCGCTGTTGGTTATTGCCGAGAGTCGTCTCGGTCATGTCTGCGTGTCTCCCGAACCCGTAGGGTCTACACATAAGGTTCGGTGGCGCTAGGGTTAGTAGGAAGTCAAGTATGTGACTACCGAATGTTGTCTGAGTCCGGATGAGATCCCAGACGTCACGAGGAGTTCGGAAGGTCCGGAGGTAAAGATTTATATATGGGAAGTTGTTAAAGGACACCGGAAGTTTGAGGGCATACCGGTATTGTACTGGGGCCACCAGAAGGGTTCCGGGGGTCCACCGGGAGGGGCCACCCCTCCCTGGGGGCCACTTGGGCTGCGTGGGGTGGTGGCCAGCCCCTGGTGGGCTTGGCGCACCCCCTCCCCTGGGCCCTTGCGCCTAGGGTTGAGGAGGGAACCCTAGAGGGGGCGCCCCCCCTTGCTTGGGGGGCAAGTCCCCCCTCCCCTTGGCCGCCGCCCCCCTCTGGATGGGATCTAGAGGGGCCGGCCCCCTTCTCCCTTCCCCCTATAAATAGAGGGGTGAGGGAAGGGCAGCCGCACCCAAGCCAAGGCGCAGCCCTCCCTCCCAACACCTCTCCTCCTCCGTTGTGTGCTCGTGAAGCCTGCCGAGATCTTGCTTCTCCACCATCACCACGCCGTCGTGCTGCGGTGGAGCTGTCTTCCTCAACCTCTCCTTCCTCCTTGCTGGATCAAGGCGGAGGAGCGTCACTCGTACCGTCGTGTGTTGAGCAGCGGAGGTGCTGTCCGTTCAGCACTTGGTCATCGGTGATTCGAATCACGTCGAGTACGACTACATCATCACCTTGCAAGCTTCCGCACGCGATCTACTAGTGGTATGTAGATGCAAACTCTCTCCCTTGACTCGTTGCTTAGATGAACTCATAGATGGATCTTGGTGAAACCGTAGGAAAAATTTTAATTTTCTGCAACGTTCCCCAACAGTGGCATCATGAGCTAGGTCTATCGTAGTTCTCTAATGCAGAGTAGAACACAATTTGTTGTGGGCGTTGATCTTGTCATCTTACTTGCCTCTACTAGTCTTTTCTTGCTCAGCGGTATTGTGGGATGAAGCGGCCGGACCAACCTTACGTGCGCTTATGTGAGACCGGTTCCACCGACTAACATGCACTAGTTGCATAAGGTGGCTGGCGGTGTCTGTCTCTCCACTTTAGTTGGAGCGGATTCGATGAACAAGGCCCTTATGAAGGGTAAATAGAAGTTGACAAAATCACGTTGTAGTGATTCGTAGGTAAGAAAACGTTCTTGCTAGAACCCAATCGCAGCCACGTAAAAGATGCAACAACAATTAGAGGACGTCTAACTTGTTTTTGCAGCGATTGATCAAGTGATGTGATATGGCCAGAAGTTGTGATGAATGATGAATTGTGATGTATGAGATCATGTTATTGTAATAGGATTCACGACTTGCATGTCAATGAGTATGACAACGGCGAGAATATAGGAGTTGTCTTTATTTTTTGTATGACCTGCGTGTCATTGAAGAACGCCATGTAAACTACTTTACTTCATTGCTAAACGCGTTAGTCATAGAAGTAGAAGTAGTCGTTGGCGTGACAACTTCATGAAGACACGATGATGGAGATCATGATGATGGAGATCATGGTGTCAAGCCGGTGACAAGATGATCATGGAGCCCGAAGATGGAGATCAATGGAGCTTTATGATATTGGCCATATCATGTCACAACTATATAATTGCATGTGATGTTTATTATGCTTTTACATCTTGTTTACTTAGGACGACGGTAGTAAATAAGATGATCCCCTACAAAATTTCAAGAAGTGTTCTCCCCTAAGCGTGCACCGTTGCTACAGTTAAATAAACTTCTAAGCACCACGTGATGATCGGGTGTGATGGATTCTTACGTTCACATACAACGGGTGTAAGACAGTTTTACACAGCGAAAACACTTAGGGTTAACTTGCGAGCCTAGCATGTGCGGACATGGCCTCGGAACACGGAGACCGAAAGGTCGAACACGAGTCGTATGGAAGATATGATCAACATGAAGATGTTCACCGACGATGACTAGTCCGTCTCACGTGATGATCGGACACGGGCTAGTCGACTCGGATCGTGTAACACTTAGATGACTAGAGGATGTCTAATCTAAGTGGGAGTTCAAAATTTTGATTAGAACTTTATTATCATGAACTTAGTCTAAAACCTTTGCAAATATGTCTTGTAGATCAATGGCCAACGCTAATCTCAACATGAACTTCAACGCGTTCCTAGAAAACCAAGCTGAAAGATGATGGCAGCAACTATACGGATTGGGTCCGAACACGAGATAATCCTCATAGCTGCCAGAAACAATATGTCCTAGAAGGACCGCTAGGTGCCGCTCCGTCGAAGAACCAAGGCGTTATGAGCGCTTGCAAACTCGTGCTAATGATTACTCCCTCGTTCAGTGCGGCATGCTTTACAACTTAGAACCGGGGCTCCAAAAGCGTTTTGAGCACCACGGAGCATATGAGATGTTCGAAGAGCTGAAACTAGTTTTCCAAGCTCATGCCCGGTCGAGAGATATGATGTCTCGACAAGTTCTACAGTTGTAAGATGGAGGAAAACAGTTACATCGGTGAGCACATCACGAAGATATCCAGGTTGCACAACCGTATGACCCAATTGAACATAAACCTCCCGATGAGGCGGTCATTGACAGAATCCTCCGATCGCTCCCACCAAGCTACAAGAGCTTTGTGATGAACTACAACATGCGAGGATGGTAAAGACCATTCCTAAAGTGTTCTCGATGCGAAGCCAGCGAGGCTGAAATTAAAAGGAACATCAAGTGTTGATGGTCAATAAGACCACTAAGTTCAAGAAGGGCAAGGGTAAGAAGAACTTCAAGAAGGGCGGCAAAGATGTTGCGCGCCCGTAAGCTTTGTTGCGGGAAGAAGTCAAAGAATGGACCCAAGCACGAGGTGAGTGCTTTTATTGCAAGGGAAGGGTCCTTTGGGCGGAACTACCCCAAATACTTAGCGGATAAGAAGGCCGGCAACACCAAAGGTATATTTGATATACATGTAATTGATGTGTACCTTACCATTACTCGTAGTAACTCCAGGGTATTTGATACGGTGCCGTTGCTCATATTTGTAACTCACAGCAGAGCTGCGGAATAAGCGGAGACTGGCGAAGGGCGAGGTGACGATCTTGGCGTCGGGAATGGTTCGAGTCGATGTGATCGCCGTCGACACGCTGCCTCTACATTTACCTCGGGATTAGTTTTGAACCTTAATAATTGTTATTTAGTGCCATGTTTGAGCATGAACATTGTATCTGGATCTCGTTTAATACGAGATGGCTACTCATTTAAGTCTGAGAATAATGGTTGTTTGATTTATATGAGAGATATGTTTTATGGTCATGCTCCGATGGTCAATGGTTTATTCTTATTGAATCTCGAGCGCAATATTACACATGTTCATAGTGTGGATGCCAAAAGATGTAAAGTTGATAACGATAGTCCCACATACTTGTGGCACTGCCGCCTTGGTCACATTGGTGTCAAGCGCATGAAGAAGCTCCATGCTGATGGACTTTTAGAGTCTCTTGATTATGAATCGTTTGACACATGCGAACCATGCCTTATGGGCAAAATGACCAAGACTCCATTCTCCGGAACAATGGAGCGAGCAACCAACTTGTTGGAAATCATACATACCGATGTGTGCGGTCCAATGAGCATTGAGGCTCGCGGAGGATATCGTTATGTTCTCACTCTCACTGATGACTTGAGTAGATATGGGTATGTCTACTCAATGAAACACAAGTCTGAGACCTTTGAAAAGTTCAAGGAATTTCAGAGTGAGGTAGAGAATCAACGTGACCGAAAGATAAAGTTCCTACGATCAGATCGTGGAGGAGAATACTTAAGTCACGAATTTGGTACACACTTAAGGAAATGTGGAATCGTTTCACAACTCACGCCGCTGGAACACCTCAAATAAACGGTGTGTCCGAGCGTCGTGTCGCACTCTATTGGATATGGTGCGGTCTATGATGTCTCTTACCGATTTACCGCTATCATTTTGGGGATACGCTCTAGAGACAGCTACATTCACTTTAAATAAGGCACCGTCTAAATCCGTTGAGACGACACCATATGAATTATGGTTTGGCAAGAAACCTAAGCTGTCGTTTCTAAAAGTTTGGGGATGCGATGCTTATGTCAAGAAACTTCAACCTGAAAAGCTCGAACCCAAGTCGGAAAAATGCGTATTCATAGGATACCCTAAGGAAACTGTCGGGTATACCTTCTACTTAAGATCGAAGGCAAGATCTTTGTTGCCAAGAACGGATGCTTTCGGAAAAGAGTTTCTCTCGAAAGAAGTAAGTGGGAGGAAAGTAGAACTCGATGAAGTACTACCTCTCGAGCGGGAAAGTGGTGCAGCGCAGAAACCGTTCTGTGATGCCCACGCCACCAAGAGGAAAACAATGATGATGATCAAGGTACTTGGATCAAGTTGCTCTTGAACCTCGAAGGTCCACAAGGACACGTTCCGCACTGAGTGAATGCAGCAACCTGTCATGGAAATCATGTTGTTAGACAACAATGAACCTTGAACTATGAAGAAACAATGGCGGGCCCAGATTCCAACAAATGGCTTGAAGCCATGAAATCCGAGATAGAATCCATGTATGAAAACAAAGTATGGACTTTGACAGACTTTCCGATGATCGGCGACGATAGAAAACAAATGGATTTTTAAGAAGAAGACGGACGCGGATGGTAATGTTACCATCTATAAAGCTCGACTTGTCGCTAAGGGTTATCGACAAGTTCAAGGGATTGACTCTGACGAGACATTCTCTCCGTAGCGAAGCTGAAGTCCGTCCGAATCATGTTAGCAATTGCCGCATAGTATGATTATGAGATATGGCAGATGGACGTCAAAACGGCATTCCTTAACGGACATCTTAAGGAAGAGCTGTATATGATGCAGCCGGAAGGTTTTGTCGATCCTCAGAACGCTAACAAAGTATGCAAGCTCCAGCGATCCATCTATGGACTGGTGCAAGCATCTCAGAACGCTAACAAAGTATGCAAGCTCCAGCGATCCATCTATGGACTGGTGCAAGCATCTCGGAGTTGGAACATTCGCTTTGATGAGATGATCAAAGCGTTTGGGTTTATCTTGAGACTTATGGAGAAGCTGCGTTTACAAGAAAGTGAGTGGGAGCTCTGTAGCATTTCTCTGTTATATGTAGATGACATACTCTTGATGGGAAATGATACAAAACTTCGGACAGCATTAAGGCCTACTTGAATAAGTGTTTTTCAATGAAGGACCTTGGAGAAGCTGCTTATATATTAGGCATCAAGATCTATAGAGATAGATCGAGGCGCCTCATAGGTCTTTCACAAAGCACATACCTTGATAAGATTTTGAAGAGGTTCAAAATGGATCAGTCCAAGAAGGGTTCTTGCCTATGTTACAAGGTGTGAGATTGAGCTCAGCTCGATCACCGACCACGACAAAAGATAAAGAAGAGATGAGTGTCATCCCTATGCTTCAGCCATAGGATCTATTATGTATGCCATCTTGTGTACCGACCGATGTAAACCTTGCCGTAAGTTTGGTTGCAAGATACCAAAGTAATCCCGGCAAGGAACACTGGACGATGGTCAAGAATATCTGAAGTACACGAAAAGGACAAAGAACATGTTTCTCGTTTATGGAGGAGATGAAGAGCTCGTCGTAAAGGGTTAAGTTGGCGCTAGCCGACTCAGTCTGGATGACTCTAAGTCACAAACCGGATCGTGTATATGTTGAATGGTGGAGCGATGAGCTGGTGCAGCTGCAAGCAGAGCGTCGTGGCGGGATCTACGTGTGAAGCGGAGTACATGGCAGCCTCGGAGGCAGCGCATGAAGCGATTTGGGTGAAGGAGTTCATCACCGACCTAGGAGTCATACCCAATGCGTCGGGGCCTATCAAACTCTTCTGTGACAACACTGGAGCTATTGCCCTTGCCAAGGAGCCCAGGTTTCACAAGAAGACCAGGCACATCAAGCGTCGTTTCAACTCCATCCGTGAAAATGTTCAAGATGGAGACATAGAGATTTGCAAAGTGCACACGGATCTGAATGTCGCAGATCCGTTGACTAAACCTCTCTCGCGTGCAAAACATGATCAACACCAGAACTCTATGGGTGTTCGATTCATCACAATGTAACTAGATTGGTGACTCTAGTGCAAGTGGGAGACTGTTGGAAATATGCCCTAGAGGCAATAATAAAAGTATTATTATATTTCAATGTTCATGATAATTGTCTTTTGTTCATGCTATAACTGTATTATCCGGAAATCGTAATACGTGTGAACACTTAGACCCCAATATGTCCCTAGTGAGCCTCTAGTTGACTAGCCGTTATGATCAATAGATAGTCATGGTTTCACGACTATGGACATTGGATGTCGTTGATAACGGGATCACATCATTAGGAGAATGATGTGATGGAAAGACAATCCTAAGCATAGCATAAAAGATCGTATAGTTCGTTTGCTAGAAGCTTTGCCAATGTCAAGTATCTCTTCCTTCGACCATGAGATCGTGTAACTCCGGTTACCGTAGGAGTGCCTTGGGTGTATCAAACGTCACAACGTAATCGGGTGACTATAAAGGTGCATTACAGGTATCTCGAAAGTATCTGTTGGGTTGACACGGATCGAGGCTGGATTTGTCACTCCGTATGACGGAGAGGTATCTCTGGGCCCACTCGGTAATGCATCATCATAATGAGCTCAAGTTGACCAAGGTGTTGTACGGGATCATGCATCTGATGCGAGTAAAGTGACTTGCGATAACGAGACTGAACAAGGTATTGGGATACCGACGATCGAGTCTCGGGCAAGTAACATACCGATTGACAAAGGAATTGCATACGGGTTTGATCGAATCCTCGACATCGTGGTTCAACCGATGAAATCATCGAGGAGCATGTAGGAGCCAACATGGGTATCGGACCCGCTGTTGGTTATTGCCGAGAGTCGTCTCGGTCATGTCTGCGTGTCTCCCGAACCCGTAGGGTCTACACATAAGGTTCGGTGGCGCTAGGGTTAGTAGGAAGTCAAGTATGTGACTACCGAATGTTGTTGAGTCCCGGATGAGATCCCGGACGTCACGAGGAGTTCGGAAGGGTCGGAGGTAAAGATATATATATGGGAAGTTGTTAAAGGACCTTTGGAAAGTTTGGGGCATACGGTATTGTACAGGGGCCACCGGAAGGGTTCCGGGGGTCCATCGGGAGGGGCCACCCCTCCCGGGGGGCCACTTGGGCTGCGTGGGGAGGTGGCCAGCCCCTGGTGGGCTTGGCGCACCCCCTCCCCTGGGCCCTTGCGCCTAGGGTTGAGGGGGGAACCCTAGAGGGGGCGCCCCCCCTTGCTTGGGGGGCAAGTCCCCCCTCCCCTTGGCCGCCGCCCCCTCTAGATGGGATCTAGAGGGGCCGGCCCCCTTCTCCCTTCCCCCTATAAATAGAGGGGTGAGGGGAGGGCAGCCGCACCCAAGCCAAGGCGCAGCCCTCCCCTCCCCAACACCTCTCCTCCTCCGTTGTGTGCTCGGCGAAGCCCTGTCGGAGTACTGCTTCTCCACCATCACCACGCCGTCGTGCTGCCGGTGGAGCTGTCTTCCTCAACCTCTCCTTCCTCCTTGCTGGATCAAGACGGAGGAGACGTCACCCGTACCGTACGTGTGTTGAACGCGGAGGTGCTGTCCGTTCAGCACTTGGTCATCGGTGATTCGAATCACGTCGAGTACGACTACATCATCACCTTGCAAGCTTCCGCACGCGATCTACAAGTGGTATGTAGATGCAAACTCTCTCCCTTGACTCGTTGCTTAGATGAACTCATAGATGGATCTTGTTGAAACCGTAGGAAAAATTTTAATTTTCTGCAACGTTCCCCAACATAATCCTCATGGCAGAGGAGTTGATAACATTATGGAACCCTTTGATTCATGTGGACGTGTCACGTCTTAAGAAATAGTTGGACTAGTTCGATTCATAAATATATGTGAAGACAACAAGTTTAGTCATTATATTATTTCTGTTTGGCCGGCCTTGCAAGACATGTAGTTTTTTTTTGTTATACCCGATATTTGGCCGGCCTCAAATGAACTAGCCACTTGCTATGATTTTGGATCAAAATTTTCTAGTAGTTGCATTGTTACTATTTCTTCTACTACTGCTTACACTACAAAGCACAATATACTAAAATGACTAATTTCTTGGCACCAGCGCAATTATCCTCATAACAAGGGAGTTGTCAACAGGATGGATGGCTAAATCGAGAAATGACCAATAGGATGGAGCTCCGAGATCTATTATGACGACCCGGCCTTCCTTGAAAGAACATGGGCGTAGTCATTTAATTCCTCTTGTTTGACTGACCTTGCATGAAACATAATAGTTCAATAAATGATCCACATGCTATGATTTTCAATTAAATTTCTCCATCTATGTCGAGCGTCACGACCACTCAGTCAGATGGCTCAGTCTCGTTGCCGCATAGACGAGCAAAAGCACATGTGCAAGTTATGGACACAGTGTAAGGCCAAGTAAGCCACACTTTTCTCACTTATATAAGATGTAGATCATACGTATAAGGTATAAGATCCAATACACTCAAACCAACATTACATTAAAGGTTGAACAACGGAAACATGGATAATCAGCTCATACACTTTAATCAATGTATTATTGTATATGAAATAAAACAGGTGAATCTTCACACTCGCAACACTGATGGACATCAATATGCTCACTATTTTCATAGATATTATTAATGTTCCATGAGAAGTGCCCTTTCATCGGGCAGTTGATCCCATCATGCGCCCTTGACCTGTACAAAAATGGGAGAAATTTGGTCAAGGATATTTCTCTAGTCTTGGAAAATATATATGTAGAAAATTGTCCATTCACTGGATCTTTAGTTTAAGTTAATCTAAACTAACTAGTAGGATTGTGTCAAGTCTATTCATTAGATCAACAAGTTAATCCACTATAAAAGGTAACTATGTAAATACCAGAAATAGTTGGTACATAATGTTATATACACGCCATACCGACACACAAAGTGTAAAAATATTCAATTGATAAATGGTGCTGTAAATATCGATAGTGTTTGTTGGTACTTACAACTAGTGCTCTCGGGGGTGTGTAGAATGCCCGAATATTCAGTTCCCGAATACTCTCAATGCCAGCCGACTCCTGGAGTATTTTGTGTTTGATAGTACCACGTGCCATAGTAAGTTCTCCAGTTCCACCGATAATGGCCCATTCCCCCACGGGATTAAAAATCCCCATCACCTGAAGAGTCGCTCCCTTGAAGCTAGTTCACACAAAAATCAGAAGTCTCAAAGAAGTTACACAATTCTATGCCATCTAACAAATAAAAACTTTTTGCTTGAATATACTACGATAATGCCTTTAATATAAGCACTAGATAAGAATAACAGTCATGGAATTATTTATTGTTCTATGCAAGTACACAAGGTTTTACCTTCCCTCCACAAACGCAAGGTTGAAATAATTGTAATAGCCAACACTTGGTTCATCAGCCATGACATGAATGCCTTGTGCATGACCAACGACCTTTGCTTCGAAATCTGGAGCATCAACTATGGCCCAGTTATTAACAGCAGTCACTAGTGGAAAAACAGGCTTCCGTCCAGCCCCATAAGTCGCGAAGCTGTAGGAACCGCGACTAATGGGACCTTTAGTCGCGATTACGGAGGTGAACCGCGACCAAAGGCTGGGCCGAGCGCTCGATGGCCAGTGGTGCGTGAGGGGCTTTAGTCGCGGTTGGCGGACAACCGCGACTAAAGGCCTTCGGCACCTTTAGTCACGGTTTGCGAGCCAACCGCAACTAAAGCCCTCCCTATATATAGCCATCCAGCAGCCAACACTTAGCCATTTGGAGCCATTCTCTTCACAAGTGGGTGTAGGTTTGCTTTTGGTTCCTCTTATGCACATAAGGTGTTTGATGAAATGCCCCAAGAGCCTGAAACAAACATGACATGAAGTGTTGGAGCCACACTCCTCGATCGCGGTTAGCAACTTGATGAACCTTTGATGTGTCATTGATAAAATATGCATGTGTGTAGTTCATTGTTTAATTTATATTGTTTGTAGCTAGTTAGTTTAACAAATGCATGATGGTTAATTATATATTTTATATTATAATAATGCAGATGAATCGGCAATGGATGTCTGATGTCGACTCTCCGGCGAGTTCACTACGGGTTTGAAAGATTTCCTCGTAGTGGCTAATGCGAACAAGCGGGGGGGTTTTGTTATCTGTCCATGTGTTATCTGTAAGAATGAGAAGGGTTACTCTTCCTCAAGAGTTGTTCACATGCATCTCGCTTGAAGGGTTTCATGCCAAGCTATAATTGTTGGACCAAGCATGGAGAAAGAGGGGTTATAATGGAAGAAGATGAAGAAGGGGATGATTTCATCGAGGAAAGCTATCTTGCTCATTTCGGTGATACTTTCATGGAGGATGCTGAAGGTGAAGGGGAAGGTGAAGAAGAGGCGCGTGATGATCCGTTGATGATCTTGGTCGGACCATTGCCGATGCACGGAGGCGCTGCGAAACCGAAAAGGAGAGGAGAATTTGGATCGCATGTTAGAGGATCACGAAAGGCGCTGTACCCGGATGCGATGATGGTCTGAAAAAGCTGGGCTGCACAATGGATTTGCTGAAATGGAAGGCGAGGCAGGTGTAGCTGACTCGGCATTTGAAAACTTGCTGAAAATGTTGAAGAATATGTTTCCAAAGGATAACGAGTTGCCCTTGATCGTCTGAAGCAAAGAAGGTTATCGCCCTCTAGGTTTAGAGGTTACGAAGATACATGCATGCATCAACGATGCATCCTCTACCGCGGTGAATCGAGAATTTGAATGAATGCCGGTATGCCTTGCATTGCGTTATAAGATCGAGGCAATGACCACGGTGACGATGTTGAGGGCGAAACCGGAAGAGGGTTCCGCCAAGGTGATGTGGTATGCTCCTATAATACCACGGTTGAAACGTCTGTTCAGGAACAAAGAGCATGCCAAGTTGTTGCGATGGCACAAGGAGGACCGTAAGTCGGACGGGAGTTGAGACACACCGCAGATGGAGCGCAATGGAGAAAGATCGACGAGATGGTTCAAAGATTTTGCAGGTGGCGCAAGGAACATAAGATTTGCTCTAAATGCGGATGGCATGAATCCTTTTGGCGGCGAGCTCCAGCCATAGCACTGCCCGTGACTCTATGCATCTACAACCTTCCTCCTTGGTTGTGCATGAAGCGGAAGTTCATTATGATGCGGTGCTCATCCAAGGTCCGAAGCAACCCGGCAACGACATCGATGTGTACCTAAGGCCATTAGTTGATGAACTTTTACAGCTGTGGGGTGGTGTCCGTGTGTGGGATGAGCACAAACAAGAGGAATTTGACCTCTGACGTTGCTTTTCGTAACCATCAACGATTGGCCTGCTCTTAGTAACCTTCGGGACTGTCAAATAAGGGATACAATGCATGCACGCACTGCTTACATGAGGCGAAAGTGTACATTTGCCAAATTGTAAGAAGAACGTGTACCTTGGGCATCGTCGATTTCTTCGAAAATTCATCGATGAAAGAAAGGCAAGCATTACAGCGGCAAGGCAGATCACCGGCGAAGCTTGCGGAACGACCGGTGCTGAGGTATTTGATATGGTCAAGGATTTGAAAGTCATCTTTGGAAAGGGTCTGGCGGACAATCAGTTCGAAGGGAGCCGCGAGCACGCAGCCATGTGGAAGAAGAAATCTATATTAAGGAGCTAGAATATTGGAAAGTCCTAGATGTCCGCTCTGCAATCGGCGTGATGCACGTTACGAAGAATATTTGCGTGAACCTCCTAAGCTTCTTGGGCGTGTATGGGAAGACAAATGATACAAAGGAAGCACGGCGGGACCAGCAACGTTTGAAAGACCACGATGACCGGCATCCGGAATGGTTTCAAGGTCGTGCCAGCTACGCTCGACCAAAGAAGAGAAGGTCATCTTTTTGAATGCCCGAGCAGTATGAAGGTCCCGTCTGGATTCTCGTCCAATATAAAGGGAATAATAAACATGGCGGAGAAAAAGTTCCAAAACCTGAAGTCTCACGACGCCACGTGATTATGACGCAATTGCTTCCGATTGCTTTGAGGGGCTCTGCGGAAAATGTTGAGTAGCCATTGTGAAGCTATGTGCATTCCTCAATGCAATCTCTCGAAGGTAATCAATCCGAAGTTCTACCACGGTTCTGAGCGATGTGATCCAATGTCTTGTCGGGCTTCGAGTTGGTGTTCCGCCATCCTTCTTCAATATTATGACGCACCTCCTGGTTCACCTAGTCGAAGAGATTTTCGTTCTCGGTCTGTATTTCTACACAATATGTTCCCCTTGAGAGGTTCATGGGAGTATTAAAGAAATATGTTAAGTAACCGTGCTAGGCGAAGGAAGCATCGCCAAGGGCTATGGAAATGAGGAGGTAATTGAGTTTTGTGTTGACTTTGTTCCTGACCTTAAGCCGATTGGTCTTCCTCGATCGCGCACGAGGGGAGACTAAGTGGAAAAACACGATCGGAAGGAAATCAACGATATGTATGGACGGCCATTCTCGATGAAGCACACCACACTTTGTCTTGACCAATTCCAGCTTGGTGGCTCCGTGCTTTGAGAAACACAAGAATATTTTACGTTCGACAACCCGGGAAGCTGAATCCTGGATTAGGAAGGCCCACATGGAGACTTTCGGCAGTTGGTTGAAAAACATTTAATGAATGACAATGATGTTGTAGATCAGCTGTACATGTTGGCCAAGACACCATCTTCGACTATAACGACTTTCCAAGGTGCGAGATAAATGGGAATACATTTTACGATCGCCCAAGATAAAAGAGCACCAACCAAAACAGTGGTGTCCGCTTTGATGCAGCAACCGAGAATGGGCAAGAGGTCACATATTATGGTTACATAGAGGAGATATGGGAACTTGACTATGGACCCTCCTTTAAGGTCCCTTTGTTCGGTGCAAATGGTTCAAGCTAACAGGAGGTGGGGTAAAGGTGGACCAGCAATACGGAATGACAATGGTGGATTTCAACAATCTTGGTTACCTTGACGAACCATTCGTCCTAGCGAAAGATGTCGCTCAGGTTTTCTATGTGAAGGACATGAGTAGCAAACCGAGGAAGCGGAAAGATAAGAAAACGATCGATACATCATGCGATGATCCAAAGCGCCACATTGTTCTTTCGGGAAAAGAAACATCGTGGGAGTGGAGGACAAGACAGACATGTCGAAAGATTATAATATGTTTGCTGAAATTCCGCCCTTCAAAGTGAACACCGACCCAAGCATTAAGTTAAATGATGAGGATGCTCCATGGATACGGCACAATCGTAAGCAAGCGGGACACAAGGGAAGAAATGATGTGTAATAATTTATTGTACCAAACTTTGTTGAATGGATCATGTGAATTATATTACCCGTGATGTGTTTGGTGTCCATTTTCGAATGATTCGAGATACCACTGATGATACATGAAATTTGGAGTGATTTAGTCATACTCCTGCCTAGGCGTATAATATGCATGTATGTAGTACCGTAGAATATGTGAAACTCCTTCAAAATTAAAATAAAGCACAAAAGAAATAAAACAATACAAATTAAACAGAAAACAATACAAATTAAAAAGAAAACAATACAAATTAAGCAGAAAACAGGTTTGGGGGCTAAAACCCTAAACTGCAGCGGACTAATCGCGGTTGGCCATACCAACCGCGACTAAAATGAGACCCTTTAATCATGATTGGCAGACCAACCGCGACTAAAAATGAAAGCCTGAGCATAAAAACCATAAAAAACCCCTTTAGTCGCGGTTGGGCGGGAGACCCGCGACTAAAGGGCACCTTTAGTCGCGGTCTCGCCGCCAACCGCGACTAAAGAGGGGCTATAAATACAAGGCTCCTCGGCGCCGCCCGCCGTTTCTCGCTGTTAAGTCTCTGCCGCGCCCTCGCGCGCCGCCGTCGCCCTCGCCCTCGCGCCGCCCGCCGTCGCCCTCGCCCACACAGCGCGCGCCCGGCCGGCCTCGGTCTGCCGCCTCGCTCTCCCCTCCGGCCAGTCCACGACCAGGCCACGGCCAGGCCACGGCTAGCACCTCCTCTGCGGCGCCCAGCCCACGACCAGGCCACGGCCTTGATCGCCCATGGCGAACCTCCCGTCGGGAAGGGCGGACCAGCAGGCGAGGCCCGGCCGGGCGCCCACGAGAAGGTGGCAGGCTGTCGGCGACGCCCGCCGCCTCGGAACATTTTAAAATTATGTAAACATGAATATTTTTGAAACTTGAACAAAATTCAAAAGCACAAACATTTTTGGATCCATGAACAAAATTTAAATACGGAAAATTTTTGAAACTCCTAAATTTTTGTGAAAACCCGAACATTTTTTGAAACTCCTGAACAAAATTTCAAAACACGAATAATTTTATAAAAAGTGAAGAAAATTTGAATATGTGAATTTTTCTTGAAATCGGAAACATTTTTTGAAACAACCGGCAAAAAAAATTGAAAACACAAACAATTTTCTGAAACTCCGGAACAAAATTTGAAAACACGAACAAATTTGTGAAAATCGAACATTTTTTGAAAATATGAACATTTTTGAAAAATAGAACATTTTTTAAAAGGAGAACATTTTTTAAAAAGAAAAAGAAAAAGAACAATAAACAAAAAAAGAAAAGAAAAACGAAACAGAAAAAGAAAGGAAAAGAAATGAAAATAAAAAAAGGGTTGGGAACCCTCGGAAGGTTCCTAAAACCGGACATGAAGGATTTACGTGATGGGCCGACCCAAATCGTTCGCTCTGGTCGCTCGTGAGTGCGTTAAACTCGACAGTTTGACGCAGACAGCGTCATATAGGAAATTCAACGTATCCTAATCACTGTTTGGCGTCGGCTACAGCGGGCGGTGCATTAGCAGCAAGATCAGACGCGGAGGCTGCAACTGCAGCCAGCTAAGACCGAGCTCGGCCATATCCAGCCCTGTGTGACGCTCTTTGCATCAAAAAGTCGACGCGTCTCACAGTACGTAGCTCACCTGGGCCGGCCCATTTTGGGTTCGCGACATGACAAATTGGAATTTCCTCCCTCTCCGTGACGCCGTCCTCTGCCGCCCCGTCTCGCGCTCTACCGCGACACCCTCTCCCACCCCTTCCTCGCCCCCTCCTTTTGCCACCGCCCTTTCGCCACCGCCACCGCCACCGCCCCCCTTCTTCACTTAATTAATTTGTTTTTACTACATGTTTTCAGGGTGACATAATGGCGGACGATAGAGCTGACCGATTATGGACAACTATGATCCGGACGGTGAAGCACATATGTTCGGCATCATAAACGGCGATATTCAATATGTGCCGACCGGAGAAGAAGAAGATGATATCTCTTCTTATCTGAACCTTGACGGTGAAGATGAAGGGCGCCGTCAGCAAGATGATGCCGAAGAAACGTCGATAAACGACTATCTTCAAATGGAAGTAGCAACCACCTCCGGCGCCGAGGTATATATATACATTGAGCCTCTGGTGATACAAACTAACTGATTTGAATAAATATGTGTACTAACGCGCGACTCTCTTTCTTATTTTAGCCCTCGGCGGATCGTCGAAACAATCGATGCGTCGTCAAAGCGTGGCGCAACCAAGGCGATGAAACAAGGAGAAACATGCACCATCGAGGTTGTCGACGATTACAACGGCGAGCAGCTGGAGCCCCGCAAGAACGCCACCAAGTTTGTCACCAATGCGGAGCCATTGTTAGAGACAACGTCTCGATCACCGTCGAGAGTGGAATGAGCCAAAGAAGGCACGAATTGATGGTTTCACTTTTGTCGATAAGAGAACAAAAAAGATTGCTTCAAGAAGCTTATGGAACATTTCGTTCTACCTCCGAATACAACAAATTCGATGAGGAGGGTAACAAGATTGAGGAAAACAAGGAGAGGAGGAGGCTAGTCAAACAGTTCGCTCTTCATAAGATGGCCGCGCATTCGGAAATTCAAGCAAAATCTAGCCCGTGACTTTGTCAAGCAGAACAAGACTCCGATTTCAAAGGACAATATGAGAAACTGAAACATGATTGGCCAGAATTTGTGAAGCAAAAGAAATCGGAGCAGTTCATTCAAATATCGAAAAAAATAAGGAAAATCGGCTAAGAAGGAGTACAATCATGTTATGGGGCCAGGAGGGTATCGCATTTTGGTGCCTAGGTTGGAGAAGATGGAGAACGAGATGAGGCGCGAGAATCCGTCCAGTGCGGAGGATGGGACCCAAGGGCCAAAAGCTGGTGAATGCGGGCATGGGGAACGCTGAACCCGGAGGCGGGGAGTGTGTTTACGGGGCAAATTAATTAAACCCACCCAAGCCCTTATTGGCGCAATGAAGGATGCTCAACAGGGAAGATCAAGTTCAACGGAGAACGGCAGCGCTGACAAAAGCCCTCGGGAATCCTGAACACGGAGGGCGTGTACGAGGCATGGGGCACATTCCGTGGAAAATAGGGTTCCCCGAGCGATGACCCGTGCGATTCTGAAGCCGTAAGAGAAAGGTGGATCGGGAAGCAGATGTTGTGGCGCGGTTGGCATCGGAAATGGATGTGATGAAGAAAACCATGAGTGTACTAGTAGCGAAAGAGATGCAGCTCGGTGCAGCATGAAGATCATCCAGCGGATCTCGGAAGCCAGCAGCGGAGAAGCAGCGTGGCTTCCACGGAGGCCCCACCGGCTGGTGCGGATGCACCGATGATCGAGATTCTGCACGGAGCCTCGGTGGTGAAATTACTGCACGGAGCCTCGGTGGTCGAAATTACTGCACCGGAGCCTCCTCGCTACCCGTGGGCGATATAAAGGAGATGAAAGAATGTCATCTGTTATCCTATCGGGAACATGTCCATGAAGGTAGCCATTGGCAGTGCTTTACCATGTTTACAGGAGCACTCCAACACAACAACCCCATTCAAGATGGCTATGCTCGTGTCACGGTGGAGGACATAGTCCAAGGGTTTGAGGACACAGAGATTGACATTGCTACACCAAGGGGAGAAAAGACTTGGAGATGTCAAGCGCCATTTCATTCTATGGCAAAAGAAGTTTATCAAGTTTCGAGCGGGCGCCAAGGACAACAAGTCCACCCCTACGGTGGTGGTGGTGGCGGTGGCGGTGGTGGTGGTGGTGGTGGTGGCGGTTCACCTACACCTCCGTCACGTCGGTACGCAGACCCCGATCCTAACGTCCGGCGGGTGATCAGCCGCCGCACCCGATCCTCGTCCGGCGGGTGATCGAGCGCCGCCCCAATCCACCTCCGGCAAAGAGGCGAAGCAGTCTGGATTATTAACCCGGACCCTTATGTACCTAAGACCACAAAGGTACGGAGCCATCATGAAGCCTCTCCCCACAAGGCCTTGGGAGCGTAGTGCCGAGGAAGTCGGCGCGCCGCTGCTGATTTGGAGAAATGGAAGGCGGACTGCAAGAAGAAAAGAGAGCCCGAGCCCAAGCCGGTATTTTCGATGAGCAAAAGAAGTGGGCTAAGTCATTTTGAGCACACCGTCCCAAGCACAAGAATCTGCTGACGACTATGCACGTGAACTTGAGCAGGCACTCATGTTCAAGGAGAACAAAGAGCGGAGAAGGCGAAAGTAAAAAAGCGGAAACAAGTTGCCCAGCTCGGGAACAAAGTAAACAATCGATTGCCCGCTTATAGTGGAAGCCTTCATCCGGATGACCCGAGATCATACAAGCTGCGGCAACACAGGATTGATATGTGAGTGCGCGAGAACAAGCGGCCAACTTAGGTATTACTCTTCGTGAACTGTTAGGCCTTGATGAGGCGCCCGATGAAGGAGGTAGTAATTACATATGTCAAGAATGGGCCTCTCGTCGAGCTGCTGCAGAGAAAAGGATCTACCTCCACAAATGAAAGGTCTGCTGAAATGGTACAAGGGTTACATAAAAATAAAAACGCCAAAGAATATATTTATGCGGAAGTTAGACATGAGCATCACTTCAAACATTACTATGTACAAATTGCAATCGAGTGAATTGTTCCAGCTTTTCAATCTGCTTGAGCTCGACAAATCTATCATCGGTTGCTACGTTACGTAAGTGATTTATTAATTTCTACCCCATCTCGTTCATATTGCCTGCACTATATATATGTCCTAACTATATTGTTGTGTCCACTATTATACATGCAGAATGAAGATTAAGGAATGCGAGTAAGGAACATCCATGATGTTGGGTTCATTGACCCACACATCGTTAATGGACATGTGTTGGAGCGTCACCCCAACGACGTGGAGGCAGACCTGTGGCAGTTTCTTACAAAGCAGGAACTCAAAAGTTATATTCTATTTCCTTACCATTTTGGGTGAGTGTTTCTGTCTTGAGCACATTCTCTTTTGTTTACTCCATGCATGGTATGTGGCCGGCTAATCGATGAGTTATCCATGACGTACTGTGCATGTATCGTGTCCGCAGGTTCCACTGGATTCTGCTAGTAATTAAAGTTAACACCTCAGAATGTCTCGTCCACGACTCTCTGAATATGGATCCAAAGCTTTGGGCCGACATGAGAAGAATGCTGCAGAAGTAATTATTTTCATTCATTTGCGCTCTATATCGATCGGCCTATTTCGTTCATTTCCTAATATCAAGTAACTAATAACTCTCTTGTTCATTTAATTTTCTTTGCCTCGTAGGGTTTGGAGACGGTTCGTAGATACAAAGGTCGGTGAATTCAAAAAAGAGCTAGAATTCAAAAGGTCAAAGGCTAAGAATGCTGGGGATATTCAGCCACCGGAGACCAATCTATGTGGATACTATGTCTGTGAGATGACCCG
Source organism: Aegilops speltoides (assembly GCA_021437245.1). Lineage (NCBI taxonomy): Eukaryota > Viridiplantae > Streptophyta > Magnoliopsida > Poales > Poaceae > Aegilops > Aegilops speltoides. The sequence goes on along the minus strand of CM038141.1, from coordinate 11,323,212 downwards.
GAGATACACCTCTGAGCGGGTTCCGTGTGATACCAATGCTCAGAGGAATAACCTCCGGTGGACGCTTAGTCCAGAAGCTCGCTTCCGACCACTTCAAGAGGAACTAGCTGGATGGTTCAGTAGGGAAGTCCTCCATCCTAAAGGAGAACACTATTACGAGGACGTAGAACTTTATATGGATTAAATCATGTATGGAAACTTGTTCAAAATTGTATATGGTCATCCGATGATATTGAATATATATTGTATATTCCTCTTGAATTCTTTTTGGTTCTAATTTCAAATTTATTTGAAATTGTACATTCATATGCATGTATGTAGTACCGTAGAATATATGAAACTCCTTCAAAATTAAAATAAAGCACAAAAGAAATAAAACAATACAAATTAAACAGAAAACAGGTTTAGGGGGGCTAAAACCCTAAACCTGCGGCGGCTAATCGCGGTTGGCGAAAGAACCGCGACTAAAGGTCCTCCGCTTGACGGCCGCTGGCGCCCGTGGGCGGGCCGTTAGTCGCGGTTCTTAAGCAGCCGCGACTAAAGGTGGGGGGCTTTAGTCGCGCTTATTTGGTCGCGGTTGCGCAACCGCGACTAATGGCAGTTGCGAACCGCGACCAAAGGCCTTTTTTCCACCAGTGAGTGATACCAAACAAACTCTCACCAGGTTTTGTTGGTATGATTGTCTTTTGATTGGCGTTTGGTCCTACGACTTGGTGCAAGTACAATACCAAGTTTAGCTCCTTTTCACACGGCAGGCATCATTTAGTAAGGTATGTTTGGGGAAGAGAAGTGGCCATATCAAGACAATAGGATTCAAGCTGATGGGTGTGGTGACTACCTATCCAGAAGCGAAACTAATATTTGTGTGATTCTCTGGATTTCTGTGTGCTATGGGATGTAGAGCTGGGCAGTATTTATAGTATGGAAGCAACAGGTCGACTCAAAAGATATATGTGTAGTCCATACATTTAGTCAGTTTATTCCTTTTATTTGATTAGCGTTGGAATAAGCATAGTCTTATTTTGTATATCTTTCAGATTATCCGGAGTGTATCTTTACATATACATGATCCACTTGCTAAAATTTTCATTTTTATGTGCGCCATGCAACGCGCATTGCTACCTTTTCTGCCATAACTTTTCACTTCATGATGTACAAAATACTAAATTGTCTGATCCCCAGGGCTTGGTCCATAGGCTCCTACACGAGATTTGTTATAATCCCATTGTTCAGGAAATTGGTAACTGGTAGCTGCTCGGTCGGCTTAGGAGTATTGATTAATCGATGAATCATACTCTTAACTAGATTAATTGGTCGACCATTAATCGATAGATTAAATAGGAATTTCCAATATATATCTAGTTTTTAATGTATTTTACCATACTCTCATGCTCTCAACTATGTAATATATCAAAATATGCTACTATTTGGCCGAACCCTAGCTATTGAGGATACCAAAATATGCTACTGTTCGGTTCAACCCTAGCTATTGAGGAGCAAGAGGGAGATGGGAGGGTTACAGGGAAATATTTTGGGCTTTGTTTGACACAACTTAAGGGGTCACAGCGATTAGTCGGCCTAAAAACTGATTAATCGGTCTAACGGGCCAATTAATCGGCCTGACAAGTTAACACGATGAATAGCTATTATTCGATTCGGTCACCCCACGAGTAGTGATTAACAGACCCGTTAACCGATTAATCGGATGAATTCTTGAACAGTGTGTAATCCTATCTGGAGAGGGTCATGTACCAACTGTGAATCTTGGTTTTCTTATCGTACACCGTGTGGTCAGTAGGGTAAGCTAAAGATTGAAAGAATTTTCACTTATTTAGCTTCTCTATTCACATTCCAGGCTTAGCTTTGGCTTCTCTTAGCACACGTTGTTCACACTTCTCTACAGTACCATCGCCTAACTATATTATCCATAAGACCTGAACAGCTGTTCAATCCTGGAAGGGGTGATCATCTAAGACAGAATATATGGTGGTTCGGACCTATTACATATTTTATGCAATACGGCTAGTGTGCTTAGGTGTTATTCCAACCCCATGCATGCATGTGAATGCCAGCAAGTATATGCTCTTACGACCAAATCAATTCTATGTTAACTGGCGTACAAGTTGCCTTCGATGACGCCAGATATACTGTCAATAATAAAGATGGGGACAAGGACCCTCTTAAAAGAATGCATGGGGTAGTTTGCTTCCAAAATATATGAGAAGACTAGAAGCATAGTCATTTTATTCCTTTTGTTTGACTGGCCTTGGAAGCTGTATATGGTTTTGCATCTTTTTTATTATCTGATTATTTATGTAGGGCATACAATCACATAAAGGAGCCAATGCTAAATTTTCAATGGAGTTTGTTCATGTCAGTTCCGTTGCTAGCATTTCTTATACTAATAATGTTCTCACAATGAAGTACAAAATACTGAAACTACTGAAATCCTGCTAGCTTGGCAGCAGCCTATGGCAGAGGATTGGCCGAGAGGATGGAGCATGTATACTTGCATTCACGCTTAGGGATGGTGATTCATGATGGATGAGAAGTTTCACTGGTCACGCATTTGCTCTTCCATACCATCTTTTCTAGTTTAATGGGTGAGGATTCTGTACATGGAAAACATAGGTCCTGATAACTGCCTCTCACAATGGTTTGTTATGTCACATTCACCCAAAATAACATCCCAGTAGGCACAACACAAAATAAAACCAAGATTAAGCTACAATCACATTTGTAATTTTCCTTGCATGCTAGTACGATGCCCGTGTGATGCTACGGAATAATAAAAAGGTGTTAAGAGACATTGACCAGATCTTTTTCGCCAAATTGAAAAACATTTTTGAACATGATTCAAGACTCCCCGACAATTTGTTCTAGCAGATGACATATGTGTTCTTGAATTTATATACCATATTAGTACCCTAATAAACAGAAAGGAAACTTATGCCTGTGAATTCAAATCTCGGGGAGGGCTTAGCATCATGTGCTTGCCCAGGGTTCTACCGGACAGCTCTTGAAAAACACCTAGTCATTATATTACTTCTCTTTGACTAGCCTCAGAAGAAGCATAGTCTTATTTGGCATATCTTATAGATTATCCGTTGTGTATATCTAAATAGATGACCCACTTGCTAAATTTTCCATTTTTATGTACTTCGTGCCTTGTGCGTTGCTACGTTTTTTGCCAAACTTTTCACATCAGGAAGTAGAAAATATTAGACCATGTAATTCCTAGGGCATGGTCTATTAGCCCCATGTGCTCAAACAACATAATATCATATCATGTGCTCCTGATAGAGAGCCAGCTCTATCTATACACAGCTAGCGTATAATATATTATCAATGAGACCTGAACCGCTAGAGGTGTGATCATCTAGTAAAAAATATATATGGTAGCTAGGACCTATTAAAATGTTGAAATAATTCAGTGTGTCCAGGAGTTGTTCCAACTCTATGCATACATGCGAAGGCCAGCAAGTATATGCTGTAGCTTATCCCATTATGCCAAACCTATATGTTCTTACGACAGAACCAGATAGCTTAGAAAATTTCTATATCAATTCGAGTACTACTTGCTTTGAACACTGCCAAAAACAAATTCAATAATAAAAGATGCGGATAAGGAATCCCATAAAAATGGTTGGAGTAGGAGCAGTTTGTTTTGAAAATATATGTGAAGACCAGAAGCTTAGTCAATTTATTCCTTTTGTTTGATGCGACTTGCAAGAAGCGTAAAACTTTATACTTCTGTTTTATTATTTCTGATAGATTTTCTCTAGCATATATTCACATGAAGGGGACACTTGTTTCTTCATGTGAGTTGCATTGCTACCATTTCATATACTAATGTTCAAAGTATGAAGAGCATATACTAAAATTCTAGATTGCTTGGCAACAATGAAGTTATCCTCATGCAAGGTCGATCATTGGCCTCTAGATCGGCATTCACACTTAGGGATGGCGATTCAGGACGGCGGAGAACTTGCACCAGTCGTGCATGTTATTATTAGTGCCAACTGTCTAGTGAATTTAGCGGTGAGTGTAGCGCCAAAACTAAAACTGGAACGGATAAGGGTTTCGTGCATACGATGCCAAACATAAGGTCCTGATAACTTCCTCCCTCGATGGGTTGTTCTGTAGCATTCAACCAAAATAGCATCCCACAATGCATCCCACAACACAGAATAAAACTAGGACCAATAACAGTAATTGAAATTTTACTTACATACTAGTGGGGGTGTCGGTGCGCTGCTATGGAAATAAAGAAAGGTGTTAAGAGATATTGATAAAAACTGTCAAAATGAAATGCCTATTTTAAAATTATCCAAGTCCTCCACCCAAGATTTCGTCTAGATGTTCATGCATGTATAGATCATTAAGTCCCCATATAAACGGAAAAGGTCAAGAACTATGGCTGGACCTCCCACTATGGGCATGACCGTGGAAATCGGGATTGCATGAGCTCCTGATTTTTTCAAAATATATTAATTAATAACTATAATTCTCCATCTAATCTGAATATATGAATTGATCTCCTCCACTCCCTCCCTGCACCTCAAATCCTCCCCTGAATAGATAATCACGTGTCAATTTTTATTTATCCCCACACTGTGAAACTTATGCTCAGATTTTAGAATGCTGATTTTTTGTTCTCCAGCATGCGTACAAAACTGCATCACAATTAAAGATTCCTTATATATCCTTTCAGAAAGGCTGATTGGGAAATAACATTAAGTGAAAGGTGTGGCCATATGCTAGTATTAGTGAACACACATACACAGCCATTCGAATTCACATATCAGCGGGGAAACAGGGGAACAGTGCTGTGACTGTGTCCATCTCTGCACAGTACATGGGTCAATGAAGTATATGTTTGTCTTGACGAACATATAGACCAATGTAAACACAGAGAAAAATTGATCAGGAAGAATCTACTATTACAAAATACTGACAAAATCATAGGTCGTTAGGTTCTCTCCTAAAAATGGTTAGATTTATTGTACACCAATAATGGACACATGATGCTCTTTGTATTCGGTCGCCTTAATTTTATCTTCAAGGCATGTGATGTATCTATTTTTTTACAGACAATACAATGGAGAAGGGTTTGCAAGTTGCTGCGAATAATCTGTGTAGCTATATGATATCCAAAATAGCACTTCATGGTTTGGTAATGTGTCTCTTTCAAAGACTGATGGGCCTGGTCATATTTGAAGAAGACAAAGACAAATAAAATCTTGGTCTTATTCCTATATATAGTTTGTCTTTAAGGCATGGAGGTTTTTTTAGAAGGAGGGTAACTCCGGCATCTACATCAAGTGATGCACACATGCATCTATCTGCACTATTCGACAAGGCATTACAAAATAAATACATAAATTAACCCAAGGCCACCTTCCTAGATAAAATTCCCACCCTACCAAGGTTGATGGTGTGACCTGAGCTGGCGCCACACACACCAAGAAATCCTGTGGTCTCACCAAGCCGCCTGCCGTCTAGCCGGTATCACCAACCGGTCTCTAGCAGACCCCTGCTTGCACCACAGGAGTACACTATAGAATCTGAATCCGCCGTCTTGTGCAGTCCCATCATCAGGAGTAATGAAGTTGATGCCACCACGACGCCCAACAGTGCCAGCCAGCTAAGCACACCCATTAAACGGTACCCAGCACCGAGACCCTGCTTCATCTTGCCACCAAGATTCGTCACCGCACAAGAAGCATGCGGAGACCTGCGCCTAGCCACCGTCTAAGCCAATCACTTGTCCCTCCAACCGATGTAGTACCCCAAAGATGATGCCCCCGTGAGGGTCATGATGCAGGAACCTCGCCGTCATCCGATCCGTAAAGTCTGAATCTACGATTTCCCTCAAGGCACGCATCAAACGCGAATCACCCCACAATGCCACCAATGATGTAACAATGCTCGTGGGCGCCGTTGTTGATGGTTAAGGCAAAGGGCGAACCAAGATTTCACTGGCAAAATCACGCCAATCCCCGTCTGGACCGTCAGATTCACCTCCACCATCATCCATGTGTGACATCCCTGCCATCGGGAAACCTCACGATCGAAGCCGTTGGGGTGTCATAGTCGGGTGAGCCATCGATGGTGGAGGAGCCCTCCCACCGCGTTACCGATGCTGGACGAGCCACATGCCCAGGACACCCGTGCGGATCTCCGCCACATGCATCCCGGAGCAACGGCGGTGGAGGACCCCACCACCATATCTGGATAGAAGGAACCGAAGACTAGAAGGACCACCCTGTCGCCCCCATCCATGGCAGCCGCGCGGCAGCGTCGGGAGGCGACGAGAGGGTGGAGAGGAGAGGGTGCCTGATGATCTGAATAGATGACCCACTTGCTAAAAATTTCATTTTTATGTACTTCGTGCCTTGTGTTTTACACCTCATATGTCTTGTAGTAGGTGCATGAAGAAACGGCATACTTTGTTCACAAAGAAAAGAAATATCAGGCCTAGTCAAGGTTAAATATTGTAATGCACCAACCATACTTACAGTACTGGTGCTATCCTCTTGATTCAAGAGTTCACCTTCATCAAGGACAACTTTTACGAAATGGACAAAGGTGTCAATGCTGGTTTGCAACCTTTTAACCCTGCTTTGGCTACAAGATCAATTGCATATTTTTCTTGGGTAAGATGGAGATCATTTCCTGCTCTCTTTACTTCTATGCCAAGAAAATAATGCAAGTCTCCCAAATCCTTGAGAGCAAATTCAGAATTTAAATCCTTCAACAATCACGTAACAGCCTCATCCGACGAGCTTGTGACTATAATATCATCAACATATATAAGTACAAATATGGATGTATTTGACTTATTATAAATGAACAATGATGTGTCGATTTGGAAGGGGCAAAACCAAGTGCCTGAAGTTTTGAGCTTAACCTGGAATACCATGCTCTGGGGGCTTGTTTCAACCCATACAATGCCTTATCAAGCTTGCAAATATGAAAAGGTTTACTTTTGTCTTCAAACCCAGGAGGTTGTCTCATGAACACATCCTCTTCCGTAACACCATGGAGAAACGTTACTCAACATCTAGTGACGGAGACTCCATCCCTAGACATGGCAATAGACAAAGCGAGGCGAATAGTGGCAGCCTTTACAACCTGGACTAAATGTGTCCTCATAGTCTAAGCCATACCTTTGCTTAAAACCCTTTAACAACAGTCGGCTTTGTAGCGGTCAATGGTGCCATCGACTTCTTCTTTACTCTGAAAACCCATTTACAATCTATCACATTTTTACCTTTCCCTTGAGATGCAGAGACTAGATGCCAGGTTTTATTTTTGTGAAGCGCCTTGCACTCTTCTTCCATGGCCTTCTTCCACATGGATCATGCAAAGCATCTGCCATCTGATCGTGGAACATGATCTCAGATCATGTGTGTTACAAGCATAGCCAAATTTTGCCATATGTTTGTAATTTTGGGTTAATTACTCCCTTTGAAGTCTGGTCCGGACGGCGAGAAGCAAGCACAGAAGATCCGGCGCTGAACAGCCGCAGATCCCGGTTGATCACTCCGGGAGCAGCGGCGGGGCGACGAGGCGGGATCTTCGGAGGCCGTCTCCATGAGGATCCCGCGGCTGCCTGCAACCGCGGATCCGGCTCATGATGGGGCGATGATGCCCCCCCGGATGCGGCGAGACTGAAGTCGATCTGCCAGCCCTTGGCGCTATCCAGTGACGCGTTCGGTGCCAAACCGACCGGCGCGCAGCGACGGGGTCCACCGTCTGGAGCAAAGGCGGGGCGTTCAGATTCTCTACATCCCGTCCACGGCGGATCCCGGGCTGATGCGAGGATCTGCGTCTGCATAAAATGACGCTTCGCTATTTTCTTCATCATTTCCAATTTTTTCGCTTCATCACAAAACTCATCACCACCATTAGTAAGCCATTAGTAGTAAAATCATCCCCATTATCGGCTCCTTTGGAGTCTTTGGGTGAAGATGTGCAAAGGTGGATATATAAACACGACCCGATACGCCAAGGCACTTAACACCTTTATGTTGTGGACTCAACCAATGAAGGATTGTTTTGATCGCCGCGATTGTTGTAGGGACCGGCCAGACGCACAACCAAATACTCGGAGGATCAGGTTTGGCTCAGATTTCATTGTTGATGACTCTACTAGGAGAATATTAATGAGATGAACTGCGTGTGAAAGGCTGAATTTTAACGGCATAGAGGCAGCTGCAGAAGAGCTAGACCTACTTCTGTGGATCCGTTTTGTTGGTGACATGAGGACATGATATGTGGTGAGATATGCGTGACTCCCCAATCCATGGCCTACAAGTGCAAACCAGACGCGAAGCGGATCGGGTCCACTTTTGGCGCGCCGAGCCGCCGTCATGAGTGGAGCGGGACCCCGGCTGTCGTGGGTGAGCTGGTGCCTAGAATAGGATCCGGGGCTGACCGCCATCCCATGCAGATCTGCCTCGATGGCCAACAAGCATTCCAGGATGCATAAATGAGCCTTCGCTATTTTCTTCATCTATCGTGCCATCGTGTGTTCAATTTTTCTGCTTCATCACAAAACTCATCACCACCATTAGTAAGAGGATTAGTCACCAGTTGATCATTAGTAGTAAAATCATCCTTTTTGATGTGCAAAGGGAAAACTGTTTCGTCAAACACAACATCACGAGATAATACTTTGAAGACGCATTGTTTTGATCAACAAGGAAGTTTGTAATCAGAAAAGTTTCATTGTTGATGATTAATTTTAGCGGACTATGACCTACTTCAACGATATGCCTGTGCTTAATCCGTTTTGTTGGTGAGCATGAGGACATCCTGAGGACTTGAAATGATCTCTTTTTGAGAAGATAAATCCATGTGTACTTACTAAAATCATCGATGAAGCTTACATAATAAGTGTGGCGCCCTACAAAGTAGGTTCGAGAAGATGAGTTCAAGAGGCTTGGAAGAAACACTTGTAGATATAGGATAAGGTAACTGGTGACTCTTGGCACGTGAGTCACAAACAGTTTCACAACTACGCCACCAACAAACGGGAGTTTATTCTTTCTAAGCAATTTTCAATCAAAGAAAACGATGCATGTCCTAATCTATCGTGCCATCGTGTTGAAGACACTTTGGTGACACCATAGGCTTGTTTATTCAGTCTCCTAAGCTCCGGAATCAACGGGTAGAGCCCTCGAACACATCTACCTCGATAGAGAATTTTCTCGTGACCTGATCCTTGATCAAAAAGAAAAAGGATGAAACTCAAGGAATACATGATTATCGAGAGCAATGCGATGAACTGAAAGGAGATTCTTTGATGCACTAGGAACATGCAAAATTTTTCCGCTTTTTATTACCTGCTCATACCTTCTCCGTTGGCGGTATGGACTTGGTCTTGCTCAGACTTTCTCCAACTCCCCGTGATGTGATCTGTCGCGCCGCTGTCCACATACCAATTTGTGTCGACGCCTTGCGGAGCCGCCTGCCGCCCATAACCTTCTCATCTTGGGAAGATTCTTCATCCTCCTCAGAAGGTACCAGCAGTCCCGCGGTATGGCCGGGCTTGCCACAGATTTGACAGCGCGACATCAGAGCAGCTCGTGGATCGACCTCCCGGGCGGCCCTCGTTGTTGTTGTTGTAGGGACCGCCGCCGCTGCTGCCGTTGCGTGAGCAGGATTGCCATCGCCGCCCGGATGGCTTGCCCTTGGTGCGCATGCGTCCACGGTAGCGAGATGAGCTGCCGCCACGCGTCCACCGCCACCGCGTCCGCGAGAGGCTGCGTTAGCGGAGGATTTGAAACCTCCACCGCACCCGCCCGCATCAGAAAAGGCAAGGCGCTGATCGGTTACTCATCCGGGCGAGATCGCCGATGCCGATCTGATGGGCTCGATGCGGGCGTCATTGGCGGAGACGAGGGTTGATACTCCATGTCGAGGCCGGAGGTGATGTAGGAGATCAGCTCATCATCATCGATGGGCTTCCGGCAGCTGCGAGCTCATCGCCGAGGACCGCATGTGGGCGGTGGCGGCCACGGACTGCGTCCCTTCTGCGCCGTGGAGAGCGCGACTGATGTTGTTGACGCGCTGCTGGACTGCTGTGGGCAAGGGCTGCCCAGAGCTCGTATAGATGTGACCTGCACGAGGACTTCCTTTGTGAGATTATTGAGCAAGTATCCGAGTACCGCTGCCCTTCTCAGAACCAGATCGGATAGAGAGGTTTGGTGTTTTCTCCTCCTTCCCGTCCTTGTCCTTCGTGATGATGAATTCCGGCATTGTCCAGCTCACCTCTTAACTGCGGCGTCACCTGGGCACGCCACGTAACATAATTGGTGCGAAGGCGACCGTCCCCATGGAGACGGTCTGAGCGGAGCTTGAGGAGGACGACATGGCTGGTGGTAGGTTTTGCTAGATGTAGTGGATAGAGGAGGCTCTGATTACCATGTAAGCGAAGGAGAGCGTCGTATCGTTAGAGGCGACGGTTTCGTGTTAAATAGGCAGGGCTTCTCCTGATAAGCATACAAAGTTTGTTGAGATTACATCTTGATCAACAAGGAATATCTAGAGAGATAGAGAGATAAGAGGTTACAATAAGATGGACTCTATCTATCTAATCAACTAGGTTCGGCCGGTGCACTATGGGCCCAGCATATTACGTTTAACATATATTATCCATGAGACCCAAACAACTAGAGGTGTGATCATCTAGTAAAAAATATATGGTAGCTCGGACCTATTAAAATGTTGAAATAATACAGTGTGTCCAGGAGTTGTTCCAGCTCTATACATACATGCGAAGGCCAGCAAGTATATGCTCTAGCTTATCCCATTATGCTAAACCTATATGTTCTTACGACAGAACCATGTCGCTTAGAAATTTTCTATATCAATTGGAGTACTACTTTCTCTGAACACTGCCAAAAACAATTTCAATAACAAAAGATGCGGATAATGAATCCCATAAAAAATGGTTGGAGTAGGAGCAGTTTGTTTTTAAAATATATGTGAAGACCAGAGGCTTAGTCAATTTATTCCTTTTGTTTGATGCGACTTGCAAGAAGTGTAAAACTTTATACTTCTGCTTTGTTATTTTTGGTTGGTTTTCTCTAGCATATTCACATGAAGGGGCCACTTGTCTCTTCATGTGGGTTGCATTGCTACCATTTCATATACTAATGTTCATAGTATGAAGAGCATATACTAAAATTCTATATTGCTTGGGAACAACGAAGTTATCCTCATGCAAAGGTCAATCCTTGGCCAGGGTGGAGCCTATAGATCGGGATTCACACTTAGGGCTGGTGATTCACGATGGCGGATAACTTGCACCAGTCGTGCATGTTATCATTTGTGCCAATGTCTAGTGAATGTAGCGGTGGGTGTAGCACCAAAACTAAAAGCTAGAATGGATAAGGGTTTTGTGTGTATGATGTCAAGCAGAAGGTCCTGATAACTTCTTCCCTCAATGGGTTATTTTGTAGCATTCACCCAAATAACATCATTCTGTAGCATTCACCCAAATAACATCTCACAATGCATCACACAACACAGAATAAAACCAGTATCAATAACAATAATTGGAATTTTACTTACATACTAGTAGGGGTGTCCGTGCGCTGCTATGGAAATACAGAAAGGTGTTAACAAACATTGATCAGATTTTTTTTTGTCAAAATGAAATGCCTATTTTAAAATTATCCAAGCCCTTCACGCAAGAATTCCTCTAGACGTTCATGCATGTATACATCGTTAAGTCCCCCCATAAACAGAAAAGAAAATTAAGCCCTTCATAAAGAATATTCATGAGAGCTTTGCATGATGCTGTTATCCGTGTTATTGTCGGGGGTACTCTTGGACGGCTCATGCAAACATACAATGTCGGAAGAAAGGTCAAGAACTATGCCCGCACCTCCCTCTGTGGGCATGACTGTTGAAATCGGGATTGCATGAGATCCTGATTTCTTAAAATAGATTAATCTCCTCCACCCCCTCCGTGCACCTCAAATCCTCCCCCAAATAGATAATCACGTGTCAAATTTTTTTATTACCTGACACTGTGAAACTTATGTTCAGATTTTAGAATGCTGATTTGTTGTTCCGCAGCATTCGTACAAAATTGCATCACAATTAAAGATTCCTATCGTATCCTTTCAAAAAGGCTGATTGGGAAATAACATTAAGTGAAAGCTGCGTCATATGCTAGTATTGGTGAACACACATACACAGCCATTCGACTTCACATATCAGCAAGGAAACAAGGGAGGTATGGACACAGTGCTATGAGCCTATGACTGTGTCCATCTATGCACAGTACATGGGTCAATGAAGTATATATTTGTGTTGACGAAAATACAGACCAATGTAAACACAGAGGAAAGTTGATCAGGCAGAATCTACTGTTTACCAAATACTGACAAAATCATAGGTCGTTAGGTCCTCTCTTAAAAATGGTTGGATATTTTTTTTTTAGAAAAGGAGGATGACCCCCGGCCTCTGCATCTGGGAGATGCATACGGCCAATTTATTGATTATTCTCGAGGACTGTACAAAGTATTACAACAATGTGCCTGAATCCATCATCTTGGCAACATATGCCGCTACTCCTATCCAATATGATGAAGGGGTGCTAGCTGGGCCACTACCCAAATCACTCACCTAAGCCTAACATCAAAAGCCAGAAGCCGAAACTCATTCGGAAGCCCTAGCCGAGCCACATACAGGGTCTGGGGCACAATCCGGTCAGATGCACTCGTGTGTCGTCGCCGCCATCTTCCACAGGTCTTCAGATCATATTTAGGCTTCTACCTTGTCTGGCCACTCTGCCATCGACGTCACCATGACGCCAGACATCAACCTCCTCCTGCGCGAGCCCATCTCCGTGCATCGGATGTCGAGACTCCACAGCGCCATGCCATCGATCTCCGCCGCCATCAATGGTTGGATATTATTGAACATGTATATACGTATGTAGGTCCGGGTTTTGTATGTTCCACCTGTAGTTTCTCTCTCCCCTCTGTATCTACTTGTATCTTGGGAGACAAGACACCGGTCACACCCCTTGTACCTATATATGTGCCTAGTGAACGATCAGTGAGAATATCAATGCACACAATGGCTCTCTCCCAAACTTACATGGTATCAGATACCGTATCGATCCTTTCCTAATCGCTTCGCCAAATCCTAACCGCCACCACCCCGGGCCGTTGCCGCCGCCATCTGCTACCGCCGCCGCTGTCCCACGTCGCTGCCGCCACCACCTCCCCACGCCGCTGCCCTCCCGTCCTGCAGCCGCGCCATCCACCAGCAGCCGCGCCGCCCCTCTTGCCGCGCCGCCGCAACTCCTCCCCAACTCTAGCCGCCGCCGCCCCTCCTCCTCTCCACGTGTGCCGCCACCATGTCCTCCAACACCTCCACCTACTCCAACCCCTTCGTCGGACCAGACCTCGCCAACATCCGCGACATCAACATCCATGAACGCTCCGCCGCCCTTCCGCCCCGCCGCGCTGGATCCGCGCCCTCCGTGACCCGGCGCCTCATCGGCGTGCCTTCCGGCCACCCCGTGCCGGCCATGGCCTTCTGCCTCCTCTGTCCGCGCCGGACGTGTCCGGAGGAGCCCGGACATGTCCGTCCAGTCAACCCTCGGCCCGGTCTGGACCCGCTCTTCGACCCCTCCTGGACCTGCTGCTGCCGCCAAGTCCCGCCTGCCGGAGTCCCTGCAACGGCGACGAGTACCTCTACGATGACCCTGGATGTCTACGAGCTGTGTATCACTACAGCCGGTGTGATTTTGTCAAGTCCGACTACGACGTGCACGACTACATTCGATGTGGATTTCGTCAAGTACCACTTCGGTTCGGCAAGACCACCAAGTTCGACTACGTGTGACATCGAGTACGACTCAACACGACGATGCGTCAAGTACCACTACGCCCGAAGACGTTGGAAACGCCAAGTACGACTACATCGCGGTGATACGTGTACGACTACCGGCGCCGAAGTCCGCGAGTACCACTACGGTTGCGATGTACATCTACACCAAGACTGGACCGACAAGTACCGCGAGAACATTTGTACCTCTACCGTCGCCGTGGATCCGACAAGTACCCCGACGTCGCGTGTACCACTACCGTCGATCCGAACATCTACGAAAACGTGTACAACTACCATCGCCACGTGAACAACGACTTCCACTACAGCCTGTGTACCACTACTTCCACTACCTCGCGAGAACATCTACTTCCCTCTACGGAACTCGACCCGCTCCGGAAATGCACGCTTCAAAGGTATAATCCCGAGATGATCACCCGTGGACCGAATGCATGCTTGGTTATGAGATGCTCGAGTTTTGCACCGGGATTGAATTGTCCTTGCGACGCCCCTCTTTTGCCATGCCACCGACACGTGGGAACCCGGAATCCGGGATCACCCCACCATCCTTTGCATCCGCACGCCTCTTTTTGCACCGGTATCTCCGTGAGCTACCGGAACCGATATGATGCCGTGGCACCATTTTCGGATATGTTGCCGTGGCACCATTTCATTTTCGCCGCCGTGGCACCTTTTTCGTTTCGCCGCCGTGGCACCCTTTTTGTTCCGCCATGGTGACAAATGTTTCATAACATGCTCATGTCAACTTTTTCATAAAAAATGCATAAAACTTGCATATGTCATCCACATCATAATAACAACAATTAAAATGTTTAAATTGTTGTTGCATTAAATTGCTAAATAACATGGGGATTTTTCGGAAATGTTGTTTGTTGTTCCGGCCTCATTTAAACTTGCCTAAATTGTTAGTTTAATTATGCTTCACCTCTTGCCATGTTAACCAACATTTAATCTTGTCTTGTTCATAACCGAGAGAGAACTAAATAATTGATGTGGCGTTCCGTCAATATGCAACTCGTTGCATATTGAGCTCCACTTAACTTGTAGTGTTGTTTGTGCATATTGCCATGCCATGCCTCTTTAAACCGGACATGCATCATACTTGTTTGCGCATCATGCCACGTTTATGTGATGGTTGTTTACTATGTTGTTTGTTTCTTTCCGGGTTGTTTCTCTCGTTAGCCTCGGTTCCGTTCCGGAGTTGTGAGGATCCGCCGACTACGTCCGCTTGTCTTCTTCATGGACTCGTTCTTCTTCCTTGCGGGATTTCAGGCAAGATGATCATACCCTCGAAATCACTACTATCTTTGCTATGCTAGTTTGCTCGCTCTTTTGCTATGCCAATGCTACGATGCCTACCATTTGCTTGTCAGCCTCCCAAATTGCCATGTCAAACCTCTAACCTTTGACACCACTCCTAGCAAACCGTTGTTTGGCTATGTTACCGCTTTGCTCAGCCCCTCTTATAGCGTTGTTAGTTGCAGGTGAAGATTGAAGTTTGTTCCTCGTTGGAACATGGAGATGTTGTTCCTTGTTGGAACATGTTTACCTGTTGGGATATCACAATATCTCTTATATTTATTAATGCATCTATATATTTGGTAAAGGGTGGAAGGCTCGGCCTTATGCCTGGTGTTTTGTTCCACTCTTGCCGCCCTAGTTTCCGTCATACCGGTGTTATGTTCCCGGATTTTGCGTTCCTTACGCGGTCGGGTGATTTATGGGACCCCCCTGACAGTTCGCTTTGAATAAAACTTGTCCAGCAAGGCCCAACATTGCCTTTTACCATTTGCCTCACCTACCCTTTTTTTCCCTTGGGTTTCCGGAGCCCAAGGGTCATCTTTATTTACCCCCCCGGGCCAGTGCTCGTTGTGAGTGTTGGTCCAAACCGTCGACCGGTGGTGTACCAGGCAACTCTGGGCTGGCCTACCGAAGTTTGGACAATCCGTGTGCCTCGAGAATGAGATATGTGCAGCTCCTATCAGGATTTGTCGGCACATTCGGTAACTTTGCTGGTCTTGTTTTACCATTGTCGAAATGTCTTGATGTACGGGATACCGAGCCTGATCGGAGTGTCTCGGGTGAAGGTCTATTCCTTCGATGATCGCGAGAGCTTGTCATGGGCTAAGTTGGGACACCTGCGGGGTTTAAACTTTCGAGAGCCGTGCCCGCGGTTATGTGGCAGATGGGAATTTGTTAATGTCCGGTTGTAGAAAACCGAAGTTGACCTTAATTAAAATACATCAATCAAGTGTGTTACCGTGATGGTCCCTTTCCGCGGAGTCCGGAAGTGAACACGATGTTGGAGTTATGTTTGACGCAGTTGCTATAGGATCACTTCTTGATCATACTTTTATCGACCGTGCTTTGCCTTCTCTTCGCGCTCTCATTTTGCGTATGTTAGCCGCCATATATGCTAGTCGCCACTGCAGCTCCACCTCATGCCTTTACCTTACCCATAAGCTTAAAGGTCCTCAAAGTTGGCCGAAGGCCTTTAGATCATGATTGTTGTGCCAACCGGGATTAAAGGTTAGACCTTTAGTCCCGTTATCACGACCCTGACTAAAGGCCCGAACCTTTAGTCATGGTTGGTTAGACCTTTAGTCCCGTTGATCCAGCCAACCGCGACTAAAGGGATTTGAGGCCTCATTTTCAAACTCTACCCCGTGGATCGCCTTTTCAGTTTTCAAAAAATAAAAGAAAATGATGAAAATGTCAAAAAATAAAATAAAATAAGTTTTCCATGTGATTTGTGGTCTAGTTGTTGGGAAAATTTGTAAATGTGAATTTCGCTTTATTTGCAAAATCTCTCTAGAATTTAGTAAAATGGGCATAACTTTTGCATACTAACTCGGATGAAAAAGTTTTTATATGAAAAATCATCTCTGAGGGAACCCGTTAAACATTTTTAGAATCCCCAAAACCTAATGAGAAAAAAAGATCTGAGGCTTTTAAGTTCGAGAGGCAAAAAATTCAAAAAATTCAAATTGTGGTCAAACTGTGGTCAAACAATGGTCAAACTAATTATTCTAGAATATTAGTGTTACTAAATAATTATTTCAGTTTTTTTAAATTTTGGTCAAATCTGGTCAAACTGTGGTCAAAAAATGGTCAAACTAATTATTCCGAAATATTAGTGTTACTAAATAATTATTGTTTTTAAAACAATAGTTTCAAACTCAAACAGTGAAATGTGTCACTTCATGCTCAAGCTAAATACCGAGGGTTAATAGAATTGACATCCTACTATTGTCGAAAACAACAAGTGCAGACTTGGAAACGAGGAGAATAGAACCCGGAAGTTAAGCGTGCTCAGTTGGGGAGTGGGAGGATGGGTGACCGTTCGGAAGTTAGATGATTTGGAATTATGAGGGTGATTAGAGATTAGAGGATAAATTGAGCAGTGATGAGGGGTGGTGATTAGAGATTAGAGGTTAAAATAATTCAGAAATTTGAAAATAAAAAAAAAAGAGAAAAATTCGCAAAAAAATTAGTAAAAAATTTAACTCATGGAGGAGGCTTTAGTCGGTTAGCCGAGAGAACCGGACTAAAGCCTTTAGTCGCGATTCAGAGAAACCGCGACTAAAGGGGGGGGTCTTTAGTCGCGCTTATCTGGTCGCGGTTGCGCAGCCGCGACTAAAGGCCTTTGCCAACCGCGACTAAAGGCCTTTTTTCTACCAGTGTGACTTCGTCAACGCCACCACCAACCTCACCTTGATGCCGGAGCCCTCCTTCCCAAATTTCGGCCCGCAGGCGGGTGGCTGCTCCGCACCCTCTTATGGCGGGTCTATCATCTTATTTACTACCGTCGTTCTAAGTAAACAAGATGCATAAACATAATAAACATCACATGCAATTATATAGTAGTGACGATGTTGGTTTTTCTGAAGGGCCCATATGGTACTCCACCGATATCATATAGCTCCATTGATCTCCATCTTGGATTCTTGGTTTTCATTCCATGATCATCTTGTCGCTCGTCTTCCCTAGCGATTCTACAAACATTTCCACTTTCCCGTTTTAGTTATTGCATGACACCAAGGCTGATCTCCATCATATAAGTCGGCGCCCTGTCTTCATGAAGTTGTCAAACATAGCGACTACTTCTACTTCTATCTCACAAATTGGCTATTTGCACTCTTAATATTTGTGTCGCGTTGCTCTTCCAGCAATAAAACCTCCTCATTAACATCCGTAAATGCTCCTCACTAGTTTACATGGCGTTCTTCATACACTCCTCCTGGCTTCGCTCCTCGTCGGTTCCTTGCATCTTTCGGTTACCATGATCCAGTCATACAAAAATGAGCTAAAGAGTAGCAACTCCTATGGCTCAATAATGAAGTTATTATTTATTTCCTACGGTTGTCATACTCATCGACATGCAACTAGCTCGTTAATCGTGAATCCTATTACACATCATTAGGAGAATGATGTGATTGACATGATCTCATACATCACAATTCATCAGGAGAAACAGAACACCGCCAGCCACCTTATGCAACTAGTGCATGTCAATCGATGGAACCGGTCTCACATAAGCGTCGTGTAAGGTTGGTTCGGGCGCTTCATCCCACAATATCGCTGAAGCAAGAAAAAGACTAGTAGTGGCAAGCAAGTTGACAAGATCACGCCCACAACAAAATTGTGTTCTACTCGTGCATTAGAGAACTACGCATAGACCTAGCTCGATACCCTTTGTTGAGAGCAGTGCGAGAAAATTAAAAATTTTCCTACGGTTTCACCAAGATCCATCTATGAGTTCCTCTAAGCAGCGAGTCATGGGAAAGTTTGCATCTACATACCACTTGTAGTTCGAGTGCGGGCGTTCAAGGGATGGTGATGATGGAGTCGTACTCGCCGTGATTGAGATCACCGATGACCAAGTCTGAGCGGACGGCACCTCGCGTTCAACACTGCGTGCGGGGACGGAGCGTCTCCTCCTTCTTGATCCAGCAAGGGAAGGAGAGGTTGATGATGATCGGCTGACCGGCGGGCGTGGTGGTGGATCTGTGAGAACTCAGGCGAGGCTTTGCCAGCGACTACGGGAGGAGGGCGAGGGTTGCGGGGGAGGCGCCAAGCACAAGGTGCGGCTGCCCTCCCCTGCCCTCCTTTATATAGGCCCCAGGCGCCCGAGAGATTGAATTCCCAAGGCGCCCGGCCAGGGAGAGTGCCCCCAAGGCATGTGGTGCGC
Source organism: Aegilops speltoides (assembly GCA_021437245.1). Taxonomy (NCBI): domain Eukaryota; kingdom Viridiplantae; phylum Streptophyta; class Magnoliopsida; order Poales; family Poaceae; genus Aegilops; species Aegilops speltoides. Next base: position 11,304,140 of record CM038141.1, on the reverse strand, counting down.
CCCCCGCTAGGGTTTCAACCCTAGGCGCGAGTGGGCCTGAGGGGCACACCAGCCCACTATGGGCTGGATCCTCCACTTCAGCCCATGGGGCCCTCAGGGATGGGTGGCCCCACCGGTGGGCTCAGGGACCCTTCCGGTGGTCGGTACATTACCGGATGACCCCGAAACTTTCCCGATGGCCGAAATACCACTTCCTATATATAATTCTTTACCTCTGGACCATTTCGAAACTCCTCGTGACATCCGGGATCCCATCCGAGACTCCAAACAACATTCGGTATGCTGCATACTCATATTCATACAACCCTAGTGTCACCGAACCTTAAGTGTGTAGACCCTACGGGTTCGGGAGACACGTAGACATGACCAAGACGACTCTCGGGCAATGACCAACAGCGGGATCTGGATACCCATGTTGGCTCCCACATACTCCTCGATGATTTCATCGGTTGAACCATGATGTCAAGGATTCGATCAAACCCCGTGTACAATTCCCTTTGTCAATTGGTACGTTACTTGCCCGAGACTCGATCGTCGGTATCCCAATACCTTGTTCGGTCTCGTTACGGCAAGTCATTTTACTCGTGCCGTCATGCATGATCCGTGACCAACCACTTGGTCACTTTGAGCTCATTATGATGATGCATTACCGAGTGGGCGAGAGATACCTCTCCGTCATACGGAGTGACAAATCCGATCTTGATCCGTGTCAACCGCGAGACACTTTCGGAGATACCTGTAGTGCACCTTTATAGTCACCCGATTCGTTGTGACGTTTGATACACCAAAGCACTCCTACGGTATCCGGGAGTTACCGATCTCATGGTCAAGGAAGAGACACTTGACATTGGAAAAGCTCTAGCAAGCGAACTACGATCTTTGTGCTATGCTTAGGATTGGGTCTTGTCCATCACATCATTCTCCTAATGATGTGATCCGTTATCAACAACATCCAATGTCCATAGCCAAGAAACCATGACTATCTGTTGATCAAAGCAGGCTAGTCGACTAGAGGCTCACTAGGGACATATTGTGGTCTATGTATTCACACGTGTATTACGATTTCCGGATAATCTGATTATAGCATGAATAAGAGACAATTATCATGAACAATGAAATATAATAATACTTTTATTATTGCCTCTAGGGCATATTTCCAACACCGATGCCTCCCTGTTTGTTAATCACCGGGGCGCCACTACCGCGTACCTTCTCCTGTACGTCGACGACATCATCCTGACAGCGTCCTCGCCAGCGCTACTTTAGCAGATCGCCTTGGCACCGAGTTCGCCCTCAAGGACTTGGGGCTCTCCACTACTTACTCGGCATCGAGGTCATTAAATCGTGCCATGCTTCTTTTGCATCAATAGAAGTATGCCTCTGAGCTTACGGGCGAGCCGGCATGTAATTGCAAGCCTGCTTCCACGCCTCTCGTCTGAATGCTAAGGTGTCCGCCATCAAGGGCAATCCGTCGTCAAGCGCTCCCTTCTACCACTCCATCGTCGATGCTCTTGATACCTCCTGTTGTGGCGGGATATCGATATGTTCTTGACGGTGTGCCTTCACATACATACCCCTCGTGACACCAATTGGGCTCTTGTGAAAGCGTATCCTCCGGTACATCGTGGCACCACGGCCATGGGTCTCACCACAGCAGCATCCCCGACACGGCCTCGTCGCCTACTTGGCGCCGACTAAATTGGGTGACCCGACACTCGGTGCTCCACTTCCGACTCTTGTGTCTAACTCGGGCCCTCTCGATTTTGTGGTCGTCTAAATGACAAGCAGATCTCACGATCGGCGCGAGGCGAGTACGGGGCTGTGGCTAATGTCGTCATGAGTGCTCCAGGCTATACCAGCTACTTGAGAGTTGCTATGTGAGGTTCCCAAGGCCACGATTGTCTACTATGACAATGTCTCCATGATCTACCTCTCCGCCAACCCTGTTCATCATTGCGTCTGAAGCATATTGAGCTCGACATCCACTTCGTTAAGGAGCACATCGCACTTGGTCATGTTCGAGTTTTGCATGTGCCCACCGATTAGCGATTCGCCGATGTCATGCGAAGGACTACCTACCTCGACTTCGAGGTCTTTGATCGATCTTTGCATCATTGGGGCGCTTTGACTAGCGAAGTGTTGAACATGTATATACGTATGTAAGCCCGAGTTTTGTAGGATGCACCTGTAGTGTCTCTCTCCCCTCTGTATCTACTTGTATCTTGGGAGACAAGACACCGGTCACACCCCTTGTAACTATATATGTGCCTAGTGAATGATCAATGAGAATATCGATGCACACAATCCCTCTCTCCCAAATTTACAGATATTGTACACCAATAATGGACACCGTGGTGCTTTTTGTATTTGGTTGCCTGAATTTTATCTTCAAAGCATGTGTTGTATCTATTTTTTACAGACAATACAATGGAGAAGGGTTTGCAAGTTGTTGTGGGTAATCTGTGTAGTTATATGACATCCAAAATAGCACTTCATGGTTTGGTAATGTGTCTCTTTCAAAGACTGATGGGCCTGGTCATATTTGAAGAAGACAAAGACAAATGAAATCTTGGTCTTATTCCTATATATAGTTTGTCTTTAAGTGGTGGCTCATGTGTGGCGTTGGTATCCTCGTCACACTGGAGTAGGTGCATGGCTTAGCGGGTGCAACCGGCCCGACCATCGGTCTTGGGTGTTTGCCAAGTCTTCTCGGCAGCTTGACCAGCAAGAGCGGCGGCGATGGTGGTGCCTCTGCGTTGTTCTCCTTCTTGAGGGTGTCGTTGTGGAGTTTCTTGACCTGCTCCATCTTGATCTGGTTCTTTGGTAGCCTAGACCCATTCGGGTTGGGCAGCAGCGTCATCCCTATGGTGTTTCTCCCTATAGGAGTTGCTTTGAAGACCGGCGATCATTCTCCAAGCTCCTATTGGGCTGGACATGCGCGGTGTCACGATTGGCGGGTTCCCAACTAGTGATCACGAGTGGTTAGCGTTGCGACTTCGTGCGGCCATGATGATGGTGGTGTGTGGAGCTGGGTTTGCGGTTTGTCATTACGATGTCGATGATTTGGTTTGCCCTTGCGAGGTGGCCGCCTTTGCAGCCGTCTGGCGATCGCGCCATGCCGAGCGGCTCGCCCAAGGTTTCGATGATGACACTACGGGCCGACAATGGCGCGGTGTTGGACCCCACCACGGTGTATGTCGGCGGACTATGGAGCATCTTGCGAGCGCACTCGATGCCTTCATGGCGAGGAGACAACTGTGTTGACTCCTTTGTCGGTGTTCAGCGGCGTGGGAGGTAGAGGTACAACCTGCTGCTCCTCTAGCAATATCGGTGGCGGAGGCCGTCGAGTGAAACGCATAGCGAGGCTACCATGGCCGCCATGGCGCGGCAACCCCAAAGTACTGCGAACAGCGGGCTCTGTACAAGGCAGCGCGCACCTCTCGCAGCGAGCGGCTCAGCCGGACACGGCTAATAGTTGCCGTCCAACTTTCGTTGCCGCCGCGTGGCAGCGAGCGGTGACACACTGTCCCGTCCTGCCCGAACTCACATTCACCACCACCGGTGGCGGACAGGTCGCGGACTCCTCCGAGGATGGGTAGGGCATGGGAGGCAACATGGCATTGTTTTCAAAGTGAGTCGGCCCATCTCCTTGTTCTAATCTTCCTCACGGAATCCACACCTTAACTACGGGTCTGATGGAGGGCGTGGTGCCCGATCACGGAATACAAAGGATATGGACGGACAGGCGCCATAGTACGATAGGTTTAGGGTCGGGTTTCTTTTTTGTCCTAAAGGTTGAAATGTAATTGAAATCGTCGTGTTTTGATGAATCTACTTTGGTTTATATGAAAATCCGTCCTGTTTGCATGAATTTTGTCTGATTTGCTGAAACATTGTTTGAAATGTATGCGGGCAACATTGGATGTCCGCCTCTCGCATTCGTGTCCGCAGACTCGTCCCCCTGTCCGTGTACGGATACCTAGCAAATTTATAGGTAAGCACTGGGGATGCCCTCACACCAATTCCATTTCGTCATGAAAGACGTTTGAAATATGAGAACTGGTTCATTTTAGTTATCTTTCCAGCTCCGTTTGAAGACATCATATCATCCACATGATGGAGGCCCAATAAATTTGTAGGAGTGAGAGTAAAAACCTTTCTTGGGTTTCTTGCATTACTTGATTCTTTTACATCTTTCATCCAGAAAATGGTGTCAAGATCGACATGGCTAAGTTTTCCACGTGCAAAACTAGCCAGGACAGGTGACGGACTGCGGTCGCATTGACTCATCACGGACGGCGTGGACATAGGATCCGTCTGCACAAAATGAGTGGTGGGGCAAATATACCTTGCCCTACATTTGTGAATTTCTATGTAACTTTTTTGTGAATACTCCAAGTTGCCAAGATCCACAGAGGGTTGCAGGCAAACCAGTTATTATTAGTAACCATTCGAGGTTCCTTTTCTTGTCAATATTCTATTCTTTTTTATAAATGGTGTCAATGCAATATTTAGTTCTTTTCCACATGTTGGAGGTCACTATTCTTGGTACACGACCAATGCTTTGTCAAGTTTCACATTTACTAATTCAAACAAACTTTATTACAGCCATATCCATATCCATAAGACAAGGTCTTGAAATTTGAGTACATATTCAATAAAACAACAACACACCAGATCCATATCCATATGATAAGGTCCCAAAATTTGAAGTACATATTCAACAAAACAACAACATACATCGTGGGAGGTTGACTTTTCTAATAATTAATTATTCAATAAGAGATCCACGTATTATGTTTTCATGATGCGGGTCTGTTGGCATCCACGCTTGCTTTTTATCGAGTTACTGATTTGCGGTACCAGCTGAAGTAACCTGCACATAGTCCATGAAAATTAAGCATGGCAGCTACAAAGAATTTCATTGGTTTCTAAACCATGGGCTTGGTGATAGAGCGTGTTGTGAAGAAAGTAGTATATCTGAACGTCCTACTTAGTACTTACAGATTCTGGTTTGAAGAGCATGAATATCAAGCTGAATATATGTCTCAGCATTGGTTTCCTTGACAATATTGAGCTTGATAGTACCATGTGCATTAGCAAACTGTCCAGTCCACCAACAATGGCCCATTCACTTACACCCATGGCTATGAGAGTTGACCCACGGAACCTATTTTAGGTAACAGCAAAATATTAAACTGGTTTTACCATGAAATAAATCATTATTAGTGTAGAGATATCAAATTGCAACAAAATTACCTGTCTTCCTTGAACACTATGCTGACATAATTGAACCAGCGATTACCAGCTCGAGAAGCCTGGAGTTGCATGCCTTCACCACGAGCAATGATAGTGGCATTGGATTCAGGAGCATCAACTATAGCCCAATCATTTACAACTACTTGACCAAACCCTTGAGGGTATGGAGAGGCTACTATTTGCTCTTGGTCACGAGATGGTCCAGCAACAACTCGGCGCAAATACAAGCGCAGGGTTAACTCAGTTTCACAAGGAATGGGACATGAGAAGGAAGTATTGGTTATGGCGAGGATGCAAGATGATATGAGTAGGAAGGAGAAAGCATGACCTAGAATTGCCATTGCTAATGGTACCTTTGTTGTATTCAAGAGAAAGAAGGGCCAACCACTATCAAGTAGTGTTTTACTCTTGGTGTGTGTTGTGAGAGATATGTGCAGCCAAAGGTCTACATTTATAGGGAGTAGCTAGGCAGGAGGAAGCTATATAACAATTGTCATTGTGTCCCTTGCAGCTCATACTTTTTTTCTTGCAAGATAAATGGAGATGAAAGTGGGACCTCTAATCATTGGATACCAAATTAACCATCTACCTTATCATAAAAAAATTCTTTCAAGACGGATAACTTCTTTAGTCAATTTTTTCAAAGGACAGTGGTATGAAAGAAAGAAAATGACCAAGCTCCAGCAGTCTTTGTGGATAAGTCACTAAACTATTCTGCATACTGTTTGCGACCGTACATGACAGATTACTATGAATACTAGTTCAGGCAATCTAGCCATTATATTGAAGTTCCACGTATGCACAACAACCCCAAGGAATATGTAGAGGATTATTCTAATCAGCCCTGTCAAACTGTAGCACTAACAGTCTAGCATCTAGCTGGTGGCGTTCATAGTAGAGCAAGGGCATCTTCAAAAGAGACCTTTAAAGCTCCAGTATATTTTTGGATTGTGGTGTCTCGACTAATTTTTCCAACTTTTGTCATCCATTGAAGAACCTCTTCGGTCCATGAAGTGGTCAGGCGTCCTTTTCGAGCAAATCAGAGACAAATGTGGGGAAACTTTACCTGAGTCCGGGCATATGCACTTGACCAATACAAAGCCTCCTCATGGTCCTCCTCTCTTTTTTCTCTCTTCACATGCATAGCCCCTCTGTCCTCCCAAACCGACACCACACAACAATACCCCACCACTTGTATGATCCCCACCTACTTTCTCTCCAGCCAACGGATTACTGTGTCAATAGCATTGGATCGCTCCCTCCGCATCATGGCAACGGATCACGTCCGGACATAAAAACTACCATTTACTGTGTCCATTTGCGGCGCAGGGTTGAAAATGCCCTAAGTAGTTAGACCATCACCATCTTATTCTGACTAGGTTTGGGGTACATAGAAATCTTTTGCAAATATAAAACCTGGAAATAGTTTACAAACTGGAATTATATATTCTGACTATTTTGGTCCAAGCCTCCACGCCACTAACGCGTGGGCTATGTGAGCTAACATGCACAACTAAACAGCGTCCCTAGAGCCCAGTTTGAGATGTTTTGTGCAGTAATACTTTTTTTGGTTCAGCTGAAATAGGGGATTGATGTGGTTGATGTCACTATATAAAGATGAGATGCCATGTGCATCTGACTAAAGAAATGAATTTCCGAAGTGCCCACATACTTAAAGGGACACAACTAATAAGCCATTTACCGTTTGGATTCTCGCTAGCATGACTGTCTAACTCGGTGGCGTCCAAAAATATTAGTAACTACATACTACTCCCTTAGTTAGTCATTGTACATGAAGTTCTAGGTTTTCCTAAGTCAAACATTGTTAAGTTTGATAAAGTCTAATAAAGAAAGTGTAAACCTCTACAATACCAAATTAGTTTCATTAGATTTATTATGAATATCTTTTCATATCATATATATTTGGTGCTTAGATGTTAATATATTTTCTACATACATCGTCAAATTTAGAAGTTTGACTTACAACGACAGCAGGCGACGGTGTGTGTCGGCAGTGTAGGGCACAATATCGTCAGGCGCACGCCGCGTGGGCCCTACGCTACAACCGAGCAATAGAGAGGAGGGCACTAGCATGAGGCTTCACCCATGCGGGCTAAGTCGTCTATAACTGGTGCGCGGTAGACATCATCAAAAATCTTGTGTAGTCTCAATGCACAGCCACAGACACAACTCAACTTCCTCATTTCTCTACTGTGTACCATGGCCCCATCACCTTATCGCATGTGTCACCTCTCTTCTTTATAAGCGCCGTCACCATGGCTCGTTTGAAAAAGTACGTTTCAGCCACCACTTGTGTCATTTATCCATTTCCTCCCCCAGGTGGCTAGTCCACTTAGGCAGAGCTGGCTATGAAGTGAGATGCTGCCAAAGAGGCAACCACTCTTGACACCGTCTCTTGCACCGTAGCGTTAGTCTTAGTTGTTGTCCTGGTTGTCCAATGACAAAAATTCTTGTGACCCAAAGTCAATAGAAAATATATCAACATGTAGGACACAAATTAGTTTAGTTAGATTCATCACAAAGTATATTTGGCGTCATATACCGTGGCATGTTTTTGTATAAAATTTGTAAACTTAACCCCCCCCCTCCCTTCTCTCCCCACACTTGTCAAGCCTTGACTCACCTCCACTTGCGGCCTTGCTGTCGCATCATCGCCAACTCTGGTTTGCTCCCAGCTCAGCCTAACTGGCTTTTCGCCGCAAAGTCACCGTCTCAGCGTTAGAACTGCGCCTCGCCTCATTTTCTTCTCCCATAAAACTTGCACACATTGGTTTTCAGGTAACTTCTAATAGCAAATGCACATGGGGTCAAACACTGCAGTTATATTCCTTGATGCGTGAAAGTTTAGCTCTGAAATTTCTCCGTACATGGTTCAACCCGCTCTTTAATCCTAGAAGGGTGATCATCTAAGCCACCCTATATGGTAGTTCAGACCTACCAGTGTTTAAATACTATAGCCTGTCTAGGAGCTATTCCAACCTCATGCATGCATGCGAAAGGCCAGCAAGTATATGATGTACATTATCCAATTATGCAAAACCTACACCTTCTTATGACAGAACCCTTGTCATTTAGAAATATTATATGTTAATTTGAGTACCATTTCTTTGAATACTGCTAAATATAATGTCAATGAAAAAAAAGATGAAGAGGAGGACCCCCCTTATAAAACTGGTCGGAGTAGTTCGTTTCTAAAATATGTGTGAAGACACGAGGCTTAGTCATTTTATTACTTTTGTTTAACATGCCTTGCAAGAAGCGTATAGAGGTGCACTTCTGTAATGGAAAGGCAAATCTATCCGGTAACAGAATCTTGATGAGAGCTAGCACCACGTGCTTGTCCTTGTTTGTTTGTTTTTTTTTTGGAAAATGAGGATGACCCCCGGCCTCTGGAAGATGCATGCAGCCATTTTATTGATTACTCTCGAGGACTTTACAAAGTAAAACAACAATATGACTGAATCCGCAATCTTGGTAACATATGCACTTCTCCTATTCATAATATCAAGGGCTGCAAGCTGGGCCACATACCCAAACCTCTCACCTAAAGCCGGAGGCCTCGGCCGAAACCACATACGGGTCCGGGGCACAAACCGATCCGACACACTCACATGTGTCGTCGCTGCCATCTTCCACTGGTCCATCTTGAGGCAGATTGAGGTGTCAACCTTGGCACGTCCTCCGCCATCGACACCACCACGCCGCCAAATGACGACCTCCAGCTATGCGAGTCCATCTCCAAGCAACGGACGTAGATCCATGCTAGGATAGGGCCGCACCACCACCGTCGCCCAGTACCCACAAGTTCCACCCACCCAAAGGTTCCCAAAGTGGCGCCTTCATAAAGGAGCAGCGTCGTGGCCGCGCCGCCGCCCAACAAAGTTAGAGCTTTCGCCCGGGAGACCTAGGGGAAGGGGAAGTGATCAGATCGGTCCATACCGACGCCAACAAGGAGGGGAATGGCGCCCTTATGCATCGCCGTCGGTGCGGCCGACCATAGCCGGACCAGGATTTCGCCGAACTAGATCCGGCCACGGCAGCGCCTCTGTATAGAACCGGCGACCAAGAAGGCGGCCCTACGGGCTGGCCGCTTTACGCGAACGGGGAGGAGGAGGTGCTAGATCGCGCGCACCGGCCGCCGCGAAGCCGCCGCCCGATCGCCAGCGACCATCGGGATAGCGCGCACATGCGACCGGGGCGCGGATCCACTTTGCGCATGGCTGCTCGCGAAGCTTGCCATGCCTTGCGGAGGCGCTGCTCCAGATCCGGTACTCCCCACGCAAAGCGCAGGACAACCAAGGCTCCGCCGCCACCATCCTTAGCGCCCGGGCTTGCACGGCGGCTGCTGGCGGCGAGGAAGGAAGGGGTGTAGCCGGCGGCCTGACTATGGTTTGCCCCCTCGTCGCCGGCGGCGGCGGGGAAGAGAATCTTGATCTTGCTAGGGTAAAAGATGCTGCGTGTGCTTGTTCATCCCAAGTTGTCTTTGTTTTCCCACCCTCCACCCTTTTTCTTCAAGGACACATATTTCTTTATCAAGTATCCATTTATTCATGTGAAGTCTCTTTGTTCTTTTCAATCAATGTTCTTATCGGTGATTTCCCATGAAGATGCTCAACAGCTTCAAGTTCATCATCCTTCATTGTTGTTTCTTCTCCGATGGATCCTATTCAAGCTTTGATATTCATCATATTCCTTTCCTCGTTTCTAATGTATTCTCATACGGTGCACATCATTATCATTCTACTTCTCGCTATTTGTTATTCAGTGCTCAAGCTATCTCGAAGATTCATGTTTCCACTCTGCATTCGTTCGAGCTCTTTGAGATTGGTATCTCATTCAAGTCATTTAATTCAACGGTGCAACATCTCTTTTAAATCATTTTCAGCGGTGTTCTTTTGAGTGGGCCCTAACCCACAGGTCTTTTCGAGGATCTTACGACTCTTCTATTTTCCCGAGCTATCCTAAATTCTTCTCCAAGTTTGGCGTAAGAATGAGTTATCATCAGTCAAATGCTTTTCTCCAAGATCTTTCAAATTCTTTTCATAGTTGGCTCAACCTCTTCGATTTTGATTCTTCCAGTGTGCCTCAATAATTCTTGGTGGTGTTTCTCGTTGTCATTCTCATCATTTGAAGACCGAAGGAGAGTTTCTCTTTAATCTTGCCCTATTCTCTTCAAGATTCATGGTGCTAGCTTGTTGCCATCCTCTCATAATTGTTTTCGATTGTGAGAATCTTTTTCACCCATCAGGAGATATTCAAGAGTCTTCTCAGTTTGTCATCCGGAGCCCATCATAAGTATTATTCATTCAAGCTTTCAGCTATCGTTCTCTAAATCTTACCGGTGCATCATTCAAATATTCTCTAATCAGTTCATGTTCTCTTTGTTCTCATGTATCTAAATACCCTCAAGTATCTTCATTCGTTTTCCAATTCTTCCCGGTGAATTGTGCCTTTGCTACTCTCTTTTTCAATTCTTACGGTGGTTCTTTCAAGATCTCTCTTCCTTGTTCATCATATCAATTCATTTGTTGTTCTAATCCTACCGGTGGTTCGTTGAAGACCTTCTCAAGTTTTGATATATCTCTTTTAATCCTTTCTACGAGAATAAGTAGTATGCCAAATCCGTTGATTGTCATCAATTTAATTGGTGAAGGATAAGCATAACATAATTCTTATTCTTGTTCATCCAAGTGATTAATTCTTTATTCGGAGGCCCTTAAAATTCTCGGTTTCATTTGCTTCATCTTCTCTTTTCCCGGAGTTCCAAGCTCTAATTATCACGGAGATCCATCTAAATCATTGCAAGGTTTCACCTTGTGTTTTCAACTTCTCTTTCTTTCTATCATCCTTCTATTACGGAGTTCTTCATTGAGGCTCTACATGGTGGTTCATCAAGGATTTAATTCCTTCTCAAAGTTTTCATCCAGATTCCTTCCTAAGGAGCTCAAGCTTTCTTCATATGGTAATCCGGTGCAATTCTTTCTACCTTATCTTTTGAGGTGGTGTTATATCACTCTTGACAATTTCCTTCATGTTTCATTATTCCTTTGTTGTCAAAAGTGAGGTATTTTAAATCCATCAATCTCTTCTTTGGAGTTATCTTGGTATAGATTTCACCTAAAGCCTTCCCTAAGGAATGTTGCTATTTTGGTGCTTATTAATGACCCAAGTTATCTCTTTTCCATCTTGATGGAACAAGCTTTCATCTCTTAAGTAATCTCAAGCAAGCAATTGTTTCCGTTAGTGGCGGTTGTCACCTCATAGTCTTGAGATGTTTCCATAAGCCCACTACAAACTTATTCTTTTCGTTGTTGATTTTCCAACAACTCCGTTCAATTCTTATTTGCAAGGATGCTTTCCAAGCTCATTTGTGGCAGAAGTTGGCATTTTCTTCTCCGTCCCTTTATCCCAGCGGTCTAATTTCTATTCTTTCATTACGGAGGCATTGTGATGTTGCTCTTTTCACTCATCATCTCGATTGTGAGGATCGTGTTCTTTTCGTGCTTATCCATTTAACCGGGTGTTGTGTTCTAATTCAAGTTCTTTCATGTTATCAAGTTTTGCCTCTCTTTTCAACTTGGTGTTGTCCAAATTTGTTCTTCCTTGTTCCTTGTTTATCTCGTTTCAGCGAGTGGTTCAATCCCTTCTTGTCCATTGTACTCGTCATTCATAGCTTTGCAACCACCAAGGTTCAAATGGTGTTCCTTGTTTCTATTTTCTACCGCAGTGCTCTCAATTGTATTCAACTCCTTGTGTTCTTTCTTTCAAATTTTCAACCTCTCAAGGTTTGTTGGTTTCACTCGTTTGTCAAAGAAGCAACTTAGTTTTACCTCTTCTCTTCCTCTTTCATTTTCTCTCGGTGCCATCCTAGATCTGGGGCGAGATCCTCTCATAGTGGTGGAGTGTTGTAGCAGCCCGAGACCGGCGCTCGAAGACTTCCAGCTATCGAGTTTTGTCGTGTGATTTGTTTTATTTTTGCATTGCATCATGTCATCATGCCATCTTGTGTTGCATCTGGGTCATATCAAGTATTGCTTCGTGCTTGCCATGTTGCATTTTGTCATTCATGTTGTTTCCATGAGCATCTTGTGCGTACCCTTGTCACCTCTTCAAACCATTGCACCTTCACTTCTCCTTCCTTCCCTTTTCTTACGTTCTTGCAAGTGCCACTTTGCCTCCACCAAAAATGCTCATCTTTTCCCCAAAATTCTAACACCGTGTACCTAGCCTCTCTGCCAAATTTCATCTCTTTTGGAATTGTTTTGGTTAAGGTTTAAAATGGTTCAAGTTTGAATTTAATTCAAACTTGAATTATTTTACGTCCTTTATAAATCTCCAAACTAATTTTATTAAATAGTGAGCATGCTCAGGATCATGAGAATATTTTTATATTTCTCTAGCTCCTCTTCTTTTTCCCCTACTCTTTCCTTTTGTATCTACATGCGAAGAAATAGAAAAGGAATTTCCCTTCTTTTCTTTTAATCCGGCCTCTAGGCGGTAGCAGCCCCAGCAGGCCCACCTATCCTTTCCCGTAACCTAGCCGCATCCATCTCTCCCTCTCGTCCCTCTGCCGCTTGCCCTCACACACCGCATCGAGCCCCCGTGCCCGATTCCCACGCGCATCTCCTTCCTCTCGCTCGAGCTCCCCCGCGCAACCGCTCGATCCATCGCTCCGCTCCCCGCGTCGCCGCCCCGCGCCCTCCGCGCGACCCTCGCCCACCGCCGCCGTCCGGCCAGAGCCCGCGCCGCCCGGCCTTCGCCTCCCAACCCTCGCCGCCGTCGCCCGAAACCTCCGCCGCCCGGCAGCTGCTGATCTCCGGCGAGTCCGCCTCTGCGCCGACCTCGTCGAGCCCTGTCATGCCGATCCGCCGTCCTCGGCCCCGCCTACGCTGAGATCCGCGCCCTCCATGACCAGGCGCCTCGCCGGCGTGCCTTCCGGCCACCCGTGCAGCCGCAGCCTTCTGCCTCCTCTGCGCGCGGGCGTGTCGGAAAAGGCGGACATGTCCGTCGATCAACCCTTGGCCCGATGCGGACCGCTCTTGACCCCTCTGGACTGCTTCTGCCGCCAAGTCCCGCTTTGCGAGTCCACAGCGGCGGCTGTACCTCTCGACCCTGGATGTCTCTGAGCTGTGTATCACTACAGCGGTGTGATTTTGTCAAGTCCGACTTCGGCGTGCCGACTACATTCGATGTGGATTTAGTCAAGTACCGCCGGTTCGGCAAGACCACCAAGTTCGACTCGTGTGACATCAAATGCGACTCCACGCGGCGATCGTCAAGTACCACTCGCTTGAAAGGCGTTGGAAGCGCCGTCTGACTACATCAGCGGTGATCGTGTCGACTACGCGCGAAGTCGCGAGTACCACTACGGTTGCGATGTACATCTACACCAAGGCTGGACCGACAAGTACCGCGAGAACATTTGTACCTCTACCCTGCCGTGGATCCGACAAGTACCCGGCACCTATCGGTCCTTCTAGGACATATTGCTTCCTGGCAGCTATGAGGATGATCCTCAGGTTTCGGACCCAGTCCGTATAGTTGCTGCCATCATCTTTCAGCTTGGTTTTCTCTAGGAACGCGTTGAAGTTCATGTTGACATGAGCGTTGGCCATTTGATCTACAAGACATATTTGCAAAGGTTTTAGACTAAGTTCATGATAATTAAGTTCATCTAATCAAATTATGAACTCCCACTCAGATTAGACATCCCTCTGGTCATCTAAGTGTTACACGATCCGAGTCGACTAGGTCGTGTCCGATCATCACGTGAGACAGACTAGTCATCGTCGGTGAACATCTTCATGTTGATCGTATCTTCCATACGACTCGTGTTCGACCTTTCGGTCTCCGTGTTCCGAGGCCATGTCTGCACATGCTAGGCTCGTCAAGTTAACCCTAAGTGTTTTGCTGTGTAAAACTGTCTTACACCCGTTGTATGTGAACGTAAGGATCTATCACACCCGATCATCACGTGGTGCTTCGAAACGACGAACTGTAGCAACGGTGCACAGTTTGGGGAGAACACTTCTTGAAATTGTTGTAAGGGCTCATCTTATTTACTACCGTCGTTCTAAGTAAACAAGATGCATAAACATAATCAACATCACATGCAGTTATATAGTAGTGACATGATATGGCCAATATCATATAGCTCCATTGATCTCCATCTTCGGGGCTCCATGATCATCTTGTCACCGGCATGACACCATGATCTCCATCATCGTGTCTTCATGAAGTTGTCACGCCAACGACTACTTCTACTTCTATGGCTAACGCGTTTAGCAATAAAGTAAAGTAGTTTACATGGCGTTCTTCAATGACACGCAGGTCATACAAAAAATAAAGACAACTCCTATGGCTCCTGCCGGTTGTCATACTCATCGACATGCAAGTCGTGAATCCTATTACAAGAACATGATCTCATACATCACAATTCATCATTCATCACAACTTCTGGCCATATCACATCACATGAACAATCGCTGCAAAAACAAGTTAGACGTCCTCTAATTGTTGTTGCATCTTTTACGTGGCTGCAATTGGGTTCTAGCAAGAACGTTTTCTTACCTACGAATAACCACAACGTGATTTTGTCAACTTCTATTTACCCTTCATAAGGACCCTTTTCATCGAATCCGCTTCAACTAAAGTGGGAGAGACAGACACCCGCCAGCCACCTTATGCAACTAGTGCATGTCAATCGCTGGAACCGGTCTCACGTAACCGTACGTGTAAGGTTGGTCCGGGCCGCTTCATCCCACAATACCGCTGAAGCAAGAAAAGACTAGTAGTGGCAAGCAAGTTGACAAGATCCACGCACACAACAAAATTGTGTTCTACTCGTGCATTAGAGAACTACGCATAGACCTAGCTCTGATACCACTGTTGGGGAACGGTGCAGAAAATTAAAAATTTTCCTACGGTTTCACCAAGATCCATCTATGAGTTCATCTAAGCAACGAGTCATGGGAGAGAGTTTGCATCTACATACCACTTGTAGATCGAGTGCGGAAGCGTTCAAGGGGATGGTGATGATGGAGTCGTACTCGCCGTGATTCAGATCACCGATGACCAAGTGCTGAACGGATAGCACCTCCGCGTTCAACACACGTACGGGACGGGAGACGTCTCCTCCTTCTTGATCCAGCAAGGGGGAAGGAGAGGTTGATGATGATCCAGCAGCACGACGGCGTGGTGGTGGATGCAGCAGAACTCCAGCAGGGCTTTGCCAAGCGACTACGGGAGGAGGACGAGGTGTTGCAGGGGGAGGGAGGCGCCAAGCACAAGGGTGCGGCTGCCCTCCCCCCTGCCCTCCTTTATATAGGCCCCCAGGGGGGGCGCCGGCCCTGGGAGATTGAATCTCCCAGGGGCGCCGGCCAAGGGGGGAGGAGTGCCCCCCAAGGCATGTGGTGCGCCCCCCCCTAGGGTTTCAACCCTAGGCGCATGGGGTGGGCCTAGGGGGGCACACCAGCCCACTATGGGCTGGATCCCCTCCCACTTCAGCCCATGGGGCCCTCCGGGATGGGTGGCCCCACCCGGTGGGCCCCCGGGACCCTTCCGGTGGACCCGGTACATTACCGGATGACCACGAAACTTTCCCGATGGCCGAAATACCACTTCCTATATATAATTCTTTACCTCTGGACCATTTCGAAACTCGTCGTGACGTCCGGGGTCCCATCCGAGACTCCAAACAACATTCGGTATGCTGCATACTCATAAACATACAACCCTAGTGTCACCGAACCTTAAGTGTGTAGACCCTACGGGTTCGGGAGACACGTAGACATGACCAAGACGACTCTCGGGCAATAACCAACAGCGGGATCTGGATACCCATGTTGGCTCCCACATGCTCCTCGATGATTTCATCGGTTGAACCACGATGTCGAGGATTCGATCAAACCCCGTGTACAATTCCCTTTGTCAATCGGTACGTTACTTGCCCGAGACTCGATCGTCGGTATCCCAATACCTTGTTCAGTCTCGTTACCGGCAAGTCATTTTACTCGTACCGTAATGCATGATCCCGTGACCAACCACTTGGTCACTTTGAGCTCATTATGATGATGCATTACCGAGTGGGCCCAGAGATACCTCTCCGTCATACGGAGTGACAAATCCCAGTCTTGATCCGTGTCAACCCAACAGACACTTTCGGAGATACCTGTAGTGCACCTTTATAGTCACTCAGTTACGTTGTGACGTTTGATACACCAAAAGCACTCCTACGGTATCCGGGAGTTACACGATCTCATGGTCAAAGGAAGAGACACTTGACATTGGAAAAGCTCTAGCAAACGAATACACGATCTTTGTGCTATGCTTAGGATTGGGTCTTGTCCATCACATCATTCTCCTAATGATGTGATCCCGTTATCAACAACATCCAATGTCCATAGCCAGGAAACCATGACTATCTGTTGATCAAAACGAGCTAGTCAACTAGAGGCTCACTAGGGACATATTGTGGTCTATGTATTCACACTTGTATTACGATTTCCGGATAATACAGTTATAGCATGAATAAGAGACAATTATCATGAACAATGAAATATAATAATACTTTTATTATTGCCTCTAGGGCATATTTCCAACACCGATGCCTCCCTGTTCATTAATCACCGGGGCGCCACTACCGCGTACCTTCTCCTGTACGTCGACGACATCATCCTGACAGCGTCCTCGCCAGCGCTACTTCAGCAGATCGCCTTGGCACCGAGTTCGCCCTCAAGGACTTGGGGGCTCTCCACTACTTACTCGGCATCGAGGTCATTCGTCGTGCCACTGGCTTCTTTTTGCATCAATAGAAGTATGCCTACGAGCTTCTGGAGCGAGCCAGCATGCTTAATTGCAAGCCTGCTTCCACGCCTCTCGATACGAATGCTAAGGTGTCCGCCATCAAGGGCAATCCGTCGTCCGACGCTCCCTTCTACCACTCCATCGTCGATGCTCTTCAGTACCTCACGCTGACGCGGCCGGATATCCAGTATGTTCTTCAGCAGGTGTGCCTTCACATGCATACCCCTCGTGACACCAATTGGGCTCTTGTGAAACGTATCCTCCGGTACATATGTGGCACCACGGCCATGGGTCTCACCCTGACGGCATCCCCCGACACCGGCCTCGTCGCCTACTTCGACGCCGACTAGGCTGGGTGACCCGACACTCGGTGCTCCACTTCCGGCTACTGTGTCTAACTCGGGCCCTCTCTGATTTTGTGGTCGTCTAAATGACAACTGATGGTCTCACGATCGAGCGCTGTGGCCGAGTACAGGGCTGTGGCTAATGTCGTCGCGGAGTGCTCCTGGCTATGCCAGCTACTTCAGGAGTTGCTATGTGAGGTTCCCAAGGCCACGATTGTCTACTATGACAATGTCTCCGCAGTCTACCTCTCCGCCAACCCTGTTCATCATTGCCGTACGAAGCATATTGAGCTCGACATCCACTTCGTTCGGGAGCACATCGCACTTGGTCATGTTCGAGTTTTGCATGTGCCCACCGATCAGCAGTTCGCCGATGTCATGACGAAGGGACTACCTACCTTGACTTTCGAGGTCTTTCGGTCCAGTCTTTGCATCGCTGGGACGCTTTGACTAGCGGAGGGGGTGTTGAACATGTATATACGTATGTAAGCCCGAGTTTTGTAGGATGCACCTGTAGTGTCTCTCTCCCCTCTGTATCTACTTGTATCTTGGGAGACAAGACACCGGTCACACCCCTTGTAACTATATATGTGCCTAGTGAACGATCAATGAGAATATCGATGCACACAATCCCTCTCTCCCAAATTTACAGATATTGTACACCAATAATGGACATCGTGGTGCTTTTTTCATTTGGTTGCCTGAATTTTATCTTCAAAGCATGTGTTGTATCTATTTTTTACAGAGAATACAATGGAGAAGGGTTTGCAAGTTGCTGTGGGTAATCTGTGTAGTTATATGACATCCAAAATAGCACTTCATGGTTTGGTAATGTGTCTCTTTCAAAGACCGATGGGCCTGGTCATATTTGAAGAAGACAAAGACAAATGAAATCTTGGTCTTATTCCTATATATAGTTTGTCTTTAAGTGGTGGCTCATGTGTGGCGTTGGTATCCTCGTCACACTGGAGTAGGTGCATGGCTTAGCGGGTGCAGCCGGCTTCGACCATCGGTGCGAGGGTGTTTGCCAAGTCTTCTCCGAGCGAAAGCTTGACCATCAAGAGCCGGCCGGCGATGGTGGTGCCTACGAGCGCTGTTCTCCTTCTTGAGGGTGTCGTTGTGGAGTTTCTTTGACCTGCTCCATCCTCTGATCTGGTTCTTTGGGCGAAAGCCTAGACCCATTCGGGTTGGGCAACGACGTCGTCCCTATGGTGTTTCTCCCTATAGGAGTTGCTTTGAAGACCGACGATCATTCTCCAAGCTCCTATTGGGCTGGACATGCACGGTGTCACGATTGGCAGGTTCCCAACTAGTGATGCGAGTGGTTAGCATTGCGACTGTGTGGCCATGATGATGGTGGTGTGTGGAGCTGGGTTTGCGGTTTGTCATTCTGATGTCGATGATTTGGTTTGCCCTTGCACGAGGTGGCCGCCTTGCAGCCGTCTGGCAGTCGCGCCATGCCAGGCAGCTCGCCCGAGGTTTCTGATGATGACACTACGGGCTTCGACAATGGCACGGTGTTGGACCCCACCCTGGTGTATGTCGGCCAGACTATGGAGCATGCGCAGGCGCACTACGATGCCTTCATGGCCGAGGAGACAACTGTGTTGACTCCTTTGTCGGTGTTCCAGCAGGCGTAGGAGGAGTAGAGGTACAACCTGCTGCTCCTCTAGCAATATCGGCTGGCGGAGGGCCAAATCGAGGGTGAGCACGCAAGCGAGGCTACCATGGCCGCCATGGCCGCGGCAACCCCAAAGTACTTTGCGGAGCAGCGGGATCTGTACAAGGCCGCGCGCACCTCTCGCAACGCAGAGCCGGCTCAGCCGGACACGGCTAATAGTTGCCGTCCAACTTTCGTTGCCGCACGTGGCAGCAGAGCAGTGACACACTGTCCACGTCCACCACTGAACTCACATTCACCACCACCAGTGACGGACAGGTCGCGGACTCCTCCGAGGATGGGTAGGGCATGGGAGGCAACATGGCATTGTTTTCAAAGTGAGTCGGCCCATCTCCCTTGTTCTAATCTTCCTCACCGGAATCCACACCTTAACTACACAGGTCCTGATGGAGGACGTGGTCGCCGATGCGGAATACAAAGGATATGGACGACGGGCGCCATAGTACGATAGGTTTAGGGTCGGGTTTCTTTTTTTGTCCTAAAGGTTCGAAATGTAATTGAAATACGTCGTGTTTTGATGAATCTCGCCTGGTTTATATGAAAATCCGTCCTGTTTGCATGAATTTTGTCTGATTTGCTGAAACATTGTTTGAAATGTATGCGGGCAACATTGGATGTCCGCCTCTCGCATTCGTGTCCGCAGACTCGTCCCCCTGTCCGTGTACGGATACCGTAGCAAATTTATAGGTAAGCACTGGGGATGCCCTCACACCAATTCCATTTCGTCATGAAAGACGTTTGAAATGTGAGAAGCGGTTCATTTTAGTTATCTTTCCAGCTCCGTTTGAAGACATCATATCATCCACATGATGGAGGCCCAATAAATTTGTAGGAGTGAGAGTAAAAACCTTTCTTGGGTTTCTTGCATTACTTGATTCTTTTACATCTTTCATCCAGAAAATGGTGTCAAGATCGACATGGCTAAGTTTTCCACGTGCAAAACTAGCCAGGATAGGTGACGGACTGCGGTCGCATTGACTCATCACGGACGGCGTGGACATAGGATCCGTCTGCACAAACTGAGTGGTGGGGCAAATATACCTTGCCCTACATTTGTGAATTTCTATGTAACTTTTTTGTGAAAACTCCAAGTTGCCAAGATCCACAGAGGGTTGCAGGCAAACCAGTTATTATTAGTAACCATTCGAGGTTCCTTTTCTTGTCAATATTCTATTCTTTTTTATAAATGGTGTCAATGCAATATTTAGTTCTTTTCCACATGTTGGAGGTCACTATTCTTGGTACACGACCAATGCTTTGTCAAGTTTCACATTTACTAATTCAAACAAACTTTATTACAGCCATATCCATATCCATAAGACAAGGTCTTGAAATTTGAGTACATATTCAATAAAACAACAACACACCAGATCCATATCCATATGATAAGGTCCCGAAATTTGAAGTACATATTCAACAAAACAACAACATACATCGTGGGAGGTTGACTTTTCTAATAATTAATTATTCCAATAAGAGATCCACGTATTATGTTTTCATGATGCGGGTCTGTTGGCATCCACACGCTTGCTTTTTATCGAGTTACTGATTTGCGGTACCAGCTGAAGTAACCTGCACATAGTCCATGAAAATTAAGCATGGCAGCTACAAAGAATTTCATTGGTTTCTAAACCATGGGCTTGGTGATAGAGCGTGTTGTGAAGAGAAGTAGTATATGCGAACGTCCTACTTAGTACTTACAGATTCTGGTTTGAAGAACGCATGAATATCAAGCTGAATATATGTCTCAGCATTGGTTTCCTTGACAATATTGAGCTTGATAGTACCATGTGCATTAGCAAACTGTCCAGTCCCACCAACAATGGCCCATTCACTTACACCCATGGCTATGAGAGTTGACCCACGGAACCTATTTTAGGTAACAGCAAAATATTAAACTGGTTTTACCATGAAATAAATCATTATTAGTGTAGAGATATCAAATTGCAACAAGAATTACCTGTCTTCCTTGAACACTATGCTGACATAATTGAACCAGCGATTACCAGCTCGAGAAGCCTGGAGTTGCATGCCTTCACCACGAGCAATGATAGTGGCATTGGATTCAGGAGCATCAACTATAGCCCAATCATTTACAACTACTTGACCAAACCCTTGAGGGTATGGAGAGGCTACTATTTGCTCTTGGTCACGAGATGGTCCAGCAACAACTCGGCGCAAATACAAGCGCAGGGTTAACTCAGTTTCACAAGGAATGTGACATGAGAAGGAAGTATTGGTTATGGCGAGGATGCAAGATGATATGAGTAGGAAGGAGAAAGCATGACCTAGAATTGTCATTGCTAATGGTACCTTTGTTGTATTCAAGAGAAAGAAGGGCCAACCACTATCAAGTAGTGTTTTACTCTTGGTGTGTGTTGTGAGAGATATGTGCAGCCAAAGGTCTACATTTATAGGGAGTAGCTAGGCAGGAGGAAGCTATATAACAATTGTCATTGTGTCCCTTGCAGCTCATACTTTTTTTCTTGCAAGATAAATGGAGATGAAAGAGGGACCTCTAATCATTGGATACCAAATTAACCATCTACCTTATCATAAAAAAATTCTTTCAAGACGGATAACTTCTTTAGTCAATTTTTTCAAAGGACGGTGGTATGAAAGAAAGAAAATGACCAAGCTCCAGCAGTCTTTGTGGATAAGTCACTAAACTATTCTGCATCTGTTTGCGACCGTACATGACAGATTACTATGAATACTAGTTCAGGCAATCTAGCCATTATATTGAAGTTCCACGTATGCACAACAACCCCAAGGAATATGTAGAGGATTATTCTAATCAGCCCTGTCAAACTGTAGCACTAACAGTCTAGCATCTAGCTGGTGGCGTTCATAGTAGAGCAAGGGCATCTTCAAAGGAGACCTTTAAAGCTCCAGTATATTTTTGGATTGTGGTGTCTGGACTAATTTTTCCAACTTTTGTCATCCATTGAAGAACCTCTTCGGTCCGCGAAGTGGTCCAGACGTCCTTTTTCGAGCAAATCAGAGACAAATGTGGGGAAACTTTACCTGAGTCCGGGCATATGCACTTGACCAATACAAAGCCTCCTCATGGTCCTCCTCTCTTTTTTCTCTCTTCACATGCATAGCCCCTCTGTCCTCCCAAACCGACACCACACAACAATACCCCACCACTTGTATGATCCCCACCTACTTTCTCTCCAGCCAACCGGATTACTGTGTCAATAGCATTGGATCGCTCCCTCCCGCATCATGGCAACGGATCACGTCCGGACATAAAAACTACCATTTACTGTGTCCATTTGCGGCGCAGGGTTGAAAATGCCCTAAGTAGTTAGACCATCACCATCTTATTCTCACTAGGTTTGGGGTACATAGAAATCTTTTGCAAATATAAAACCTGGAAATAGTTTACAAACTGGAATTATATATTCTTACTATTTTGGTCCAAGCCTCCACGCCACTAACGCGTGGGCTATGTGAGCTAACATGCACAACTAAACAGCGTCCCTAGAGCCCAGTTTGAGATGTTTTGTGCAGTAATACTTTTTTTGGTTCAGCTGAAATAGGGGATTGATGTGGTTGATGTCACTATATAAAGATGAGATGCCATGTGCATCTGACTAAAGAAATGAATTTCCGAAGTGCCCACATACTTAAAGGGACACAACTAATAAGCCATTTACCGTTTGGATTCTCGCTAGCATGACTGTCTAACTCGGTGACGTCCAAAAATATTAGTAACTACATACTACTCCCTTAGTTAGTCATTGTACATGAAGTTCTAGGTTTTTCCTAAGTCAAACATTGTTAAGTTTGATAAAGTCTAATAAAGAAAGTGTCAACCTCTACAATACCAAATTAGTTTCATTAGATTTATTATGAATATCTTTTCATATCATATATATTTGGTGCTTAGATGTTAATATATTTTTCTACATACATCGTCAAATTTAACGAAGTTTGACTTACAACGGCAACGGGCGACGGAGTGTGTCGGCAGTGTAGGGCACAATATCGTCAGGCGCACCGCACGTGGGCCTACGCTACAACCGAGCAATAGAGAGGAGGGCACTAACGCAAGGGCTTCACCCATGCGGGCTAAGTCGTCTATAACTGGTGCGCCGGTAGACATCATCAAAAATCTTGTCTCGTCTCCAATGCACAGCCACAGACACAACTCAACTTCCTCATTTCTCTACTGTGTACCATGGCCCCATCACCTTATCGCATGTGTCACCTCTCTTCTTTGTAAGCGCCGTCACCATGGCTCGTTTGAAAAAGTACGTTTCAGCCACCACTTGTGTCATTTATCCATTTCCTCCCCCAGGTGGCTAGTCCACTTAGGCAGAGCTGGCTATGAAGTGAGATGCTGCCAAAGAGGCAACCACTCTTGACACCGTCTCTTGCACCGTAGCGTTAGTCTTAGTTGTTGTCCTGGTTGTCCAATGACAAAAATTCTTGTGACCCAAAGTCAATAGAAAATATATCAACATGTAGGACACAAATTAGTTTAGTTAGATTCATCACAAAGTATATTTGGCGTCATATACCGTGGCATGTTTTTGTATAAAATTTGTAAAACTTAACCCCCCCCCCCTCCCCTTCTCTCCCCCACACTTGTCAAGCCTTCGACTCACCTCCACTTGCGACGCCGCTGTCGCATCATCGCCAGCTCTGGTTTGCTCCCAGCTCAGCCTAACTGGCACTCGCCGCAAAGTCACCGTCTCAGCGTTAGAACTGCGCCTCGCCTCATTTTCTTCTCCCATAAAACTTGCACACATTGGTTTTTCAGGTAACTTCTAATAGCAAATGCACATGGGGTCAAACACTGCAGTTATATTCCTTCGGTACGTGAATGTTTAGCTACGAAATTTCTCCGTACATGGTTCAACCCGCTCTTTAATCCTAGAAGGGGTGATCATCTAAGCCACCCTATATGGTAGTTCAGACCTACCAGTGTTTAAATACTATAGCCTGTCTAGGAGCTATTCCAACCTCATGCATGCATGCGAAAGGCCAGCAAGTATATGATGTACCTTATCCAATTATGCAAAACCTACACCTTCTTATGACAGAACCCTTGTCATTTAGAAATATTATATGTTAATTTGAGTACCATTTCTTTGAATACTGCTAAATATAATGTCAATGAAAAAAAAGATGGAGAGGAGGACCCCCCTTATAAAACTGGTCGGAGTAGTTCGTTTCTAAAATATGTGTGAAGACACGAGGCTTAGTCATTTTATTACTTTTGTTTAACATGCCTTGCAAGAAGCGTATAGAGGTGCACTTCTGTAATGGAAAGGCAAATCTATCCGGTAACAGAATCTTGATGAGAGCTAGCACCACGTGCTTGTCCTTGTTTGTTTGTTTTTTTTGGAAAATGAGGATGACCCCCGGCCTCTGGAAGATGCATGCAGCCATTTTATTGATTACTCTCGAGGACTTTACAAAGTAAAACAACAATATGACTGAATCCGCAATCTTGGTAACATATGCCGCTACTCCTATTCATAATATCAAGGGCTGCAAGCTGGGCCACATACCCAAACCTCTCACCTAAAGCCGGAGGCCTCGACCGAGCCACATACCGGGTCCGGGGCACAAACCGATCCGACACACTCACATGTGTCGTCGCTGCCATCTTCCACTGGTCCATCTTCAGGGCAGATTGAGGTGTCAACCTTGGCACGTCCTCCGCCATCGACACCACCACGCCGCCAAATGACGACCTCCAGCTATGCGAGTCCATCTCCAAGCAACGGACGTAGATCCATGCTAGGATAGGGCCGCACCACCACCGTCGCCCAGTACCCACAAGTTCCACCCAACCCAAAGGTTCCCAAAGTGGCGCCTTCATAAAGGGAACGGCGTCGTGAGCGCCGCCGCCGCCCAACAAAGTTAGAGCTTTCGCCCGGGAGACCTAGGGGAAGGGGAAGTGATCAGATCGGTCCATACCGACGCCAACAAGGAGGGGAATGGCGCCCTTATGCATCGCCGTCGGTGCGGCCGACCATAGCCGGCCAGGGATTTCGCCCGAACTAGATCCCGGCCACCACCAGCGCCTCCTGTATAGAACCGGCGACCAAGAGAAGGGCGGCCCTACCGGGCTGGCCCGCACACCAGACAGGGGAGGAGGGGAGGTGCTAGATCGCGCGCACCGGCCACCGCAGAAGCCGCCGCCAGTCGCCAACGACCATCGGGATAGCGCCGCACATGCGACCAGGACGCCAGATCCACTGCCCGCATGGCTGCTCGCCGAAGCTTGCCATGCCTTGCCAGAGGAGCCGCTGCTCCAGATCCGGTACTCCCCACGCAAAGGCAGGACAACCAAGGCTCCGCCGCCACCATCCTTGGCGCCCCGGGCTTGCCTGACGGCTGCCTGCGGCGGCGGCGAGGAAGGAAGGGGGGTGTAGCCCGGCGGCGCGGCTATGGTTTGCCCCCCTCGTCGCCCGAGCAGGCGGCGGGGGGGGAGGGGAGTGCGGTGCTGGCTAGGGTAAAAGATGCACAACGTGTGCTTGTTCATCCCAAGTTGTCTTTGTTTTTCCCACCCTCCCACCCTTTTTCTTCAAGGACACATATTTCTTTATCAATTATCCATTTATTCATGTGAAGTCTCTTTGTTCTTTTCAATCAATGTTCTTATCCGTGATTTCCCATGAAGATGCTCAACAGCTTCAAGTTCATCATCCTTCATTGTTGTTTCTTCTCCAGTGGATCCTATTCAAGCTTTCGATATTCATCATATTCCTTTCCTCGTTTCTAATGTATTCTCATACCGGTGCACATCATTATCATTCTACTTCTCGCTATTTGTTATTCCAGAGTGCTCAAGCTATCTCGAAGATTCATGTTTCCACTCTGCATTCGTTCGAGCTCTTTCGAGATTGGTATCTCATTCAAGTCATTTAATACAACCGGTGCAACATCTCTTTTAAATCATTTTCAACGGTGTTCTTTTGAGTGGGCCCTAACCCACAGGTCTTTTCCCAGGATCTTACCTGACTCTTCTATTTTTCCCAGAGCTATCCTAAATTCTTCTCCAAGTTTGACGTAAGAATGAGTTATCATCAGTCAAATGCTTTTCTCCAAGATCTTTCAAATTCTTTTCATAGTTGGCTCAACCTCTTAGATTTTGATTCTTCCAGTGTGCCTCAATAATTCTTGGTGGTGTTTCTCGTTGTCATTCTCATCATTTGAAGACCGAAGAAGAGTTTCTCTTTAATCTTGCCCTATTCTCTTCAAGATTCATGGTGCTAGCTTGTTGCCATCCTCTCATAATTGTTTTCGATTGTGAGAATCTTTTTCACCCATCAGGAGATATTCAAGAGTCTTCTCAGTTTGTCATCCGGAGCCCATCATAAGTATTATTCATTCAAGCTTTCAGCTATCGTTCTCTAAATATTACCGGTGCATCATTCAAATATTCTCTAATCAGTTCATGTTCTCTTTGTTCTCATGTATCTAAATACCCTCAAGTATCTTCATTCGTTTTCCAATTCTTCCCGGTGAATTGTGCCTTTGCTACTCTCTTTTTCAATTCTTACGGTGGTTCTTTCAAGATCTCTCTTCCTTGTTCATCATATCAATTCATTTGTTGTTCTAATCCTACCGGTGGTTCATTGAAGACCTTCTCAAGTTTTGATATATCTCTTTTAATCCTTTCTACGAGAATAAGTAGTATGCCAAATCCATTGATTGTCATCAATTTAATTGGTGAAGCATAAGCATAACATAATTCTTATTCTTGTTCATCCAAGTGATTAATTCTTTATTCCGGAGGCCCTTAAAATTCTCGGTTTCATTTGCTTCATCTTCTCTTTTTCCCGGAGTTCCAAGCTCTAATTATCACGGAGATCCATCTAAATCATTGCAAGGTTTCACCTTGTGTTTTCAACTTCTCTTTCTTTCTATCATCCTTCTATTACCGGAGTTCTTCATTGAGGCTCTACATGGTGGTTCATCAAGGATTTAATTCCTTCTCAAAGTTTTCATCCAGATTCCTTCCTAAGGAGCTCAAGCTTTCTTCATATGGTAATCCGGAGTGCAATTCTTTCTACCTTATCTTTTGAGGTGGTGTTATATCACTCTTGACAATTTCCTTCATGTTTCATTATTCCTTTGTTGTCAAAAGTGAGGTATTTTAAATCCATCAATCTCTTCTTTGGAGTTATCTTGGTATAGATTTCACCTAAAGCCTTCCCTAAGGAATGTTGCTATTTTGGTGCTTATTAATGACCCAAGTTATCTCTTTTCCATCTTGATGGAACAAGCTTTCATCTCTTCGTAATCTCAAGCAAGCAATTGTTTCCGTTAGTGGCCGGTTGTCACCTCATAGTCTTGAGATGTTTCCATAAGCCCACTACAAACTTATTCTTTTCGTTGTTGATTTTCCAACAACTCCGTTCAATTCTTATTTGCAAGGATGCTTTCCAAGCTCATTTGTGGCAGAAGTTGGCATTTTCTTCTCCGTCCCTTTATCCCAACGGTCTAATTTCTATTCTTTCATTACGGAGGCATTGTGATGTTGCTCTTTTCACTCATCATCTCGATTGTGAGGATCGTGTTCTTTTCGTGCTTATCCATTTAACCGGAGTGTTGTGTTCTAATTCAAGTTCTTTCATGTTATCAAGTTTTGCCTCTCTTTTCAACCGGAGTGTTGTCCAAATTTGTTCTTCCTTGTTCCTTGTTTATCTCGTTTCAACCAGAGTGGTTCAATCCCTTCTTGTCCATTGTACTCGTCATTCATAGCTTTGCAACCACCAAGGTTCAAATGGTGTTCCTTGTTTCTATTTTCTACCGCAGTGCTCTCAATTGTATTCAACTCCCTTGTGTTCTTTCTTTCAAATTTTCAACCTCTCAAGGTTTGTTGGTTTCACTCGTTTGTCAAAGAAGCAACTTAGTTTTACCTCTTCTCTTCCTCTTTCATTTTCTCTCCGGTGCCATCCTAGATCTCGGGACGAGATCCTCTCATAGTGGTGGAGTGTTGTAACGCCCCGAGACCGACGCTCCAGAAGACTTCCAGCTATCCCGAGTTTTGTCGTGTGATTTGTTTTATTTTTGCATTGCATCATGTCATCATGCCATCTTGTGTTGCATCTGGGTCATATCAAGTATAGCTTCGTGCTTGCCATGTTGCATTTTGTCATTCATGTTGTTTCCATGAGCATCTTGTGCGTACCCTTGTCACCTCTTCAAACCATTGCACCTTCACTTCTCCTTCCTTCCCTTTTCTTACGTTCTTGCAAGTGCCACTTTGCCTCCACCAAAAATGCTCATCTTTTCCCCAAAATTCTAACACCGTGTACCTAGCCTCTCTGCCAAATTTCATCTCTTTTGGAATTGTTTTGGTTAAGGTTTAAAATGGTTCAAGTTTGAATTTAATTCAAACTTGAATTATTTTACGTCCTTTATAAATCTCCAAACTAATTTTATTAAATAGTGAGCATGCTCAGGATCATGAGAATATTTTTATATTTCTCTAGCTCCTCTTCTTTTTCCCCTACTCTTTCCTTTTGTATCTCTGTCTGAAGAAATAGAAAAGGAATTTCCCTTCTTTTCTTTTAATCCGGCCTCTAGGCCCAGCCGGCGCCCCACCCAGCAGGCCCACCTATCCTTTCCCCGTAACCCTAGCCCGCATCCATCTCTCCCTCTCGTCCCTCTGCCCGCCGCCTAACTCACACACCGCATCGAGCCCCCGTGCCCGATTCCCACGCGCATCTCCTTCCTCTCGCTCGAGCTCCCCCGCGCAACCGCTCGATCCATCGCTCCGCTCCCCGCGTCGCCGCCCCGCGCCCTCCGCGCGACCCTCCGCCACCGCCGCCGTCGGCCACAGCCCACGCCGCCCGGCCTTCGCCTCCCCTCGCCTCGCCGCCGTCGCCCGAGCCTCCGCCGCCCGGCCGCTGCTAGTCTCCGCCAGTCCGCCTCTGCGCCGACCTTGTTAGCCCCTGCGCCGCCGATCCGCCGTCCTCGCCCCGCCTACTGGATCCGCGCCCTCCATGACCAGGCGCCTCGCCGGCGTGCCTTCCGCCACCCGTGCCGCCATGGCCTTCTGCCTCCTCTCGTCGCGCGGACGTGTCCGAGGAGCCGGACATGTCCGTCGATCAACCTCGGCCGGTGCGGACCCGCTCTTGACCCCTCTGGACTGCTGCTGCCGCCAAGTCCCGCCTGCCGGAGTCCCTGCGGCGACGAGTACCTCTACGATGACCCTGGATGTCTACGAGCTGTGTATCACTACAGCCGGTGTGATTTTGTCAAGTCCGACTACGACGTGCACGACTACATTCGATGTGGATTTCGTCAAGTACCACTTCGGTTCGGCAAGACCACCAAGTTCGACTACGTGTGACATCAAGTACGACTCCACACGACGATGCGTCAAGTACCACTACGCCCGAAGACGTTGGAAACGCCAAGTACGACTACATCGCGGTGATACGTGTACGACTACCGGCGCCGAAGTCCGCGAGTACCACTACGGTTGCGATGTACATCTACACCAAGACTGGACCGACAAGTACCGCGAGAACATTTGTACCTCTACCCTCGCCGTGGATCCGACAAGTACCCCGACGTCGCGTGTACCACTACCGTCGATCCGAACATCTACGAAAACGTGTACAACTACCGTCGCCACGTGAACAACGACTTCCACTACAGCCTGTGTACCACTACTTCCACTACATCGCGAGAACATCTACTTCCCTCTACGGAACTCGACCCGCTCCGGAAATGCACGCTTCAAAGGTATAATCCCGAGATGATCACCTGTGGACCGAATGCATGCTTGGTTATGAGATGCTCGAGTTTTGCACCGGGATTGAATTGTCCTTGCGACGCCCCTCTTTTGCCATGCCACCGACACGTGGGAACCCGGAATCCGGGATCACCCCACCATCCTTCGCATCCGCACGCCTCTTTTTGCACCGGTATCTCCGTGAGCTACCGGAACCGATATGATGCCGTGGCACCATTTTCGGATATGTTGCCGTGGCACCATTTCATTTTCGCCG
Source organism: Aegilops speltoides (assembly GCA_021437245.1). Lineage (NCBI taxonomy): Eukaryota > Viridiplantae > Streptophyta > Magnoliopsida > Poales > Poaceae > Aegilops > Aegilops speltoides. Next base: position 11,274,036 of record CM038141.1, on the reverse strand, counting down.
CCGTGGCACCTTTTTCGTTTCGCCGCCGTGGCACCCTTTTTGTTCCGCCATGGTGACAAATGTTTCATAACATGCTCATGTCAACTTTTTCATAAAAATTGCATAAAACTTGCATATGTCATCCACATCATAATAACAACAATTAAAATGTTTAAATTGTTGTTGCATTAAATTGCTAAATAACATGGGGATTTTTCGGAAATGTTGTTTGTTGTTCCGGCCTCATTTAAACTTGCCTAAATTGTTAGTTTAATTATGCTTCACCTCTTGCCATGTAAACCAACATTTAATCTTGTCTTGTTCATAACCGAGAGAGAACTAAATAATTGATGTGGCGTTCCGTCAATATGCAACTCGTTGCATATTGAGCTCCACTTAACTTGTAGTGTTGTTTGTGCATATTGCCATGCCATGCCTCTTTAAACCGGACATGCATCATACTTGTTTGCGCATCATGCCACGTTTATGTGATGGTTGTTTACTATGTTGTTTGTTTCTTTCCGGGTTGTTTCTCTCGTTAGCCTCGGTTCCGTTCCGGAGTTGTGAGGATCCGCTCGACTACGTCCGTTTGTCTTCTTCATGGACTCGTTCTTCTTCCTTGCGGGATTTCAGGCAAGATGATCATACCCTCGAAATCACTACTATCTTTGCTATGCTAGTTTGCTCGCTCTTTTGCTATGCCAATGCTACGATGCCTACCATTTGCTTGTCAGCCTCCCAAATTGCCATGTCAAACCTCTAACCTTTGACACCACTCCTAGCAAACCGTTGTTTGGCTATGTTACCGCTTTGCTCAGCCCCTCTTATAGCGTTGTTAGTTGCAGGTGAAGATTGAAGTTTGTTCCTCGTTGGAACATGGAGATGTTGTTCCTTGTTGGAACATGTTTACCTGTTGGGATATCACAATATCTCTTATATTTATTAATGCATCTATATATTTGGTAAAGGGTGGAAGGCTCGGCCTTATGCCTGTTGTTTTGTTCCACTCTTGCCACCCTAGTTTCCGTCATACCGGTGTTATGTTCCCGGATTTTGCGTTCCTTACGCGGTCGGGTGATTTATGGGACCCCCCTGACAGTTCGCTTTGAATAAAACTTGTCCAGCAAGGCCCAACATTGCCTTTTACCATTTGCCTCACCTAGCCTTTTTTCCCTTGGGTTTCCGGAGCCCAAGGGTCATCTTTATTTACCCCGGGCCGTGCTCGTTGAGTGTTGGTCCAAACCGTCGGCCGCGGTGGCCACCGGGCAACTCTGGGCTAGCCTACCGGAAGTTTGGACAATCCGGTGTGCCACGAGAATGAGATATGTGCAGCTCCTATCGGGATTGTCGGCACATTCGGGCGGCTTTGCTGGTCTTGTTTTACCATTGTCGAAATGTCTTGATGTACCGGATACCGAGCCTGATCGGAGTGTCTCGGGTGAAGGTCTATTCGCCGATGATCACGAGAGCTTGTCATGGGCTAAGTTGGGACACCCTGCAGGTTTAAACTTTCGAGAGCCGTGCCCGGTTATGTGGCAGATGGGAATTTGTTAATGTCGGTTGTAGAAAACCCGGTTGACCTTAATTAAAATACATCAACGCGTGTGTTACCGTGATGGTCCCTTTCCGTGGTCCGGAAGTGAACACGGCGTTGGAGTTATGTTTGACGAGTTGCTATAGGATCACTTCTTGATCATACTTTTATCGACCGTGCTTTGCCTTCTCTTCTCGCTCTCATTTGCGTATGTTAGCCGCCATATATGCTAGTCGCTTGCTGCAGCTCCACCTCATGCCTTTACCTTACCCATAAGCTTAAATAGTCTTGATCTCGCGGGTGCGAGATTGCTGAGTCCTCGTGGCTCACCAGATACTTCCAAAACCAGTTTGCAGGTGCCTATGTTACCGAGCAGGTGACGCAACCAAGCTCAAGGAGGAGCTCGATGAAGATCTTGCCCTTTGTGTTGTTTCGTTCTAGTTGATCAGTAGTGGAGCCCAGTTGGGGTCGATCGTGGACCTTTGTCGCATTTGGGGTTCTTCTTTTATTTTGGTTCCGTAGTCGGACCTTGATTGTATCTGGATGATGTAATGCTTTATTCATGTAATTGTGTGAAGTGGCGATTCTAAGCCAACTATGTATCTCTTTCCCTTATGTATTACATGGGTTGTGTGAAGATTACCTCACTTGCGACATTGCTTTCAATGCGGTTATGCCTCTAAGTCGTGCTTCGACACGTGGGAGATATAGCCGCATCGAGGGCGTTACATAGCTTGTCCTACATAAGGCAATAAGTCAATCGTACTTGTCTTAATTTGGAACCTCTATTGATGCAATCTCAATTCCGGTTAGGACAAGAAGGTTGTCCTCGAACCTCCTACCATCAACTCATCCAGGCTATTTTGTTGGAGCCAAAGCCCAGCGCAGGACACTGACTTCATGTATGAGCAGATTGTTTGCAGACCTCCATAGGTGTGTGTAATGTAGCATGTAACCCAGAGCTAGGAGAGAACATATAATACATTATCCATAAGACCAGAACCACTAGAAGGCTTGATTATCTAGGACACAAACTATTGTAGCTCGGACCTGCTATGGTGTTTAAATAATACTGTGTGACTAGGAGTTGTTGGAACTCCATGCATGAATGCCAAGGCCAGCATGTATATGCTCTAACTTATCCCATTATGCCAAACCTATATATTATTATGACAGAACCACATATCATTTAGAAAGATTCTATATTAATTGTAGTGCCACTTGCTTTGAATACCGCCAAATATAGTGTCAATAGGTCAGCACATTGAATATGCTGGCAGAGTTACACTGTAAAGAAATGAAATGTAAGAACTACATCTACATGCAATATTTGGCTCGTGGAGGCTCTAAGTTAATGATTTTACATAAAGCTAGTTTTTCCCTACAACAAAGGAATAAATTTATTTAACTACTCCCAAGTTGACCAATATTTGTGAAGGTTTCCCCAACTCAACTCCCAATTAAAAGTATCATCATTAAATCTAATTCAATTAATTAAAGAGTGATGAGATCAACAATAATATCCAATTCCAGATATACAACATGTCCATAACCGAGGACCCGGCTAACCATGATTAATTTAAACACTCTGCAGAGGTTGCGCACTTTTCCCCACAAGACTCGACCGCATCCATGATTGTATGATCGAGACATATTCTTTATGAAGCACTTACTCTCTACTCCGGGCAGACCGGTACACCTACTTTCCCCTACATCTGCTAGTCCACCTCTTCGAGAGCTTACGCAACTTACTCAACTATGACAGAGCCCATAATGGCTTGTGGCTGCACACGGAAGTTTCTAGGCATGAAATATCATATGATCCCTTTGAGCCTGGGTGGCGAACCGAAGGAAAAATCATAGGGGTACTCCGGGATTTTCCTAAATAGACAACACTTGGTTCCCCAGGTGCCTCAACCAATCCACCCAGATGTGTATTAAAGTTTCCACCTTAATGTTATCTAGGATTAATAACTCTCAAAACTTTCATGTGAATCACTATCCAATCCCCGTCTACGAGCATGGCTAAGCAATAGAATAAGCATAACGTATATTCCTGGGGTGATCAAAAGGTATTAGGTTCCTACCTCAATTACTACAACCAAACCACATGTTCCCAATCCTACTCATGCAAATATTTGAGGGGCGGAACTAATGCATAGTAAAAACTAGGTATAGAAGAGTATGATAAAAGTGTAACTTGCCTTGCTGATGATCTGCAAAATTCTAGAGATTCATAGTAACAAGCTTCGCACTCTGAGTAATCTAGTGTAGACAAACAGTAGCATACATAAGCAGTCACTCAAACGAAACGACGAGAAAACCGAGAAAATATCCAAATCAAACACGAAACAGGCAAATGGCTTAAACTAACAGAAAGTAAAACCTACCAGCATTATTATCATGTAGGTTAGATCTTAATAGTAGGTACATGTGATTAGCTACGATTTGCAAAAAGAAACAACTCAAATGGAGAAACGAACGAAACAAGATCGTTTACTAATCTGAACTAAGGTCAAATTTTAAAGTGTCAAAATCATATTCAAGTTGGTTACCTAGAAAGAACAGAATGTTACGAAGATTTAGGCGCTGGTTTCATCTAATTTGGACAAACGAGCAAATAGTTACGCTAGTTTTAAAATCAGGGGCTAAATCGTGAGAAAACTATTCGCAGATAGGTCCCTAACCGAAAAATAAACTAAAAAGAAAAATCTACCGCACGAACGTTCGTTAACAGAACTAATCTGAAGAAAATTGTTTACTAACAAATCTAAACGAACAAACGTTCGTTATTTAAGTTAAACCTAAAAAACCGATCTAATCTAAAAAAAGACTAAACTGCAAAATCGAAAAAACCGAAGAATCGACCGGTTCAAATGTTTTGACCGACGACGAGAAATCTGGCGGGCGGCGGCGGGATTCCGGTGGCGGCGGTGTAGGGCGACAGCGAGACGGGGCGGCAGCGCGGCAGCGGGTGGCGGCGGCGTGATAACCCACAAGTGTAGGGGATCAGTTGGAGCCTCTTTCGATAAGTAAGAGTGTCGAACCCAACGAGGAGCTAAAGGTAGAACAAATATTCCCTCAAGTTCTATCGACCACCGATACAACTCTACACACGCTTGACGTTCGCTTTATCTAGAACAAGTATGAAAGTAGAAGTACTTTGTAGGTGTTGGTGGATAGGTTTGCAAGATAATAAAGATCACGTAAATATAAACTAGGGGCTGTTTAGATAAATAAATAATAAATTAAATATAGCGAGTGTGGAAAAGTGGTGGTAGGAGTTGTGTAATTGTCCCTAAGCAATTGACTACTTTACTAGACCGATAGCAAGTTTTATGTGGGAGAGGCCACTGCTAGCATGTTATCCCTGACTTGGAATTCTATAGACTTATGATTGGAACTATTAGCAAGCATCCACAACTACTAACGTTCATCAAGGTAAAACCCAACCATAGCATTAAGATATATTGGTCCCCCTTCAATCCCGTATGCATCAATTTCTATGCTAGGTTGAAGCTTCTGTCACTCATGCCCTCCAATACATAGTCCTATCAACATAGACCGGAGGGGGAATTCATCACTGGTGGCCATCTTCATCATCCCGACGCTCTCCATGACGAGGAGGGAGTAGTTCACCCTCGGGGCTGAGGGTATGTACCAGTAGCTATGTGTTTGATCTCTCTCTCTCTCTCTCTCTCTCTCTCTCTCTCTCTCTTCTGTTCTCTCTTGTGTTCCCATTATGGCACGATCTTGCTGTATCCTGAGCTTTGCTATTGTAGTTGGATCTTATGATGTTTCTCCCCCTCTACTCTCTTGTGATGAATTGAGTTTCCCCTTTTGAAGTTATCTTATCGGATTGAGTCTTTTATGAGAACACTTGATGTATGTCTTGCCATGCTTATCTGTGGTGACAATGGGATATCATGTGCCACTTGATGTATGTTTTGGTGACCAACTTGCGGGTTCCGCCCATGAACCTATGCATAGGGGTTGGCACACGGTCTTGACTCTCTGGTAGAAACTTTGGGGCACTCTTTGAAGTACTTTGTGTTGGTTGGATGAATTTGATGTGACGCATATCGTATAATCATGCCCACGGATACTTGAGATGACAATGGAGTATCTAGGTGACATTAGGGTTTTGGTTGATTTGTGTCTTAAGGTGTTATTCTAGTACGAACTCTTTAATAGATCGATCCGAAAAGAATAACTTTGAGGTGGTTTTGTACCCTACCATAATCTCTACGTTTGTTCTCCGCTATTAGTGGCTTTGGAGTGACTCTTTGTTGCATGTTGAGGAATTGTTATATGATCTATCTATGTTATTATTGTTGAGAGAACTTGCACTAGTGAAAGTATGAACCCTAGGCCTTGTTTCCTATCATTGCAATACCGTTTACGCTCACTTTTATCATTAGTTACCTTGCTGTTTTTATAATTTCAGATTACAAATACCTTTATATCTACTATCTATTTTGCACTTGTATCACCATCTCTTCGCCGAACTAGTGCACCTATACAATTTGCCATTGTATTGGGTGTTGTCGGTGTCAAAACCGGCGGATCTCGGGTAGGGGGTCCCGAACTGTGCGTCTAGGCGGATGGTAACAGGAGACAGGGGACACGATGTTTTTACCCAGGTTCGGGCCCTCTCGATGGAGGTAAAACCCTACTCCTGCTTGATTGATATTGATGATATGGGTAGTACAAGAGTGGATCTACCACGAGATCAAGGAGGCTAAACCCTAGAAGCTAGCCTATGGTATGATTGTTGCAATGGTTGTATGTCCTACGGACTAAAACCCTCCGGTTTATATAGACACCGGAGAGGGCTAGGGTTACACAGAGTCGGTTACAATGGTGGGAGATCTACATATCCGTATCGCCAAGCTTGCCTTCCACGCCAAGGAAAGTCCCATCCGGACACGGGACGAAGTCTTCAATCTTGTATCTTCATAGTCTTGGAATCCGGCTGACGATGATAGTCCGGCTGTCCGGACACCCCTAGTCCAGACTCCTCAAGAGCCCTCGAACCAGGCTTCAATGACGATGAGTCCAGCGTGCATATTGTTCGGCATTGCAAGGCGGGTTCCTCCTCCAAATAATTCATAGAAGATTGTGAACACCAGGATAGTGTCCGGCTCTGCAAAATAAATTCCACATTCCACCGTAGAGAGAATAATATGTACACAAGTTCAATCTGGCGACGATTTTGTGGCATGACGTCACACCACTACCAAGCCTTTACTTGAATCGTTTTTATTATACCACCTCGGTAGCGTTTAGCGGCGGTTTCTTTGGCACGCCTTGTCGAGCGTAGATCGTGTTCCCCTTATTCCAGGATTCCCATCAATACGGACGTGGGTAACCCAACCGCGCCATTGATGGTGGCGCTTGGTAGATAAGCGAGTTTTACCAGGCCGGTGGGGACGCATAGTCTTCATCCACCCATATATAAGGGGATAAGGATCCACCCTTTTTTACCTACGCCTTCTTCCTCCTTTGCTTATCCATCTCCGCGCACTCGAGCTCCAGCGCCCAAGTTCGCACATCTTGCCTCAACCTTCTCCAGCCATGTCCGGAGCGGGAGGCAAGTGGATGGCCTCCTCCGTTACGGAGGGGCACATCGAAATACTGCGCGGCGCGGATACCTGTCCAGCGACATCATGCACCGGCTGCCCGACAAGGGGCAGCTCATCCCCAGCCCCAGGCCCCATGAGAGGGTCATATTCCTTCCCCACTTCCTCCGCGGACTGGGCTTCCCACTTCATCCCTTCGTCCGGGGGCTCATGTACTACTACGTCCTAGATTTCCATGATCTGGCGCCGAATTTCATCCTCAACATCTCGGCGTTTATCGTCGTGTGTGAGGCCTTCCTCTGCATCCAGCCCCACTTCAGCTTGTGGCTCAAGACCTTCAATGTCAAGCCGAAGGTAGTGAAGGGGAATCAGGCGGAGTGCGGAGGCACCATGGTGGGCAAAATTCCCAACGTCCTCTGGCTCGAGGGCGCCTTTGTGGAAACCATCAAGGGGTGGCAATCGGGGTGGTTCTATATCACCGAGCCGCGTGACCCTAAATGGGCAGCGGACCCCGAGTTCAGATCGGTATCCCCATGCAGTTCACCTCCTGGAAAGAGAAGGGCTTGCTATGGGGTAGTTCGGAGGAGCTGACCAGACTTCAGTCCTGTCTCCAGACCCTGGTGAACTAGAAGCTCAAGCTTGTCAATGTGATCCAGGTCATGCTCGTCCGCCGGATTCTCCCCTGCCAACAACGGGCCTTCAATCTGTGGGAGTTTGATCCGGCACAGCACCGGACCCTGAGCGAGCTCTTCGACACGACGTACGAAGCTGCCTGGAGGGTGTTGTTCAAGGGCGGGGAAGCCCCCGCATCCGCGACTGAAGATCGCGGATTCAGCACCAAGCGCCCGGCCGGCGAGGTGAGCTTTGTCATCCTTTACGGGACACTTTATTTCTTTCATAGTTTGACTCTATGCGGGATCTAAAACTCCCAAGGCCTTTAACAGGACTGGCAGAGGACGTCCGGACAGGTCAACTGTCCGGCTCCCCTCCCCGAAGAACCAGCGGATGCCCGTTTAACGGGGCTGCTAGTCCCGGAACTTTATGTGGTGCCGGAGAAGAAGGCCAAAAAGGAGGCCACGGGAACCCGAAGAAGTTCCCGGCGCCAGGTGATATCGGACTCATCGTCCGATGGCTCTGAGGCGGACTCCTCCCGAAAGACGAGGAGGAGAAAGAGGACTCTCCCCCGGAGGGGGGAGAGAGGAAAAGGAAGGCCTCCCCAACGGGGGAGGCCGAAGGGTTCAAGAGGGGAAGGACCCTTCCCCCGGACGGCTCCGCCAACGCCAATGGCGGCGACGAGAGAGTGTCCCTCAAGGGCCAATCCCCTGGCAAGATCGTAAGTATCCGGACTCCTGAGTGATTCATAATTCCTTTTTCGTGCCACGTAGTGTCCTTCTAATGCCGCGTACTATCTGTAGCCCGGCCGAGGAGGATCTTCCCGCTTCATCCAGCGGGTCCTTGGCCCCGTCGGATGTAGAGTCCATTCCGACCGCCTCCACCCCTCGCGAAGCTGATGATGCCGAGGTGGGATCCCAGGAGGGGACCCGCCAGGAGGGGGAGGCTCCGGAGGTGCCACAAGGCAACCTCCCGGACTTCGTGCCGGACTCCGCGCCGGAACCCGCAGTGGTTCCGGAGTCCGGCAGGCGGCCCCTTCGCAAGAAGGGCAAGACCATGACACCGGCAGCCTCCGTCCAAACGAAGGTGCCGGACAATTTGTTGGAGGCGCTCAACGGCGCTTCCATCGAGGGAGAGCACCGCACTATCATGAGTGCGGTGATTCAAAAGGTTCAGCTCGCCAAGAGAGGGTTGATCGAAGCCTGCAGCAGCCTTCTAACAGGCTTTGAGGTAAGAAGTTTTAAAATATGTAATATAATACCGCATAGACAGTAGCCCCTGATGCGCGGTTCGGTGTTCGGAAAGAAAAGCCGTACTGAGGATCTAAAAAGATATACGCAGGAGTTCTAAAAATTATGTCAATATGGGTTTGCAGGCTGCGCTGCTGACCTCTGCCGCACTGAATGCGGAGGTCGGTGCTTTGAAGCAGGACCTCGAGCGGTCCGAGCAAGAGCTCGGCCGTGCCAAGAAGCAGCTCGAGGACAAAGAAGGTGAGTAACACCACTTTGAAATTTGTACCTTATAAAAAAGGATTTAGGTTGCAATAACAATAACAAGGATAACATGGGTACTGCAGGGGCCACGAACGAGGTGGCGACCCTGAAGGAGGCCATGTCCGCGGCCAAACGCAATGCGGCCGCGAAATGGGCGAGCGAGAGAAGCAGGAGGCACGGGTGGCGGAGGTGCGGCAAGAGCTCCAGGCTCTTATGGAAAAGCATGAGAGTTTGGAGCGCGACTCAAAGACTCGAGAGTCCGAGCTTGCCTCGGCTCTTGAAAGTGCCAAAGCCGCCAAGGACGAGGCCCATAAGTCCCTCCAGGAGATTGAGGCGATGAAGAAGATAGCGGCGGGTAAGGCATTTTTCATGCAAAGCAAGCATGCGAATGTAAATTACCTGTTACTTACCCGGATTCGGAGCTTTCCAGGGGCGTTTGCAGATCTGCCTCGCAGCATGTCCGATGCCGCCGCATTCTACCGGGCCGAGGAGGGAGCTCAACGGAGAAGGTCTTCGGTCTCAAGATCTTTGAGGCGGACATCCGGTGCCCCCTAGCGACCAGCTGAAGCAGCTGGTCGAGCTCCACAAGGTAGCTGAGCAGGCCATGAAGGGCCTCATAGTCCGGCTGTGGCCTGGAGAGGCCATGCCTGGGAGCTACTTCGGCCTTGTGCGGCGGCTGGTGGATGCGTGCCCTTGGGTGGAGGTCATCAAGCGCTCGGCCTGCATTGAAGGTGCTCATCGGGCCCTTGCCCGCGCAAAGGTGCACTAGGGCAAGCTGGATGCTGAGAGGCTTCTGACGGACATGCCGCCAGCGGGGACGGAGTATTGTACGCCCGAAATGTACAATAAGACTGTCCTGAAGGGTGCCCGCAAGATTGCGGATGAGTGCCCCAGAGACGTAATTTTTGAGTAGACTCGCAATGTGTTATCCTGTGCGCTGAAAACTTTGTTCATATGCGCCAAGCAACACTTGTTTGATTTAAAATATTACCTTCTGTGCGGCCGTTTATCAAATCTGAGAGATGGCAAGTCGTCGGCTTAAGCCCCCATGCCACGAGTGTTGGGATGTTCGGGATAAACTTGAGTGCTCTTGTTCCCATTTTTGGGTCCATCTAGGGAGGCGCTCAACACAACGAACAAGGCAACCGGACTTATAATGCTTGAACACTCTCACTTAGCCGTAGAATTCTATAATTTTAAATTTCAGCGAAGCCCCTAGTGTTCGGAAGACCGAATTCGGGGCACTATCCACGCCTTGGCCGGACACAGCCGGTTCCTCGCTTTAAGGGGCATAAGTCTTTAAGGACTCGAAAAGACCTCTCGAACAGCGACCAGCTCTCGCCTTATCATGACAGTCAGTTTTAGCTTTCTCCACTGAGGCGCTCGCCCAGCTCAACCGGGGCGCAATCGCAGTGGTTCTCCTAGTGCTACCTTAGCCGACGAAACGGAACGTAAGGTACCAAAACATGGGAGCCGGGCAAACCCAGCTATTGACCCAAGACATGATTCGGAGCCGATGCATATAGTGCTATAAGTTCGGGGTGCCGCACTTTGTGAAAGTGTTCAGACTTCACACCATAATGCGGGGAACATAAGCCCCTGGTGTATTCGGCCATGCCCAATTGTACGGATGCGAGATGTCATAAATGAACATATATATAAATAAATGAATGCAATTATAAGCGAAAAAGTGATGCATTGTTTATTCAAGGAATTCTGCCATGAGTGCAGAATGATACAAATAGTGCGGTAAGCAAGGGAGTGGTCTATGTTGAACATGTCCCCCTCCAGGGGTGGGCTGCGGAATGGTGTAATAAACAGATTTAATGCTCGTAATGGAGACCACCTGAGTGTTCGTCGTAGCCCTTGTTTCTCCCTGGCTGTTGCATCGTGAGTTCGGCAGATCTACTGTCGGACAGGGCCTCTTGTAAGCGGAGTCCTGTGGATAAAAAAAGGAAAAGAAAAAGAGCGACACACTTACTAGCCCCTGGTGTGGTTGAGCCACACTCTGGGCCTGTCATGGTTGTGCCCCTCCCCCTATGCCCAAGGTATCTCCAGAACGTAATGATGTACGCGAAAAGCTGGTCTTGCAATCATGCTAGGGCTGCGGTTGGGGCCGCATTGCTACGCGTGCTCGGAACGTGCCAGGGGGTCTTGGTGTATGTTACTCCGGGCGCGTTTAATCATGTCCGGTCTTTTAACGGCGGACTCGAAATTGCCATAAGAGGCTGCTCAGATTTCCGCGAGAGCGCGTGTGTTCCTCCGTTCGGAGGGAGCGTTCAGTGTTTCCATTGGCCGTGATGACCCCACAAGGGCTTGGCATCTTGAGCTTGAGGTATGCATAATGCGGCACCGCGTTGAACCTTGCAAACGCGGTTCGTCCGAGCAGGGCGTGATAGCCACTGCGGAACGGGACTATGTCGAAGATTAACTCCTCACTTCGGAAATTATCCGGGGATCCGAAGACCACTTCCAGCGTGATCGAGCCTGCACAATTGGCCTCGACACCTGGTATGACGCCCTTGAAGGTCGTCTTTGTAGGTTTAATCCTTGAGGGGTCTATGCCCATCTTGCGCACTGTATCCTGCTAAAGTAGGTTCAGGCTGCTGCCGCCGTCCATTAGGACTCTAGTGAGGTGAAATCCATCGACGATTGGGTCTAAAACCAATGCGGCGAATCCTCCATGGCGGATACTGGTGGGGTGGTCCCTTCGATCAAAAGTGATCGGGCAAGAGGACCATGGATTGAACTTCGGGGCGACTGGCTCCATCGCATATACGTCCTGAAGTGCACGCTTCTGCTCCCTCTTGGGTATTTGGGTTGCGTATATCATATTTACCGTCCGCACTTGTGGGAGGAAACCCTTCTGTCCTCTACTGTTCGGCGGTCGGGTCTCCTCCTCGTCGTCGCTATGCAGCCCCTTGTCATTGTTTTCGGCAATTAACTTGCCTGCCTGCTTGAATACCCAACAATCTCTGTTGGTGTGGTTAGCTGGCTTTTCGGGGGTGCCATGTGAAGGAAATATGCCCTAGAGGCAATAATAAAGTTATTATTTATTTTCCTTATTTCATGATAAATGTTTATCATTCATGCTAGAATTGTATTAACCGGAAACATGATACATGTGTGAATGCATAGACAAACAATATGTCACTAGTATGCCTCTACTAGACTAGCTTGTTAATCAAAGATGGTTATGTTTCCTAACCATGAACAAAGAGTTGTTATTTGATTAACAAGGTCACATCATTAGTTGAATGATCTGATTGACATGACCCATTCCATTAGCTTAGCACACGATCGCTTAGTATGTTGCTACCGCTTTTATCCATGACGTATACATGTTCCTATAACTATGAGATTATGCAACTCCGCTTTACGGAGGAACACTTTGGTACTACCAAACGTCACAACGAATCGGGTGATTATAAAGGAGTACTACAGTGTCTCCAAAGGCGTATGTTGGGTTGGCGATTTCGAGATTAGGATTTGTCACTCCGATTGTCGGAGAGGTATCTCTGGGCCCTCTCGGTAATACACATCACTTAAGCCTTGCAAGCATTACAACTAATGAGTTAGCTGTGAGACGATGTATTACGGAACGAGTAAAGAGACTTGCGATAACGAGATTGAACTAGGTATTGGATACCGACGATCGAATCTCGGCAAGTAACATACCGATGACAAAGGAACAACGATGTTGTTATGCGGTCTGACCGATAAAGATCTTCGTAGAATATGTAGGAGCCAATATGGGCATCCAGGTCCCGCTATTGGTTATTGACCGAGACGTGTCTCGGTCATGTCTACATTGTTCTCGAACCGTAGGGTCCGCACGCTTAAGGTTTCGATGACGGTTATATTATGAGTTTGTGTATTTTGATGTACCAAGAAGTTGAGTCCGGATGTGATCACGGACATGACGAGGAGTCTCAAATGGTCGAGACATAAAGATTGATATATTGGAAGCCTATATTTGAGTTCGAATGGTTCCGGTGAAATCGGGATTTTACCGAACACCGGGTTACTGGAACCCTCCCGGGGTTATTGGGCCTTAGTGGGCCATGAGGGAGAAGAGGAAGGGCCGGCCAGGCAGGCCGCGCCCCTCCCCCTAGTCCGAATAGGACAAGGAGAGGGGCGCCCCCTTCCCTCTTTCCTCCCCCCCCAATCCTAATCCAACTAGGAAGGGGGAGTCCTACTCCGTGGGAGTAGGACTCCTCGGCGCCTCCTCCTCCAAGGGCCGGCCGCACCCCCCTGCTCCTTTATATACGAGGCAGGGGCACCCTAGAACACACAAGTTGATCTACGGATCGTTCCTTAGCCGTGTGCGGTGCCCCCTCCACCATATTCCACCTCTGTCATATCGTCGCAAAGCTTAGGCGAAGCCTGCGCGATAGAACATCAAGATCGTCCACCACGCCGTCGTCTTGTGAAACTCTTCCTCCCCAAGCTCTCTTGGATTGGAGCCCGAGGAGCGCATCGAGCTGTCGTGTGTCAAGAACTCGGGGCGCCGGAGTAATGGCGCTAGGATCGGTTGGATCGCGAGGAGATCATCGACTACTTCCTCTACGCCAGATCGCTTCGCTTTGGTCTACGAGGGTGCGTAGACAACACTCTCCCCTCTCGCTGCTATATATCACCATGATCTTGCGTGTGCATAGGAAATTTTTGAAATTACTACGCTCCCCAACAAAGGCATCCGAGCCTAGGTTTTTATGGTTTGATGTTTTGCACGAGTAGAACACAAGTGAGTTGTGGGCGATACAAGTCATACTACCTAACAGCATGTCATACTTTGGTTCAGTGGTATTGTGAGATGAAGCGGCCCGGGCCGACATTACGCGTACGCTTACGCGAGACTGGTTTCACCGCTACGAGCACTCGTTGCTTAATGGTGACTGGCGGGTGTCTGTCTCTCTCACTTTAGTTGAACCGAGTGTGGCTATGCCCGGTCCTTGAGAAGGTTAAAACGGAGTCTATTTGACGAAGTATCGTTGTGGTTTTGATGCGTAGGTGAGATTGGTTCTTGCTTAAGCCCGTAGCAGCCACGTAAAATTTGCAACAACAAAGTAGAGGACGTCTAACTTGTTTTTGCAGGGCATGTTGTGATGTGATATGGTCAAGACGTGATGCTATATTTTATTGTATGAGATGATCATGTTTTGTAACCGGTTATCGGCAATCGGCTGGAGCCATATGGTTGTCGCTTTATTGTATGAAATGCAACGCATACAGTAATTGCTTTACTTTATCACTAAGCGGTAGCGATAGTCGAGAAGCAATAGGTGGCGAAACGACAACGATGCTACGATGGAGATCAAGGTGTCGCGCGGTGACGATGGTGATCACGAGGGTGCTTGGAGATGGAGATCACAAGCACAAGATGATGATGGCCATATCATATCACTTATATTGATTGCATGTGATGTTTATCCTTTATGCATCTTATCTTGCTTTGATTGACGGTAGCATTTTAAGATGATCTCTCACTAAAATTATCAAGTAGTGTTCTCCACAGTATGCACCGTTGCCAAAGTTCTTCGTGCGAGACACCACGTGATGATCGGGTGTGATAAGCTCTCGTCCATCTACAACGGGTGCAAGCCAGTTTTGCACACGAGAATACTCGAGTTATACTTGACGAGCCTAGCATATGCGATATGGCCTCGGAACACGGAGACCGAAAGGTCGAAAGCGTGAATCATATAGTAGATATGATCAACATAAGATGTTCACCATTGAAAACTACTCCATCTCACGTGATGATCGGTTATGGTTTAGTTGATTTGGATCACGTGATCACTTAGATGACTAGAGAGATGTCTGTCTAAGTGGGAGTTCTTTAGTAATATGATTAATTGAACTTAAATTTATCATGAACTTAGTACCTGATAGTATCTTGCTTGTCTATGTTTGATTGTAGATAGATGGCTCGTGTTGTTGTTCCGTTGAATTTTAATGCGTTCCTTGAGAAAGCAAAGTTGAAAGATGATGGTAGAAATTACACGGATCGGGTCCGTAACTCGAGGATTATCCTCATTGCTGCACGTAAGAGTTACGCCTGGATGCACCGCTAGGTGCCGAACTCTTCTTCTTGATGCAACCGACGACATTAAGAACGTCTGGCGAGCAAAGTGATGACTACTCTATAGTTCAAGCAGCCATGCTTTACGGCTTAGAACCGGGACTTCAACGACGTTTTGAACGTCATGGAGCATATGAGATGTTCCAGAGTTGAAGTTGATATTCCAACAGTAATGCCCGGATTGAGAGATATGAAGTCTCCAATAAGTTCTATAACTGCAAGATGGAGGAGAATAGTTCACAAGTGAGCACATACTCAAAATGTCCGGGTATTACAATCACTTGACTCAACTGGGAGTTAATCTTCCGGATGATTGTGTCATTGATGTAATTCTTCAATCACCGCCACCAAGCTACAAAGGCTTCGTGATGAACTATAATATGCAAGGGTTAGTAAAGACTATACCGAGCTCTTCGCAATGCTAAAGGCTGCGGAGGTAGAAATCAAGAAGGAGCATCAAGTGTTGATGGTCAATAAGACCACTAGTTTCAAGAAGAAAGGCAAAGGGAAGAAGAAGGAACTTCAAGAAGAACAGCAAGCAAGTTCTTTGCTCAGAGAAGAAACCCAAGTCCGGACCTAAACCTGAAATCGAGTGCTTCTACCGCAAGCGGTCGTCATTTGAAGCGGAACTGCCCCAAGTATTTGGCGGATAAGAAGGATGGCAAGGTGAACAAAGGTATATGTGATATACATGTTATTGATGTGTACCTTACTAGAGCTCGCAGAGCACTGGTATTTGATACTTGGTTCTGCTGCTAATATTTGCAACTCAAAGCAGGGACTACGGATTGCTTAACACCGCAAAGGACGAGGTGACGATCGCGTGGGAAATGGTTCCAAAGTCGATGTGATCGCGGTCGGCACGCTACCTCTACATCTACCTTCGGGATTAGTTTTAGACCTAAATAATTGTTATTTGGTGCTGCGTTGAGCATGAACATTATATCTGGATCTTGTTTGATGCGAGACGGTTATTCATTTAAATCGAGAATAATGGTTGTTCTATTTATATGAGTAATATCTTTTATGGTCATGCACCCTTGAAGAGTGGTCTATTTTGATGAATCTCGATAATAGTGATACACATATTCATAATGTTGAAGACAAAAGATGCAGAGTTGATAATGATAGTGCAACTTATTTGTGGCACTTGCCGTTTAGGTCATATCGATTGTAAAGCGCATGAAGAAACTCCATCTTGATGGACTTTTAGAGTCACTTGATTATGAATCACTTGGCACTTATGAACCGTGCCTCATAGGCAAGATGACTAAAACCCGTTCTCCCAACTATGGAGAGAGCAACAGATTTGTTGGAAATCATACATACGAGATGTATGTGGTCCGATGAATGTTGAGGCTCGTGGCGGATATCGTTATTTTCTCACCTTCACAGATGATTTAAGCGAGATATGGGTATATCTACTTAATGAAACATAAGTCTAAAACATTTGAAAAGTTCAAAGAATTTCAGAGTGAAGTTGAAAATCATCGTAATAAGAAAATTAAGTTTCTACGATCGATCATGGAGGTGAATATTTGAGTTACGAGTTTGGTCTACATTTGAAACAATGCGGAATAGTTTAGCAACTCACGCCACTCGGAACACCACAACAGTAATGGTGTGTCCGAACGTCGAATCGCACTTTACTAGATATGGTGCGATCTATGATGTCTCTTCTGATTTACCGCTATCGTTTTGGGTTATGCACTTGAGACGGCCGCATTCACACTGAATAGAACACCGTCAAAATCCGTTGAGACGACACCTTATGAACTATGGTTTAGCAAGAAACCAAAGTTGTCGTTTCTTAAAGTTTGGGGATGCGATGCTTATGTGAAAAAGCTTCAACCTGATAAGCTCGAACCCAAATCGGAGAAATGTGTCTTCATAGGATACCCAAAGGAAACAATTGGGTACACCTTCTATCACAGATCCGAAGGCAAGACATTTGTTGCCAAGAATGGATCCTTTCTAGAGAAGGAGTTTCTCTCGAAAGAAGTGAGTGGGAGGAAAGTAGAACTTGATGAGGTAATTTTACCTTCTCCTTTACTTGAAAGTAGTTTGTCGCAGAAACCGGTTTCTGAGACATCTACACCAAATAGTGAGGAAGTTGATGATATTGATCATGAAACTTCAGATCAAGTTACTACAGAACCTCGTAGATCAACCAGAGTAAAATCCGCACCAGAGTGGTACGGTAATCCTGTTCTGGAACTCATGCTACTAGATCATGATGAACCTACGAACTATGAAGAAGCGATGGTGAGCCCAGATTCCATAAAATGGCTTGAGGCCATGAAATCTGAGATGGGATCCATGTATGAAAACAAAGTATGGACTTTGGTTGACTTGCCCGAGGGTCGGCAAGCAATAGAAAACAAGTGGATCTTCAAGAAGAAGACCGACGACGACGGTAATGTTATCGTCTACAAAGCTCGACTAAATCGCAAAGGGTTTTCGACAAGTTCAAGGGATTGACTACGATGAGACCTTCTCACCAGTAGCGATGCTTAAGTCTGTCCGAATCATGTTAGCAATTGCCGATTTTATAATTATGAAATTTGGCAAATGGATGTAAAGACGCATTCTGAATGGATTTACGGAAGAAGAGTTGTATATGATGCAACCGAAGGTTTTATCGATCAAAAGGAGCTAACAAAGTATGCAAGCTCCAATGATCCATTTATGGACTGGTGCAAGCATCTCGAGTTGGAATAAACGCTTTGATAGTGTGATCAAAGCATTTGGGTTCATATGAGACTTTTGGAGAAGCTCAGATTTACAAGAAAGTGAGTGGGAGCTCAGTAGCATTTCGATATTATATGTAGATGACATATTACTTGATCGGAAATGATATAGAATTCTGGATAGCATAAAGGGATACTTGAATAAGAGTTTTCCAATGAAAGACCTCGGTGAAGCTGCTTACATATTGGGCATCAAAATCTATAGAGATAGATCAAGACGCTTAATTGACTTTCACAAAGCACATACCTTGACAAAATTTTGAAGAAGTTCAAAATGGATCAAGCAAAGAAAGGGTTCTTGCACGTGTTACAAGGTGTGAAGTTGAGTAAGACTCAATGCCCGACCACTGCAGAAGATAGAGAGAAAATGAAAGATGTTCCTATGCTTCACCATAGGATCTATCATGTATGCAATGCTTGTGTACTGGACTGATGTGTGCCTTGCTATAAGCTTAGCAGGAGGAACCAAAGTAATCCAGAGTGGATCATCGGACAGTGTCAAGAACATCTGAAATACGAAAAGGACTAAGGATATGTTTCTCAGATATGGAGGTGACAAAGAGCTCATCGAACAGTTACGTTGATGCAAGCTTTGACACCGATCCGGACGATTCTAAATCGCAGACCGGATACATATTTACACTAAACGGAGGAGCCATCGGTTGGTGCGATTCTAAACAAAGCGTCGTGGCGGGATCTACATGTGAAGCGGAGTACATAGCAGCTTCGAAGCAGCTAATGAAGGAGTCGGATGAAGGAGTTCATATCCGATCTAGGTGTCATACCTAGTGCATCGGGTCCAATGAAAATCTTCGTGACAATCTCGAGCAATTGCCTTAGCAAAGGAATCCAGATTTCACAAGAGGACCAAGCACATCAAGAGACGCCTCAATTCCATCCGGATTTAGTCCGTGGGAGACATAGAGATTTGCAAGATACATACAGATCTGAATGTAGCGCAGACCGTTGACTAAGCCTCTTCCACGAGCAAAACATGATCAACACCAAGACTCCATGGGTGTTAGAATCATTACTATGTAATCTAGATTATTGACTCTAGTGCAAGTGGGAGATCAAGGAAATATGCCCTAGAGGCAATAATAAAGTTATTATTTATTTCCTTATTTCATGATAAATGTTTATCATTCATGCTAGAATTGTATTAACCGGAAACATGATACATGTGTGAATGCATAGACAAACAATATGTCACTAGTATGCCTCTACTAGACTAGCTTGTTAATCAAAGATGGTTATGTTTCCTAACCATGAACAAAGAGTTGTTATTTGATTAACAAGGTCACATCATTAGTTGAATGATCGATTGACATGACCCATTCCATTAGCTTAGCACACGATCGCTTAGTATGTTGCTACTGCTTTTATCCATGACGATACATGTTCCTATAACTATGAGATTATGCAACTCCTGCTTACGGGAGGAACACTTTGGTACTACCAAACGTCACAACGAATCGGGTGATTATAAAGGAGTACTACATGTGTCTCCAAAGGCGATGTTGGGTTGGCGATTTCGAGATTAGGTTTTGTCACTCCGATTGTCGGAGAGGTATCTCTGGGCCCTCTCGGTAATACACATCACTTAAGCCTTGCAAGCATTACAACTAATGAGTTAGCTGTGAGATGATGTATTACGAACGAGTAAAGAGACTTGCCGATAACGAGATTGAACTAGGTATTGGATACCGACGATCGAATCTCGGGCAAGTAACATACCGATGACAAAGGGAACAACGATGTTGTTATGCGGTCCGACCGATAAAGATCTTCGTAGAATATGTAGGAGCCAATATGGGCATCCAGGTCCCGCTATTGGTTATTGACCGAGAAGTGTCTCGGTCATGTCTACATTGTTCTCGAACCGTAGGGTCCGCACGCTTAAGGTTTCGATGACGGTTATATTATGAGTTTGTGTATTTTGATGTACCAAGAAGTTCGAGTCCCTGATGTGATCACGGACATGACGAGGAGTCTCAAAATGGTCGAGACATAAAGATTGATATATTGGAAGCCTATATTTGAGTTCGAATGGTTCCGTGAAATCGATTTTACTTAACAACAGGGTTACTGGAACCCTCCCGGGGTTATTGGGCCTTAGTGGGCCATGAGGGAGAAGAGGAAGGGCCGGCAGGGCAGGCCGCGCCCCCCCCCTAGTCCGAATAGGACAAGGAGAGGGGGCGCCCTTCTTCCCTCTTTCCCTCCCCCAATCCTAATCCAACTAGGAAGGGGGAGTCCTACTCCCTGGGAGTAGGACTCCTCCCACCGCGCCTCCTCCAAGGGCCGGCCGCACTTCTGTTGGGGAACGAGTAATTTCAAAAAATTCCTACGCACACGCAAGATCATGGTGATGCATAGCAACGAGAGGGGAGAGTGTTGTCTCGTACGCACTCGTGAGACCGGGCGAAGCGATCACAACGTAGAGGAAGTAGTCGACGCTCTCCTCGCGATCCGACCGATCCCGGCGTTACATTTCGGCGCCCCGAGTTCTTGACACACGTGACAGCTCGATGACGCCCCTCGATCTCGATCCAGCCGAGTGTCGAGGGAGAGTTCCACAAGACGACGGCGTGGTGACGATCTTGATGTTCTATCGCGCAGAGCTTCGCCTAAGCTTCATGACGATATGACCGAGGTGGAATATGGTGGAGGGGGCACCGACACGGCTAAGGAACGATCCGTAGATCAAACTTGTGTGTCCATGGGGTGCCCCTGCCTCAGATATAAAGGAGGGAGGGGGAGGTGCGGCCGGCCTAGAGGAGGCGCTGCGAGGAGTCCTACTCCCACCGGAGTAGGACTCCCCCTTCCTAGTTGGAATAGGATTGGGGAGGGAAGAGGAAGGGCGCCGCCTCCTTGTCCTATTCGATTCGGGGGGGGGGCACCACCCCCGGCCGGCCCCTCCTCTTCTCCCTCGAGGCCCACTAAGGCCCATTTACCTCCCGGGTTACGGTAACCTCCGGTACTCCCAGAATTCCTATTTTCACCCTAACCATTCCAACTCCAAATATAGGCTTCCAATATATCAGTCTTTATGTCTCGACCATTTCGAGACTACTCGTCATGTTCGTGATCACATCCGGACTCAACTTCTTCGTACATCAAAATACATAAACTCATAATAACATCATCGAAACCTTGTTGCGTTAGGACCCTACGGTTCGAGAACAATGTAGACATGACCTAGAACTATTCTCGGTCAATAACCAATAGCGGACCTGATGCCCATATTGGTTCCTACATATTCTACGAAGATCTTTGTCGGTCGACCGCATAACAACATACGTTGTTCCTTTGTCATCGGTATGTTATTTCTTGCCCGAGATTCACCGTCGGTATCCAATACCTAGTTCAATCTCGCATCGCAAGTCTCTTTACTCGCTCCGTAATACATCATCTCGCAACTAACTCATTAGTTGTAATGCTTGCAAGGCTTAAGTGATGTGCATTACCGAGAGGGCCCAGAGATACCTCTCCGACAATCGGAGTGACAAATCCTAATCTCAAATACGCCAACCCAACATCCGCCTTTGGAGACACCAGTAGTACTCCTTTATAATCACCCATTACGCCAGACGCTTGGTAGTACCCAAAGTGTTCCTCCGTAAACGGAGTTGCATAATCTCATAGTCATAGGAACATGTATAAGTCATGAAGGAAGCAATAGCAACATACTAAACGATCGTGTGCTAAGCTAACGGAATGGGTCATGTCAATCGATCATTCAACTAATGATGTGACCTTGTTAATCAAATAACAACTCCTTGTTCATGGTTAGAAACATAACCATCTTTGATTAACAAGCTAGTCAAGTAGAGGCATACTAGTGACACTGCTTGTCTATATATTCACACATGTATTATGTTTCCTGTTAATACAATTCTAGCATGAATAATAAACATTTATCATGATATGAGGAAATATATAATAACTTTATTATTGCCTCTAGGGCATATTTCCTTCAGCCTCCCACTTGCACTAGAGTCAATAATCTAGATCACATCACCATGTGATTAACATCGATAGTTCACATCATCATGTGATTAACACCCATAGTTCACATTGCCATGTGACCAACACCCAAAGGGTTTACTAGATTCAAGAATCTAGTTCACATCGCTATGTGATTAACACCCAAAGAGTACTAAGGTGTGATCATGTTTTGCTTGTGAGAGAGTCTTAGTCAACGGGTCTTTCACATTCAGATCCGTTATGTATTTTTGCAATTTTTCTATGTCTACAATGCTCGCACGGCTACTCTAGCTAATTGCTCCCACTTTCAATATGTATCTAGATCGAGACTTAGAGTCATCCGATCGGTGTCAAAACTTGCATCGACGTAACCCTTTACGTACGAACCTTTTGTCACTTCATAATCGAGAAACATATCCTTATTCCATTAAGGATAATTTTGACCACCGTCCAAAGGATCTATTCCTAGATCACTATTGTACTCCTTGCCAAACTCAAAGGCAGGGTATACAATAGATCTGGTACACAAGATGGCATACTTTATAGAACCTATGGCCAAGGCATAGGGAATGACTTTCATTCTCTTTCTATCTTCTGCCGTGGTCGGGTTTTGAGTCTTACTCAATTTCACACCTTGTAACACGTGCAAGAACTCTTTCTTTGACTGCTCCATTTTGAACTACTTCAAAATCTTGTCAAGGTATGTACTCATTGAAAAAAACTTATCAAGCGCCTTGATCTATCTCTATAGATCTTGATGCTCAATATGTAAGTAGCTTCACCGAGGTCTTTCTTTGAAAAACTCCTTTCAAACACTCCTTTATGCTTTGCGTAATAATTCTACATTATTTCCGATCTACAATATGTCATTCACATATACTTATCGAAATGTCAGTAGTGCTCCCACTCACTTTCTAGTAAATACAGCTTCACCATAAGTCTCAGATAAAACTATATGCTTTGATCAACTCATCAAAGCGTATATTCCAACTCCGAGATGCTTGCACCAGTCCATAGATGGATCACCGGAGCTTGCACACTTTGTTAGCTCCTTTGGATCGAAAAAAAACTTCCGGTTGCATCATATACAACTCTTCCTCCATAAAACCATTCAGGAATGCAGTTTTTACATCCATTTGCCAAATTTCATAAATTGTGGCAATTGCTAACATGATTCGGACAGACTTAGGCATCGCTACAGTTGAGAAAATCTCATTGTAGTCAACATCTTGAACTTTGTTGAAAACCTTTTTGCAACAAGTCGAGCTTTGTAGATAGTAACACTACTATCAACGTCCGTTTTCCTCTTGAAGATCCATTTATTTTCTATGGTTTGCCGATCATCGGGCAAATCCATCAAAGTCCATACTTTGTTCTCATACATGGATCATATCTCAGATTTTATGGCCTCAAACCATTTTGCGGAATCTGGGCTCATCATCGCTTCCTCATAGTTCGTAGGTTTGTCATGGTCAAGTAACACGACCTCCAGAACAGGATTACCGTACCACTCTGGTGCGAATCTCACTTTGTTTTACCTACGAGATTCGGTAGTAACTTGATTTGAAGTTACATGATCATC
This sequence comes from Aegilops speltoides, assembly GCA_021437245.1. Taxonomy (NCBI): domain Eukaryota; kingdom Viridiplantae; phylum Streptophyta; class Magnoliopsida; order Poales; family Poaceae; genus Aegilops; species Aegilops speltoides. The sequence continues at coordinate 11,250,432 of CM038141.1, read as the reverse complement.
ATCATTAGCTTCCTCACTAATTGGTGTAGTAGTCACAGGAACAAATTTCTGTTATGAACTACTTTCCAATAAGGGAGAAGGTACAATTACCTCATCAAGTTCTACTTTCCTCCCACTCACTTCTTTCGAGAGAAACTCCTTCTCTAGAAAGGATCCATTCTTAGCAACAAATGTCTTGCCTTCGGATCTGTGATAGAAGGTGTACCCAACTGTTTCCTTTGGGTATTCTATGAAGACGCACTTCTCCGATTTGGGTTTGAGCTTATCAGGATGAAACTTTTTCACATAAGCATCGCACCCCCAAACTTTAAGAAACGACAACTTTGGTTTCTTGCTAAACCACAGTTTGTATAGTGTCATCTCAACGGATTTAGATGGTGCCCTATTTAACGTGAATGCAGCTGTCTCTAATGCATGATCCCAAAACGATATTGGTAAATCGGTAAGAAACATCATAGATTGTACTATATCCAATAAAGTACGGTTATGACGTTCGGACACACCATTATGATGTGGTGTTCCAGGTGGCATGAATTTGTGAAACTATTCCACATTGTTTTAATTGAAGACCAAACTCAGAACTCAAATATTCATCTCCACGATCGATCGCAGAAACTTTATTTTCTTGTCACGATGATTTTCCACTTCACTCTGAAATTCTTTGAACATTTCAACTATTTCGGACTTATGTTTTATCAAGTAGATATACCCATATCTGCTCAAATCATCTTGTGAAGGTCGAAAATAACGATACTTGCCACGAGCATCAACACTCATTGGATCGCATACATCGGTATGTATTATTTCCAATAAGTCAAGAGCTTGTTCCATTGTTCCGAGAACGGAGTTTTAGTCATCTTGCCCAAAAGGCACGGTTCGCAAGCATCAAGTGATTCATAATCAAGTGATTCCAAAATCCCATCAAGATGGAGTTTCTTTATGCGCTTTACACCAATATGACCTAAACGGCAAGTACACAAATAAGTTGCACTATCATTATTAACTTTGCATCTTTTGGTTTCAATATTATGAATATGTGTATCACTACGATCGAGATCCCATGAACCATTTTCATTGGGTGTGTAACCATATAAGGTTTTATTCATGTAAATGAATAACAGTTTATTCTCTTACTTAAATGAATAACCGTATTGCAATAAACACGATCAAATCATATTCATGCTCAACGCAAACACCAAATAACATTTATTTAGGTTCAACACTAATCCCGAAAGTATAGGAGTGTGCGATGATGATTATATCAATCTTGAAACTACTTTCAACACACATCGTCACTTTACTCTTAACTAGTTTCGCTTATTCGCAACTCCCGCTTGAGTTACTACTCTTAGCAACCGAACCAGACCAAATACCGAGGGGTTGCTATAAACACTAGTAAAGTACACATTCATAACATGTATATCAAATATATCTTTGTTTACTTTGCCATCCTTCTTATCCGCCAAATACTTGGGGTAGTTCTGCTTCGAAGAACCAGTTCCTTTGCAGAGAAGCACTTAGTCTCGTGCTTAGGTCCGACTTGGGCTTCTTCACCGAGCAAAGAACTTGCTTGCCGCTCTTCTTGCGTTCCTTTCTATTCCTTTGCCCTTTTCTTGAAACTAGTGGTCTTGTTAACCATCAACACTTGATGTTCTTTCTTGATTTCTACCTTCATCAATTTCATCATCATGAAAAACTCTCGAATCATTTTCATCATCCCTTGCATACTATAGTTCATCATGAAGTTCTACTAACTTGGTGATGGTGACTAGAGAATTCATCAATCACTATCTTATCGGAAGATTAACTCCCACTTGATTCAAGCGATTGTAGTACCCGCATAATCTGAGCACTTGCTCACTAGTTGAGCGATTCTCCTCCATCTTTTAGCTATAGAACTTGTTGGAGACTTCATATCTCTCAACTCGGTATTTGCTTGAAATATTAACTTCATTTCTGGAACATCTCATATGGTCCATGATGTTCAAAACATCTTTGAAGTCCCGATTCTAAGCCATAAAGCATGGTGCACAAAACTATCAAGTAGTCATCATATTGAGCTAGCCAAACGCTCATAACGCCTCAGATCCGCTCCTGCAATAGGTCCGCACCTAGCGGTGCATTAAGGATATAATTTTTCGTGCAAAGAATGAGGATAAACCTCCGATCACGGATCGAATCCGCATCATTGCTACTAACCTTTTCAACATTATTTTCTCTAGGAACATATCAAAACAAACATATGAAAGCAACAACGCGAGCTATTGATCTACAACATAATTTGCAAAATACTATCAGACTAAGTTCATGAAAAATTTAAGTTCAATTAATCATATTACTTAAGAACTCCCACTTAGATGACATCTCTCTAGTCATCTAAGTGATCACGTGATCCAAATCAACTAAACCATAACCGATCATCACGTGAAATGGAGTAGTTTTCAATGGTGAACATCTTATGTTGATCATATCTACTATATGATTCACGCCGACCTTTCGGTCTCCGTGTTCCGAGGCCATATCTCGCATATGCTAGGCTCGTCAAGTATAACCCGAGTATTCTCGTGTGCAAAACGGCTTGCACCCGTTGTAGATGGACGAGAGCTTATCACACCCGATCATCACGTGGTGTCCGGGCACGATTTAACTTTGGCAACGGTGCATACTCGTGGAGAACACTTCTTGATAATTTAGTGAGAGATCATCTTATAATGCTACCGTCGATCAAAGCAAGATAAGATGCATAAAGGATAAACATCACATGCAAATCAATATAAGTGATATGATATGGTCATCATCATCTTGTGCTTCGTGATCTTCATCTCCGCAGCACCACCATGATCACCATCGCCACCGCGCGACACCTTGATCTCCATCGTAGCATCGTTGTCGCCTCGCCAATCTTTTGCTTCTACGACTTTCGCTACCGCTTAGTGATAAAGTAAAGCATTACAGTATGCATTGCATTGCATACAATAAAGCGACAACCATATGGCTCCACCCATTGCCGATAACTTCGTAACAAAACATGATCATCTCATACACTAAAATATAGCATCACGCCTTGACCATATCACATCACAACATGCCCCGCAAAAACAAGTTAGACGTCCTCTACTTTGTTCTTGCAAATTTTACGTGGCTGCTATGGGCTTAAGCAAGAACCAATCTCACCTACGCATCAAAACCACAACGATATTTCACAAATAGACTCCGCTTTAACCTTCTCAAGGACCGGCGTAGCCACACTCGGCTCAACTAAAGTGAGAGAGACAGACACCCACCACCACCTTTAAGCAATGAGTGCTCGTGGCGGTGAAACCAGCCTCGCGTAAGCGTCTGCGTAATGTCGGTCCGGGCCGCTTCATCTCACAATACCGCTGAACCAAAGTATGACATGCCGGTAGGTAGTATGACTTGTATCGCCCACAACTCACTTGTGTTCTACTCGTGCAAAACATCAAACCATAAAAACCTAGGCTCGGATGCCACCGTTGGGGAACGAGTAATTTCAAAAATTTCCTACGCACACGCAAGATCATGGTGATGCATAGCAACGAGGGGAGAGTGTTGTCTACGCACCCTCGTGAGACCGGCGAAGCGATCACAACGTAGAGGAAGTAGTCGACGTTCTCCTCGCGATTCGACCGATCCCGCGCCACATTCGGCGCCCGAGTTCTTGACACACGTGCAGCTCGATGACGCCCCTCGACTCGATCCAGCCGAGTGTCGAGGAGAGTTCCACAAGACGACGGCGCAGGACAATCTTGATGTTCTATCACAGCAGAAGCTTCGCCTAAGCTTCATGACGATATGACCGAGGTGGAATATGGTGGAGGGGGCACCGCACACGGCTAAGGAACGATCCGTAGATCAAACTTGTGTGTCCATGGGGTGCCCCTGCCCCGTGATATAAAGGAGGGAGGGGGAGGTGCGGTCGGCCCAGAGGAGGCGCTGCCGAGGAGTCCTACTCCCACCGAGTAGGACTCCCCCTCCTAGTTGGAATAGGATTGGGGGAGGGAAGAGGAAAGGGGCGCCCCCTCCTTGTCCTATTCGGACTGGGGGGGGGGCGCGCCACCACCCGGCCGCCCCTCCTCTTCTCCCTCGAGGCCCACTAAGGCCCATTTACCTCCCGGGGTTCCAGAACCTCCGGTACTCCCAGAATTCTGCTTTCACCCTAACCATTCCAACTCCAAATATAGGCTTCCAATATATCAATCTTTATGTCTCGACCATTTTGAGACTCCTCGTCATGTCCGTGATCACATCCGGACTCAAACTTCTTCGTACATCAAAATACATAAACTCATAATAACCGCCATCGAAACCTTAAGCGTGCGGACCCTACGGTTCGAGAACAATGTAGACATGACCTAGAACTATTCTCGGTCAATAACCAATAGCGGACCTGGATGCCCATATTGGTTCCTACATATTCTACGAAGATCTTTGTCGGTCGACCGCATAACAACATACGTTGTTCCTTTGTCATCGGTATGTTACTTGCCCGAGATTCACCGTCGGTATCCAATACCTAGTTCAATCTCGCTACGCAAGTCTCTTTACTCGCTCCGTAATACATCATCTCGCAACTAACTCATTAGTTGTAATGCTTGCAAGGCTTAAGTGATGTGCATTACCGAGAGGGCCCAGAGATACCTCTCCGACAATCGGAGTGACAAATCCTAATCTCAAAATACGCCAACCCAACATCCGCCTTTGGAGACACCTGTAGTACTCCTTTATAATCACCCAGCCACGCCAGACGCTTGGTAGTACCCAAAGTGTTCCTCCGTAAACGGAGTTGCATAATCTCATAGTCATAGGAACATGTATAAGTCATGAAGGAAGCAATAGCAACATACTAAACGATCGTGTGCTAAGCTAACGGAATGGGTCATGTCAATCGATCATTCAACTAATGATGTGACCTTGTTAATCAAATAACAACTCCTTGTTCATGGTTAGGAAACATAACCATCTTTGATTAACAAGCTAGTCAAGTAGAGGCATACTAGTGACACTGCTTTGTCTATATATTCACACATGTATTATGTTTCCGGTTAATACAATTCTAGCATGAATAATAAACATCTATCATGATATGAGGAAATATATAATAACTTTATTATTGCCTCTAGGGCATATTTCCTTCACCCCCCCTGCTCCTTTATATACGGGGGCAGGGGGGCACCCTAGAACACACAAGCTGATCTACGGATCGTTCCTTAGCCGTGTGCGGTGCCCCCCTCCACCATATTCCACCTCTGTCATATCGTCGCAAAGCTTAGGCGAAGCCCTGCTTGCCGGTAGAACATCAAGATCGTCACCACGCCGTCGTCTTGACGTGAAACTCTTCCTCCCCGGCTCTTGGATTGGAGCCCGAGGAGCGCCATCGAGCTGACGTGTGTCAAGAACTCGGGGCGCCGAGTAACGGCGCTAGGATCGGTTGGATCGCGAGGAGATCGTCGACTACTTCCTCTACGCCAGATCGCTTCGCGTCGGTCTCACGAGGGTACGTAGACAACACTCTCCCCTCTCGTTGCTATACATCACCATGATCTTGCGTGTGCGTAGGAAATTTTTTGAAATTACTACGTTCCCCAACACCATGTATCTGGCAAGAGCGGTCGAGTATTCGGTCCAAATTGGACGGACTCGGAGTGGTTCTTTTGAATGGCTTCTTCCGCTGACCGGGTTTAGAGCCTCTGAATCCGGCGTTATCGCCAGATCCTCATTGTTATCGCCGTAACGCGGCGTTTGTTTTGTTTCGACGCGACCGCCATTGTGGTCCTTAGTATCCGGACCGCCAAAGATTTTTGCCGAGGTTGGTGCAATGAGCTAGCCACCGTCCTCTCCCGCAAGCGGGTCATGAGTGAAGTGAGGGCTGCCATGGATTTTGGCTTTTCTGCCCTAGGTGCCGGCCAGCCACTCGTCGTGGATGTTATGTTTGAAGGCTGCGAGGGCCTCTGCATCCGGACGGTCGACGATTTGATTTTTCTTTGTTAAGAACCGTGTCGAAATTGTCCGCCGATTCGTCTGTCGCTGAATTATGTGGCTTAGGTCATCGGCGTCTGGTGGTCGCACATATGTGCCCTGGAAGTTGTCGAGGAATGCGGCTTCCAGTTCCTCCCAACACCCAATTGACTCTGCTGACAGGCTGTTAAGCCAATGCCGAGCTGGTCCTTTAAGCTTGAGTGCGAGGTACTTGATGGCGTGGAGATCGTCGCCGCGGGCCATATGGATGTGAAGGAGATAATCTTCGATCCAAACCGCGGGGTCTGTTGTGCCATCGTAGGATTCAATGTTCACGAGTTTAAACCCTTCAGGGATTTGATGATCCATTACTTCGTCTGTGAAGCATAGTGGGTGTGCGGAGCCTCTGTATTGAGTAATATCACGATGTAGCTCCAGAGAGCGTTGTCTGCTGTGTTCGGCCCGGTCAGAGTTGCTGTATCCGGCGCGACGGTGGTCGTCGTGGGTCGTGGGGCGCCCACGTGATCCATAGATAGATCTGGATTGTCTTGCCTTGTCCTCCAATATATCCCGCAAGTCCGGCGCATTCCCCCGTGGCTTCATACTTTTCGAGCGGTCTTGGGTACGGTTCTGATGGAGGGCCTAGATGCCTCTCTGTCGCGACCACGGGGTGGTCGGTCTGCCAGACAGCTTGTTGGTGATGAAGGTTTGTACGCTTCCTCCTCTAGTCGGGGGAGCAACTTGCGTTTTGGGTAGCTTTTGGAGGGGCGTTCGAGTTCATACTCTTCGGCCGCGCGGACCTCGGTCCATCTGTCAGCCAGCAGGTCTTGTTCAGCTTGAAGTTGTTGCTACTTTTTCTTTAGGCTGTTCGCCGTGGCCATTAGCCTGCGTTTAAAACGCTCTTGTTCGACGGGATCCTCGAGCACGACGAATTCGTCGTCATTGAGGCTTGCCTCGTCTTCGGAGGGAGGCATGTAATTTTCGTCCTCCTCGTCTGCCGCTCTCTCCTGAGGGCTGGCTACTCCGTCCTCCTATGCTGAATCTTGCTAGAGGGGGTTGTCTTCGGCACTCTCTTGGGTGTTATTATCTCCGGTGCCGGAATCTCCATTCTTGCTGTGGCGGGATTTAGAGCGGCGCCGCTGACATCGGCGCTTGGGCTGTTTCTTAGAGGAATCTGCCTCCGCTGCTTCTTCGTCGTCCCCATCCTTTGGGGTGTCCACCATGTATATGTCATATGACGAGGTGGTCTTCCAGTGCCCTGTAGGCGCTGGTTCTTGATCGTCTCCGGCATCGTCGTCCATACCTTCGATGTCTTCGAAGTCATAGTCTAGCATGTCGGTTAAATCGTCGACAGTGGCTACGAAGTGGGTGGTGGGTGGGGTTTGAATTTATTCGTCGTCCGCATCCCAACCGTCCTGACCGCAATCCGGCCAGGGTTCTCCTGATAACGAGAGATGTTTTAGCGAATTTACGATGTCGCCAAAAGGTGAGTGCTGAAAGATATCCGTGGCGGTGAACTCCATGATCGGCGCCCAATCGAATTCGATTGGCAGGGGCGCAGGAGGTTCGGAGTCCGGAAAGGAGTCCGACACCTCGGAGTCACGAGCTTTATAAGGGACAAGGTCAGTATTCGGCTCCATCGCCGTGGAAGTTGCAGCTCCCGAGGCGGTGTCCAGCCACCTGTCCTCGATCTGCGCGGTCGGCTCCGAACTATGGGTCAGAGCGGACTTGTGTGCGGCCTCCGGGGTACTGTTCGTCGGCAGAGCTAGATCATGCTCATCGTGACAGTATGGCACGCTCGGCTGTGGCTCGACTCCATCGAAGATCAAGTCCCCGCGGATGTTAGCCGTGAAGTTTAGGCTTCCAAACCTGACCCGATGGCTAGGGGCGTAGCTTTCGATCTGCTCCAGATGGCCAAGTGAATTGACCCGCAGTGCGAAGCCGCCGAACACGAAGATCTGTCCGGGGAGAAAAGTCTCACCTTGGACAGCGTTGTTGTTGATTGAAGAAGCCATCAAGCCTATCGGTGACGACACAGAGGAACTCTCAATGAAAGCACCAATGTCGGTGTCAAAACCGGCGGATCTCGGGTAGGGGTCCCGAATCGTGCGTCTAGGCGGATGGTAACAGGAGACAGGGACACGATGTTTTTACCCAGGTTCGGGCCCTCTCGATGGAGGTAAAACCCTACTCCTTCTTGATTGACATTGATGATATGGGTAGTACAAGAGTGGATATACCACGAGATCAAGGAGGCTAAACCCTAGAAGCTAGCCTATGGTATGATTGTTGCAATGGTTGTATGTCCTACGGACTAAAACCCTCCGGTTTATATAGACACCGAAGAGGGCTAGGGTTACACAGAGTCGGTTACAATGGTGGGAGATCTACGTATCCGTATCGCCAAGCTTGCCTTCCACGCCAAGGAAAGTCCCATCCGGACACGGGACGAAGTCTTCAATCTTGTATCTTCATAGTCTTAGAGTCCGGCTGACGATGATAGTCCGGCTGTCCGGACACCCCCTAGTCCAGGACTCCCTCAGGTGTGTTGGGGACACAAGAGACTCTTTGTTATTTGGTTGCAGGGTTGCTTGAGAGAGACCATCTTCATCCTATGCCTCCTACGGATTGATAAACCTTAGGTCATCCACTTGAGGTAAATTTTCTACTGTCCTACAAACCTGTGCACTTGCAGGCCCAACAACGTCTACAAGAAGAAGGTTGTGTAGTAGACATCACACATCATTGGATAATAATATGAAGCATAAAGCACCATGTTCAAGTAGAGGGTACAACGGGTTACGGGAGAGTAGACCGCTGCATATAGATGGGGGAAGGTGATGGAGATGTTGGTGAAGATGGCGGAGGTGTTGGTGAAGATCGCGGTGATGATGATGGCCCCATGCAGCTCGGCGCCCACCCAAGCAAGGGAGAGAGCCCCGCTTCTTATTCTTCTTCCTTGACCTTCTCCCTAGATGGGAGAAGGGTTTCCCCTCTGGTCCTTGGCTCCCATGGCGTGGGAGCTCGGCCCTCCGAGATTGGATCTCTCTGTTTCTACCTGTTTCTGCGTTCTCAGATCCTTCCCCTTAACCGTTTCTTTTATATCCGGAGATCCGTAACTCCGATTGGGGCAAAAGAAGAGCGTCAACCGCCTTACGGATGGCCCAGGAGAGTGGCAGGCACGCCCAGGGGGGTGGGCGCGCCCCCTATCTCCAGGCCACCTTGGGCACCTTTTCGCGTTGATTCTTCCTCCGGAAAATCCCAAATATTCCAAAATAATTCTTCGTCTGTTTTTATCCCGTTTGGATTCCGTTTGATATTGGGTTTCTGTGAAACATAAAATATGCAGCAAACAGGCACTACAAGAAACCTGTTAATCCATGACGGATTTCCGGTGACAATTTCAAATTAAATCGTGACCTCACAAGATGCTGAGGCAGTTCCCACTAAAGTTCTCGCCTAAAGCCCTAAACTTTTGCCCTTATAAGAGCTAACCCTAAACACTCCCGTCCCCAACCTCTATCTCCATCCGCCGCCACCACGCCTCGCTTATCCTAGATCCCGTCCTCTGCCTCCACCTCCCTGCCTCCAAGCGATGATGAGAACCTGAGATCCATGGCGACCACGGCTGTAGCGGCCCGATGGAAGCGGCGGCCATCCCTATCCGCTGTGGCGCGCCTCTGCTGCTCGCAACCAACGACCCGGGCCATGGATCTGCGGCAGATGCCTCCCTCCTCCGTCTCCCAGGTCGCGCAGCTACCTAGCCGTCCGGAGATTTGGAGCAGCAATCGCCGGACGAGGAGAGGACGACCACCGTGACCTGTGGGAGGCCCAGCCTCGACCTCGCCGGTAACGTCGACGCCCTGCACAAGGTCCCACCCTGCTTCACCGATCTTCTCCTATCTCATTCATTACTTCCTTTTCTCTGCCATCCCCAATTGAAGTTTATTTCTTTGATTCAGATCAGCAGGGCCTCTCTGCCACTCCGGTTTGATGGAAGGCGATGACCAGGACCCATGCTCGAGCCCGACGAGCGGGACAAGCTCGATGGCGAGGCCCTCTGCCCCCGACCACCATGATTTCCCAGAGAACAAGGTCGACCCTCTCGCCCTATTTTTCTTTTCTTCCAATTGATTGCTGCTCTGCTCTAGTGTAGTTCTCCAGGGGCTATCCAATTTTGTTGGACTGAACGTGATGCAGAAATTGTGGCCACATCGTTTTCCTGATAGAAGTTACAGCCAATGATAGACTAGTTCTGCAGGCTATTTCTTTTTCTTCTCTTGTCTTGCGAGCACTAGCAGTAGTGTAGAATTTCTGAGATCTGCTAGTTAGTTAAGAACTACTAATTTAATAACTAAATGCCCCATGAGATCCTCCTGTTGGTTCCTTTGATTTTTGTTGATTGTGGACTAAAGTAATTTATTAATCTCACTCAATCGATTGAAGAAGAGTAAGATTGTTAACTAGCGCTGCTATTAATTACACTGCTTCTCTGTTATATATTACGTACAAATTTTCTGTGTTATCATCATTGGGTTAATCAGTCCTCCAGGCCTACTCTCGCTCTCGCACTAATTACATATACAAGTTTAGTGCTAGATCCATGAAATATACTTTACTACCATCATTTGGTTGGAGCAAAAATTACATATTTTGTTCATTGCACCTTGTCGTACTCACCGGCAAGGTATTATTTCCTGCCATCTTGGATTGTAACAATTGGATTTATTTACTATTATTCTGTAAGATTTTTCTCATGCTAGTTTTCTGGTTTCTCTTGCCTGAACAGCCTTTAACTTTGGTTTTCGTGGAGACAAAATGAAAATCTGATTCATTGAGATATTTGCTATACAACAGAGGTTTCCCTACAACGGCGATCCATGGGAGGAGGTTAATACATATTCTTGACTCTTCTGTCATCACCTAACTTGTTCGTTAGCAGCAATATAAAACTGCAATGGCAACACATTATAGCTAATATTTTAGTTTGAAATATCTGCCATGCTGTTTTAACAATGGAAGCTCAAGAAAAAGAGACATTTTTCTAAGCATGCTATACTTGTATGAGTTGTAGATTTCATAAGTTTCAAGGATATATCTAGCTTAAGCATATGTACACCACTTGTTATACCTATGGCTTTGCTTGGAGTATCTCTGCTAAGATTTTAGCTAGTTTTATCTACCTCTCGTGTCCACCTGTTGTGCTTAGCTGAATAGAAGAACAATTAGGCTGTAGTTATCATTAAACTATCAATGATAGATGTATGTAGTTACTCCAGGCATGTGATTCACATTATTTTTGGAAGAGGCAAAAGCTTTGCCTTGTATATTAAGAAAGAAAGAAAATGTCAGAAAGAAAGAAAATGTCAAACTGTATGTATATGCCAGAGTTGCACATGTAACAGAAACATGTGATCACAGATTACTGCTAGTCTATTTCCTGTAACCATGTAAATAGATTATTTGTTACATGACACTCCTTTAAAGTGCTTGACCAGTCTATGCCACTTAAATATGTTACACACTGTTTACTGTTGTCAGTGCTTTGAGATGAACTTGCAGCATAAACATTGAGTTTCATGTGTAAACTTGGACGTAGTTCGACGATCAGAGGCTTCGCGTCGTGCATATTGTTTGTTAGTGATGCCATGTTTTTGTCATAGATACTTTGTTATTCTCATTTGTACGAACTGTAAGATTTAAGAACTTTGGACAGCGCGTAATTCATTTTTTCGCTTGTTCTAATTCTCCTATTTCTACTATGTATTCCTATCACAAGTATCTAATGTTGTAAATATTCATTTTTTCGCTTGTTCTAATTCTCCTATTTCTACTATCTATTCCTATCACAAGTATCTAATGTTGTAAATATGCTAGGTATGACGACGAAATGATAGTTGCCTACAGGAGTCTGATGACAAGAACCTGAATAACAACCTGTATAATATAGTACTTAGTTTTGTGATGTGTATTTTGTTACTGTCATTTGAAACACTTTTTTTGGATTATTTTTAGAAAATCTCATGTTTAGTCTTGTTTTATGGTAGATACAATGTTATTCTCATTTGTTGGCACCATAAGATTTAAGAATTATGGACAAAATGTAATTCATTTTTATATTTTTTGTAATTATGTTATTTCTTCTATCTATTCATATATACCAATATCTAAGGTTCTTGTAAATATGTAGGTAAGATTGGGAAGTGGGCTACTTGGTGCTGCTCATCACAACCAGCCAAGACATGATGGCTGCCATCTGGAGGACTGACATCAATATCCTAAATATCAACCTCGATTGTTTGTATGTTCTGTTGATGTAAAATGAATTGTACTCATTCCTAAGCGTGATGTGTGATATATTTTTTCAATTTATATTGTAAGTTATCATTTTGTAGAGGATTTTGTAAATGGCTATGTTGTTGATACATACAGAATAATGTATACACTTTGCAAATACTTTGTCTTGGGCAAAAATTAGCATTGGGATTTGTGTATGGCATTATGGTAAACATGTATTTCGCATTATGGTAAACACGTATTGGGTAAAAATTGGGTGAAAGAAATGGGCTAATGTGCTCAATCATGACGAATTTTGTGACGGAAAAGAGTATCCATGTAGGCAGCCACGTCAGTCAAATTGGTAAATAAAACATCCTACGTGGCGTTTATCGATGACGGATTGTGCCGTCACAATGGATTGGGCCTAGGGGGGCCTGGGGCAAATCCATGACGGACAAGAACCGTCATGTAAGGTACGATGTCAAATTATGACGTGATATGCATGACGGATTTCAGGTCCATCATGGATGGGCACCCTTGACAGTTTTCTATCGATCCATGACGGACTAGAACTGTCACGTATTAACAGAATTCTTGTAGTGAGGAACTAGCACTGGGCACTGGATTAATATGTTAGTCCCAAAAATAGTATAAAAAGTTGCCAAAAGTATATGAAAGTTGAATAATATTGGCATGGAACAATCAAAAATTATAGATATGACAGAGACGATATATAATGGCAGGCGGCAAGCAAGGCAAGGCTGCATGCTATGTCATGGCGGCGTAGGGGCGGCGAAGTGCAAGGCGAGGGGGGGGTCGGCAAGGCCCTTTTAAAGAGGGGGGCGTCCCGAGGCGGTGGCAGCGTCGTGGAGTCCTTCGGGACTCAGGCGGCTTGTCCGCGCTGGACTCCGAGGGGGAGGAGGCGGTGGCAGCGCGATGGGCCGGCTGGGCTTCGGCCCAATCGGTCCGGAGACTTTTTTTAAATAATTATGCCTCGAAAGAAAAATCCTAAATAAATATAAAAAAATTCTAAAAATTCTAGAAACAATTTTCACCGTCCAATCCTAATATCACTACAGGAATCAGCTAATTTGCTGTCAGTACTGCACTTTGCCGTCAGCTTTTCATCGGGGCAGACGGCAAAGACATACTTTGCCGTCAGTGGCTAACGGCAAAGAACAACCGACGACAAAGATATACTTTGCCGTCTATTTTTGTTTTGCTGACGGCAAATGCATACTTTGCCGTCTGTGTTTGCTTCGGTGACGACGCAAAAAGACAGATGTTAGGCGGCAAAAAGATTTGAAGACGGCAAAATGAATGCAGTGTGATGCAGCAGGAGCCCGCTCTTTGCCGTCTGTGCGTTCTTGGGACTAACGGCAAAAGGCCATATGGGCCATGGGCCTCGGCGACTGCCCACCAAACCTATCCGCCGAGGAGGCAAAGCCTCTGCCCGAGCCGCCTCTCTCTCTCTCTCCTCTCGCCTCGATTCCTCTGGTGGCCTCCCCACGCCCACCGCCGCTAGCCAAACCCTAGCTCACTCCCTCCTCACGCCAGATCCGCCCACCTCCTCACTCTTGGCGCTTAGATCCGCCTCCCTCCTCACTTTTTACTGAAACCCTAGCCGCGGCCATGGTGACAGATGGCGGCACGACGACGACGGTGGCTACCTCGACGACGGCGGATGCGGTGTTACTTCCTTCTCTTCTCCGACTCTTTCGATCCCCGTCTCTCGTCGTCTCTCAGAGGCGCGGCCAGCAGCAGCACCACCATGGCCTCCTTCCTCCAACCCTAGCCGTCCGGTCATGTTGGCGGCGGCAGATCCAGCACGGGCAGACACCTTGTGCTCGTTAGGAGAGGCACACCATGGAGCAGCTCGTCAAGGTCAGGTCCGACCCTTCCCTTCCCTTCATTCTATGCAGTTAATCCTAGGGTTGTATGTTCTATGTTGGAGTACTCTGCATTCAAATTATTTCCTGTGTTATATTATGAGATTGATGTTCTTAAAATATGTATTCTCAATAATGGTACAAAATACATGTTTGGGCACAACAATTACGACTGCTCCTTCTATTAAATAATAATAATTTATGACTGCTCCCTTCTACTATTTGTTTCTGGCAAGAGGATGTTCATGTTTTGGCAGGGGCATTAAACAACCGTACTCTTCTCTTTATCAATGCATAGTTTTTACTTTGGTTGTATCCAGGTATGTCTGCAGTTCAAATCCACACAACTAATTATAATGTAACACCTATCACAACACCTCTCTACAAGGTTACACATTATATGTTTGTCGTCATGCTCCCATGGATCCGGGAAGTATAAAATGAACTCGATAATCTCCAATTGGTTTCTTTATTGCTGTCCGTGTTCTCATGAGCGGGTAATCTTTCTACAACGAGTAGATGGGGTACATGGTTTGGGTTGCTCTCTGAGCTGAAATAGTTTTCGTTACACACTTTATCGTAATCGAGACACGGGTAGGCTCGGGTTGTGCCATCACTTTAGTGAAAATAAATGTACAATGCCAATTAGTATTTTGTCATCCCTCATGCACTTTCGGGTTTGGTATTCCTGCTTTTATGATATACTTAATAATTGAGGAAGGATCTATGCGATCGAAATGTATGCCTTGTTCTCATTGATTTCATGATACGTTGTGAGGCAATTCCTTGCCATTGGCCATGTTAGGTCTTATTATCTATGCACGTAGGAGGCTTCTGTTTTTTATTTTAATAATTATGGGTTGATTAATTATGGGCTTTGGGGTTAGTATCCTTTTGGAAAATGCATCGTATTTCAATTCTGTTTTGTATCACTCAAGCTTCTTCCTTTGATGTTATTTTGCTGCTTGGTCACGCTCCTAATGGCATTTGTTAATACATGTATCCATGGTTTTCTTGTGTTATGATTTATCTTTCCTACAGCCAACACATTTTTTCTCTTGGCCGACTTCTTTGCTTGCATGCATGATGATATGCATCCATGGTGAAGTTACTATATAAGTATAGGGTCAAGCAATTGCCCGACATACATCCTATTTTGAGTTTTTCCTCAAAGTCCCATGGCCGTGTTCTGGTAGAGTTGGAAGGTATATCTTCTGTGATCTTACTTCTATATGGCCATGTAAACCTCACTGCTTTGCACTTTTTTGATAAACCGGTATATGAGTTTGTAACTTCTTTCTCTTCTCTCTTGAACTGTTTATTTGCAGCACCGCCCTTGATTTTGAAATTGGAGAAGGAAGACGGAGAGTTCAGCACCGCCCGTGAATATTCTTGCTTCTATTTGAATTGTTATGAGAAAATTGCAGTTGATTCTATTTGATAACATGCAGCAACCATGGATTCAAGATCATGTAATCTTGTCTACTTTTCATCTCATGCAACAGTTTCACTAGTTTGTGTACGATTTGTGTTGCATGTTATTACATAACCAGTTATCTTAATATTCTTTTTGTTTTACTATTTTGGAAGTTTTTTCTTTGGGCCTCTGATTTCTCAAGATTTAGATGATAAGGGGGTGTATGAGGCCACCAGGTAAGTTTTTTCTTCGAGCCGACGATCAACCACCAGGTAAGGTTGATCCCTCCCTCTCGACTCGGTTTTATTTCCCCAACTTATGCATGCTCTGCTCTGGTTTCTATTCTTGTGGTTGATATACTGCTTGATTGAATTGTATGAGGCCACTAGGTTCCTCTCATATTGCTCTTTTTCTGACGGCGATTGTACATGTATGTGGCTAGTTCAGATTTGGTTCTAACAAATATTTAATTTGCTCTCGCTGCTCTGCATGTAAATACTTGCTCATGTTTTGCATGTCATGTTTGCTCTGCTAAATGATGTGTACTAGGAGCTGTAGCTGTACTAGGAGGAGCTGTTGTACATGTCATATTTATTCTGTACTAGGCTATTTCAGATTTGGTGTCAATAGGTTCTTGTCTATTAGGATCTTTGTTATATGCTTGACAAGTTTATTTGACCGAAAAATCCCTTTAGTATGATGAATGATGCTCTTGAGTCTGAATCTATTTGATATGATAAATCTATGTCCGAACCTCTTTTTGTTTGGTTAATTGCGGGGCATGTGAATAAGGGATGGAGCAAAGAACGATGATTGGTTGCACGGAGCTGATCAACTGATGTGGTGTTTTAATCTCCTCGACATAGCGAGTAGTTGTGTGTGGTTTCCTTTCGAAGAGCATAGTTGGAGTTTAGCATGTGTGTGTAGAGTGATGGTCGTGAGGCTAATTCTGGAGTAGTACATGACTTGAAGATGCCCACTAGATGTGATACTTTGTGATGGTTTAGTCTACTTTGTGATCTCATATGCAACACTTTGTGACACCCTATGATATACATATGGACATTTGCTATGGTTTGTTTTGTTTCTATGGAACATTGCTGTTATATTTGTGATATATATGGTCTATTGAATTGTTGAGGTAAGTTTTTTTAAATCATGCAGAATTTTGTTGTCGACAAATGAGTACTTTGCCGTTTGTCTGCGATGGCAAAGTGCTCAGCTCTTTACCGTCTGTGGTATCGATCATTGCCGACAAAAAAATGCTCGACTCTTTCTTTGTCTGCAGTCGACAAAGAAAGTATCTAACGCCGTTCGTTAGGATGTCAAGCCGTCAAGTGCTTTTCTTTGCCGTCAGGCTGTAACGAGTGACGGTGAAGTGTGAAAACTGACGGCAAAGCCTTTGCCGTCAGCCTGACATAAAGCTGACGGCAAAGTATGGCTTTGCCGATTTACCCTTTGCCGACACACTTTGCCGTCTGCTGTTGACGGCAAACTCTTTGCTGTCATGTATTCTGTCTTTGCCGTCTGTGAAGCACAGACGGCAAATTACCTGATTCCTGTAGTGTATTTAGGACAAGATGAACGTTTTTCTGGACTAAAATGCAATTTTTCTCTAATTAAAATAACATAGCAAATAAAATACCGATACAATAATAGTTTGATTTTAATATTATTTCTCCAATATTTCTCTGATGTTGAAGAAGTCATATTATCTTCTCTCATTTATTTTTATTAACGGAAATAATTGGACAGAAAAAAAAATCAAATTGATCGTCTTTTCAAATTTGAAATAAATTTAAATATGAATTTTGTGAAACCTCCAACTCTCTCATTGGGTCCTTGAGTTGCTTAAGATTTCTAGGATCACAACAAAATGCAAGAATAAATATGATATGCATATAATGATCTATGTATAACATCCAAATTGAAAATTGGGATGTTACATCTTTCCCCAGCCAACCACTGGAGCAAGAACATATATGCATGGTGCAGACACTAGCTCTGAGTTGTGGAATGTCAACAACAGCCTTGGACAGAACCAAATTCAAATCGCTGCAGAACACAGCCGGATGAGATCAAACGATGCTCTTCACTACATAAGCCAGATGGTGATGGAAGATGTCGACCAGAGGGTCGACATATGCCAAGGGGAGGGTGCTCTCCAGGATGCTGAGAAGCCGTTACGTGACATTATTGTCCAGGATACACGCCGTCCACTTACTGGTCGCATTGCATAGCAATAAAGAAACAGTAACTTTCATAAGAGTGGCACCAGCTGTTACAAGAGGCTCTGGCGCAATAGCTTCAGTAATTATTGTTCCGATTACAGCGTTTTACGGCCCTTAACCACCCCGTTGAGTCCATACATCTGCAATACGAGCCTTTCTCTACCAAACTTTCCGTTGACAAGTGTTGGATGGGATTTTGGATCTGGTTCCCCCACCTTGGATTATCAAAGAAGAGGTGTCGAGGAGGCAAGATGTTTGCTCCAACGATGTTTACTTTCTATTTCCAACCTAACTACAAAGGCAAAAACAAGAGAGAGAAGCGAAAACACAATCTTTGCACTCGCAAACTAAAGGGAGTGGGATATCTTGCAAGGAAGGGACATAAACACCATGCCATCACCACTTGTGCAATAATTGAAATGAAAATTTTGACAGAGATCTGCTATACCATGGTTCGAAGACTTTCGACCAAACAACAAGACTACGAGAAATGATGGAAGAGAAAGGAAATAATAGCTCACTGAAAAGCTAGACAAAGGACGTCAGAAGCTATGGCAGAGGAATAAACCGAGGAAAGAGTTAGTTGATTTCGGGACTCTCCTCGTCCATTGTGCACAAGTTACAGAAGAAAACCACCTGTTGGCTAGTGAACTCCTAAAGAAGATAAGACAGCACTCCTCAGCAGATGGTGATTGTACTCAGATACTGGCATTATACTTGGTGGTTGGCCTCGAGGCACGCATGGCTGGTATCGAGAGTCAGGTTTATTGCAACCTAATGGAGATGCGAACAAGTACCACATACTGGATAAAGGCTTACAACCTTTTTATTACATCCTGCCTTTTTTTTAAACGGAGGCAAAAGCTTTGCCTCATCTCATTAATAAAGAAGAAGAGAATTGCCCGGTTAATTAACGGAAAACCGGGCGAAAACCACTACAACACGTCCACACAGGACACATAGGGTGACCTGGCCACCAACACAAGAATGCACACACGTCACCAAAGGAGAGAACGCCCTCAAGGTTGCAACCCGGTGCCATCGTCATCACACCTTCACAAGGGCGACTCCGACTCCACCATCGACGACCACCGAAGTAGCCCTCGCCACAAGCAAACAACGAGGCCTGCACCACCAATGCCAAACAGCCAACCACACATGCCGACTACTAGGCAGCTCCGACTCTGAGAATGAGCATTACAGGAAAAAAGCGCTGAGTCGGCACCAAGCCAGCACCGGAACTGTCCACCCGCCTCGCGTAATTGTTGCCGCAAGGGCCCTCCTCGCCAGCTCCGACTCTAGAAAGACGATGACGCAATAGGACCTACTACCCTCTCTTAGGTAAAATAGCATAAAACAATATAGGCCCTGACTCTCCATTATGGAGAATGGAGATTATCCTGTCTCCAATTCTTGCGCCTCGCACAATGTTGCTTCCAAGTAGCTCCCTACGATTGACCTTTTTTCCAATCTTTGATTGTCATGTCTTCATCTGTTTTAGAAAACCGGTATGAACAGCAGTGATGCGTAGGATGACCTGGCCGTAAGCTCACAACATCAAGGCGACCTTTCAAGGCATCAGATGAGGCACATGTACAATCCTTCGGGATTTTCTGTTCAAAAACATAGTAATAACTTCGTAGTTAGCAATGTAGTTTAGTTTTAGAAGAATTTATGCAAAAGATGCAGAATGTCGTAATAGTAAAAATCTTACCATGCCATCTCCATTGATGTTACCGTAGTTCAACACGTGCACTAATGGCATGTATTGACCATAATGTGCAGGAGTTTGATAATAGATATTGTAATTCTCAAGATCATTAATAAATGAGATCAGATGATTTTTCACTTGATAAGTTAATTCTACGCCATCGGTGTAGTAGGTTTTGTCTACCATCTTCCGCACATTCTTTGAAGAATGAAAATAAGCTATCAATGGAAATAAGTTGTCAACTATTTTGAAATAAATAATATAAATTACTTAATAACTATGTTTGAAAAATTCACATAACGGTAGAATTGCAAGCGTGTCAACAAGGACCCAAATGTCAATATTTTCTTCGTCGATGTCAGGATCACCAAGATCCATGGTGACAAGCATACCCTCAGGAAAATCATACGTCTTGCAAAATGTTTCCCAATTCAGGCAACCAAAATGGGATACGCTCTTAGAATTGTATAGATTTGCAGCAAAATCATATCCATGATGGGTCCTTAGTTGAACTATCTTTGTTTCCATACTTTCATGATCTTCAAACTCCATCCTCTCCAAGACATAGTGTCGTGCATGGCATGGGATAAGATATAGTCGAATTGTAAAAGATGAAAATTACATGTTGAAGAAGCATAAGTCGTGCTTAATTACAAAAAAAACATTTGTCGTCGTTGCGTACCGTTTCAACAACGAAGGTCTCCTGAAGCTTAATGCTGAAGCGCCGACCTTCTACCAGGTGAGGTCTGTCGCATAGATCCCGATTGTCGCACTCCGGGAGACTATCGTCGTCCGACGACATTTCCTATGTTCATAATTCAAAGATTAAACTTCTAAAATTAAATATATGTATATATGTTTCTGAAAAAAGATGTGGACGACATTAGGGGGATGAGTTCGGTTCAGACACGGAGAATAGGAGGCTCGGAGGGACCTTTGAGGCGGGCGCACAGGGTGGGGCGAAGGAGCGCGAGGAGAAGTGCCCCTAAGCTCGTCTTCCTTCGCCTACGCCGTCGCATTCGCCGCCGCCGCCGCTGGCGACCTGCCGGGCTTCCTCTTGGTGGCCATGGAGAGGTCGTCGAGGATTAGAAGAGAGCGTTTACCCACCCTGGGTCCTGTTTTAACTGGGCCTGGGGCCTGGGACCTGGATTGTGTCACGTTAGACCAACCTGATCACGCCAGAACTCATTCCAAAAAATAAAACCCTTCTCCCGGAATGTATCTTCTGCACCGAGTGCACCATACGCCGTAGTGCATATTAAAATGTCAAAAATCTGAAAACAATCTAACACATTGACACAACATTAACATATGTTGCCACAAAATTTCATATGAAAATTGAAAACATTTGCACGAGATACAAAAAATGAGAAATTTGGCATCAATGTGATAATGGTCCAAATCTAAAGCCCAACTAATGGCATCTACTATTTAGTGTCGAATTTTTATTTTTACCTTGAGCAATGTTTTGAATTTTGATTTAAAATCCACCCTTTGCCGAACAAAAATCAATTTCTCTATAATTTTTGTCAAAATTTGTGACCCTTGAGTTTCATGAAAACCAATATGCGGTGCGCACTATATTATGGGACAGAGCGAGTATGAATGAAGACGTCCCTACTGATCTATATCCCTTAATTGGGCTAGGTTTTACTGGCCTCCATCCATTAAATCTTGTGCCTCAAACCAGTAAAATTCTAAAATCTCAAAGGCCCATTTGAATTGCATGGCTAGTGTGTAAGTTTAGACTCATCCATCCAAATATATAGCACCTATTACGTTGTTCGAGGTTGGCTTTGCTAATTGATAAAATTAATAATACTCCATGATGGTTTTCCTCAGAAACAAAAAGTCAATTTGTAAGGCTTGTTGTCTTGGGAACATGCAAATATATATCAGGCCTTATCCTACTCCTGGAATCACTCCAACAACCAGCATGACTCAGCCATATCTAAAAACTAACTCCACGTTTCAATGTGGCCTACTACTTCATGCACCAACTAATTCTCCAACACATGCGCAACTTCACTGAACGGCCACACAATCTGGCCGCTAACTTGCCGACTCACTCGGACAACTCTAACTACTTGCAAACTTAAACAAATATGCAGATACATCATGACAAGATTAGTGCTAATAAGTATAGCCTTCTTCCCTAGAGACCCTAGGTTATCATAGCACATGAAGTGTTTCTTGGCAAGGAGATTTCTGCAAGAACTTGTTGTCTCAAAACTTCAAGTTTTTGGACCAATCATAGAGATGATTAAAAAGGCAATCCTAAGGAAATATGCCAGGTCATAGGTTTCACCTACAACCATGTACTTGCGTTTGGGTTTCACCTGCAGCAATGTACCTGAAGAAAAGATGTGTGTTTTCCATGTTCTGGGAGTGTTTGCTCACCTGCTCAAGGCCCGAGTCATGTTTCCACAATGGCAACTGAACCTCTCTGTGACAATCTGGAGACTGTCGTAGCAACCGACCAACATAAGAGGGTGATTCCTCTTCCCAGCAGCAACTCACCGTGTAAGAGGGACTGTACCTGTGGTTGGATGGTTAGAGGGACCGTGGTATCCTCAGCCCATTAGAGTTCAAATCATGGTGCTCACATTTATTCCTAGATTTATTTCAGGAGTTCCGGCGATGCACATTCAGTGGGAGGAGACGCTCCTGTCGACGACAAGGCGCCTATGGTAGGGTGTGCATGTGTACGTTTATAGGGGTGAGTGTATATGAGTGCTTGTGTCTGTACTGATGTTCAAAAAAAACTATCAAATGAAAAACAATACAAGTTTCTTTGAATAGTGCCTTCTTTTTTCTTTGAATACATCAAGTGGAAAAGAAAGACAAATTTCTTTAAACAGTGCATCTCCTTTTTTTAACAATTCAATGAGGAACCTTAATAATGATAGAAACCCAGGCCAGCGCTCCTAATAAACCCTTTTTATAGGTCTGGTGTGCGGCCGGACCTTGAACTAATCGACATAATAATTGCTTGTAATCTGAACCATTCTCCGTCACAATCTCATGACATTGGGAACTAAGCCGTAGGTAGAGAAACGACAAATTTAGCTCACATCAACACCACAACCTCACTACTCTTCTTCCATAGTCCACATCCTCGCTACTCTTCTCTCAAAGCATTGGATCTGATGCTGATGCTGATGCACAGTAACCAAGGTGTGTGCTTCCCTACTTTTGCTACTTGCTTAGATCAGATGAGGAGCCTCCTGCAAATAAAAAGGAACAGTGGTATTAGGCGTATCGTAGATTCAAAATCGTTTTACGCATGATATTTCAATCAGCATCTAAAATAGGTGTTCTCGTGTCTGCAAGCCTTCAGATTTATTTTTTTCAATTAGCATGGAATGCTAAACCAATAATAAGTCGAATATCTGAAAAGGAAGAAGCAGAGGGTGAGGGGAAAAAAGGAGCTCGCTGAGCAGAACTCCATTTTACGGAAATTCGTCTCACATACATAAGTTTCCATTTCCCTTTTTTCTCCGTCCAGGAAACAAGCTGATTCATTTGCTGTGGGGCAAAAAAGCATCATATATCTCATATTGAGGTGGAAATCAGAATTTCCACAATGGCAACTGAACCTCTCCATGACAATCTGGACACCATCGCAGCAACCGACCAACCATACATTGGTGATTCCTCTTCCCAGCAGCAACTCACCGTCTACAACTATGACCTGAGAGATCCACACTCCACAGTTCTTTCCCCAGCCAACCAAGAAAGCACATATCTGCTTGGCGGAGTCACCAATCCTGGGTTGTGCAGGGTCAACAGCAGCCTTGGACAAAACCAATTTCAGATTGCTACAGGGGGCAGCCCTGAGCACCGCCGGATCAGATCAAATGATGCCTTTCACTACATAAGCCACATGCTGATGGATGACGTTGATGAGAGGGTCGACATATGCCAAGGGGAGGCTGCTCTCCAGGCTGCTGAGAAGCCATTCCGTGACATTCTTGGGGAGGTATATGCGTCGGCTCCTAACTGTCCGCCAATGCATAGCAACAACAAACCAGACAACCCTGATAAGAGTGGTACCAGCTGTTACAAGAGGCTCTGGAGCACAAGCTTCAGTAATAACTGTTCCAGTTACAGCGTGTTACAGCCCTTAACAAACTTGTTGAGTCCATATACCTGCAATAGGAGTCTTTCTCTACAAAACAGTCCATCGATAAGTGTTGGACCAACTTCTAGATCTGATTTCCCTGCCTTGCATTGTCAGAGAGATGTCGAGGAGGCAAAGATGTTTGCTCCACGTATTGGTAAGCTGGTGATATATTTAGAGAATGACATACTTTCTATTTCGAAGCTGACTATAAAAGAGACAGTAGGCCAGAGGAGCGAAAACTGGGATATCTTGGAAGCAAGGAGCAATAAACATCTTGTCTTCACCACTTGTGCAATAACTCGAAATGAAAATTTCGACCGATTTCTGCTATGCTATGGTTGGAAGACTTTCGACCAAACAACAAGACTACGAGAAACGATGGCGGAGAAAGGAAACAATAACTCAGTGAAAGGCCGGAGCAAAGGACGTCAGAAACTAAGGACTAGGATGCAACCGAGGAAAGAGTTGGTTGATCTCAGGACTCTCCTCATCCATTGCGCACAAGCTGTGGCAGAAGGCAGCTACCTGTTGGCCAGTGAACTGCTATTGAAGATAAGACAACACTCTTCAGCAGATGGTGATTGCACTCAGAGACTGGCATTTTACTTGGCGGATGGCCTTGAGGCACGCTTGGCTGGGAGCGGGAATCAGGTTTATCGCACCCTCATCGAGAGGCGAACAAGTCCCATGGATTGGTTAGAGGCTTACAGCCTTTTTGTTGCAGCCTGCCCTTTTGTCAGGACATCATACTACTTTGCGAGCCAAGCTATTCTTGATGTCTCAAAAGGGCAACCAAAGGTGCACATCATTGACTTTGGCATCGGCTATGGCTTTCAGTGGCCATTAATGATTCAGAAGTTTGCACAACAAGAAGAGGGAGCCCCTAAGCTTCGGATCACAGGTATAGACGTTGCCCAGCCAGGTTTTCGCCCCTGCGAAATGATCGAGGAGACAGGGAAGCGGTTGGCTGATTATGCAAACATGTTCAGGGTACCTTTTCAGTATCAGGGCATTGCCGCTACAAGATGGGGTGCCATTAAAATTGAGGATCTTAACATTGACGAGGATGAAGTTCTCATAATCAACTGCATATTCCGGATGAAGAATCTTGGTCATGAAACCGATGGCATAAATAGTGCAAGGGACGAAGTGCTGAAAACTATGAGGAGGATGAACCCAAAGGTTTTTATTTCTGGCACTGTGAACGTGTTACATAGTTCTCCCTTCTTCATACAACGATTCAAAGAAGTTATGCTCCATTACTCTTCAGTGTTTGACATGCTTGATGCAAATGTTCCACGGGATAATGAAGCAAGAAAGATGCTTGAGAGGATCCCATTTGGGCGGGATGCCCTTAACATAATAGCATGTGAGGATGCAGAAAGGACTCAGAGGCCAGAAAGTTACAGGCAGTGGCAAGCAAGGTGCCTCAAGGCTGGGTTCCAGCAGCTTCCTGTCGATCAAGCCATCTTAAAGAACATATTACACATGAAGAACTTACATTATCATGAAGAATTCTTCGCCGTTGAAGATTGCGGCTGGCTGCTACAAGGATGGAAAGGGAGAGTGATGTATGCTATATCTAAATGGAAACCTGATGAAACATATAATGATCAGTAAGATTCGAACAGTTTTTCAAGTGCACAAACATCTCGGCAACTTACCACCTCCGTAGCAGCTTGCATGATTCCCAACACAACGGTACTTTATGCTAGTATATATATCTTGGAAGAAGATGGGATGGTGATTTGAGTGTCGATATTCAACATGTTTTTTATTTGGTCCAGCTGCGCAACTTCACGGCTATATGTAGCAAAAGGCAACTGTGCAATACTTTGCTTCTGTCGCTCTATTTAATTTCTGAGCAAAGTGTTTAGAAAGTGAATCTGGTGTTCTTTTAACTATGTGTACTTGGTTATTGTTTTGGTCTGTACATTGGGCCTACAGGACATGAGATTAGTGGAAATACCTGGACACTGGATTTGCTGTGAAGCACTAGAATATTGCACTGCCCATCTCTCAAAAGATATAGAAGATCAGAGGATTCCCATTTCTGATTTGAAGCAATTGTACTTATATTAATATAAACAAGGTTTCTATGCACGAATCCAATAGAATGCACTAATGTTCATATATTACTCTCCCCGTATCACAAATAAGTGGAGTTTTGGACATGCCTTGAGTCAAACTTTTAAAATTTTAACTACGAGCATCATTTTAACCATCCAGATTAGAAATTTGAAAATTATATGTACAGATTTTTATCAGAAAATACGTGAGATCCTGGTTCCCGAGGGGACTACCAGATCACTAGGGCCACAGAGACATGGGGAACCGGAGAGGGGGGAGGGAGGAACCTCGCCGCCGCCGGCAACCTGCTGAGCTTCCTCGTGGCGGCCGCGAGGAGGGAGAACCCACGAGAAGGAGGAGGCGTTTTCCGCCTTCGAAGAGCGTTAACGCACTTGCTGAACTGCTGAGTCGTGTTTTAGCTGGGCCTGGTCCCTGGGCTGTGTCACGTTAGGCCCACCTGATGATGCCAGCTCATCACCCTATATACCTGAGAGTGATTTTCTATATGGAATATTCATCCTAGCCCACCACTGTTTGAGGGAACCCTTTAAATGCCAAGATGCACCTATATTTAATTGTGACAAGCACAACTTTTCATATTAAGAATTTCTTCCTGATGTAGAAATTTGTCACATAGTTTAAATCGTAAGGACTAAATTAATATTCTACACAATATTTACAAATTATACACTCCCTCCATCACAAAATAAGTGTCTCAACTTTTGTACAACTGTTCACGCAAAAAAAAAAACTTTTGTACAACTTTTTTACCGAGTATTCATGCTGGTTCTACTAGCCAACCAATCACTGACGGGGCCATTCAAATCAAGATGTAATTTATCAAACTAATTAATGTTGTCGATGTTGACGGAGCCCTCCAAATGCCAAGAAGGTGTAATCTATTTGTTACTAATGGTCGTGAACTCGTCTAATTTATCACATATACATGACCAATCTCAAAGCCTTTATACGATACCACTATACCAATCTCAAAACACAGAGAGAATAATTACGAAAAAAACTGATGGTTTAATGAGATAAAGTACAACAAACTACACTCCACCAATTCCACCATTATATATACAATCAACTATCAAATGAAAAAAAAGCAATCTTTTTGAATAGTGCCTCCTTTTTTCTTCTAATTACGTCCAAAATTTTAACAGATTTTGTTTTATTTTTTTCTAGAAATTTTTTTGGCCTGTTCTTCTAGTATTACAGATTGAATCTGGATGTGCATTTTCATGACATGATAACTAACAATCATGTCGATGTTGTAAATAAAATTCAGAGGCATTTACACTCCTTAAACATTTGGTACAACTGTATCACTCAAGCCTTGGTAAAATACTTCAGGTACGGCAGAACATAAGTGCAAATCTCATCAGACTAGCTAGGCACCAACAATTCAACTTTGAACTAATAAGATAATCACAAAAAAATCTGATTATTTTACTGAGATGAAGTACAACAAACTATCAAGTGGGAAAGAAAGAAAAAATTCTTCAAATAGTGCATCTCCTTTCGATTACCTCGGATTCTTTAACAACTCAATTAGGAACCTTAATAATGTTGACACCCAGGCAAGCGTTCCTAATAAACACTTTTTTATACCTCTGATGCGCAGCTGGGCCTAGAACTAATCGACAGGATAATTGCTTGTAATCTGGACCATTCTCTGTCACAATCTTATGACGTTGGGAACAAAGCCATAAGGTAGAGGAACGACAAAATTAGTTCACATCAACACCAGAAGCTCACTACTATTCTTTCATAGCCCACATCCCCACTACTCTTCTCAGAGCACTGGATCTGCTGCTGCTGCTGCTAAATAACCAAGGTGTGTGATTCCCTACTTTTGCTACTTGCGAAGCCTCCTGCAGATAAAACTGAGCAGTGGTTTTAAGCACGTCATAGATTCTATATTTAACCAGGTAAAGTAGTTATTCTCGTGTCTGCAAGCCTTTGGAATTAGTTTTCGATCAGTATGGCATGCCAAAAAAATCATAAGCTGAATCTCTAATAAAAAGGAAGAAGCATAAGGTGAAGGAAAAAAAAAGGGAGCTCGCTGGGCAGAAATCCGTTTCACAGACATTGTAGATTGTAGCACATGAGCAAGGCGAACCGAAATTCGTCTCACATAATTTAGCTTCCATTTCCCCCCTTTCCTTCTTCCAGGAAAGAAGCTGATTCATTTGCCGTGGGACGAAGAAGATTTACTTATCTCGAATTGAGGTGGAAAAGAGACTTTCCACAATGGCGATTGAATCTCTCCGTGACAATCTGGGCACTGTCGAAGCAACCGAGCAACCATACGATGGTGATTCCTCTTTCCAGCAGCAACTCACCATGTACAATTACAAGCTGAGAGGTCCGCACTTATTTCCCCAGCCAACCACTGGAGCAAGAACATATCTGCATCGTGCAGACACTGGCCCTGGGTTGTGCAATGTCAACAGCAGCCTTGGACAGAACCAAATTCAAATCGCTGCGGAACATCACCGGATGAGATCAAACGATGCTCTTCACTACATAAGCCAGATGCTGATGGAAGATGTCGACGAGAGGGTCGACATATGCCAAGGGGAGGCTGCTCTCCAGGCTGCTGAGAAGCCATTCCGTGACATTCTTGGGCAGGGATACACGCCGGCCACTTACTGGACGCCATTGCATAGCAACAACGAAACAGGTAACTCTGATAAGAGTGGCAGCAGAGGTTACAAGAGGATCTGGAGCAATAGCTTCAGTAATTACAGTTCCGGTTACAGCGTGTTACGGCCCTTAACAACCCCGCTGAGTCCATACATCTGCAATACGAGCCTTTCTCTACCAAACCGTCCGTTGACAAGTGGATCTGGTTTCCCCACCTTGGATTGTCAGAGAAGTGGCATCGAGGAGGCAAGGATGTTTGCTCCAAGTATTCATAAACTGGTGATATATTTAGAGAATGGCATACTTTCTATTTCCCAACTAACTACAAAGGCAAAAACAGGAGAGAGAAGCGAAAACGCAGTCTTTGCGCTGGCAGACCAAAGGGAGTGGGATATCTTGCAAGGAAGGGGCCATAAACACCATGCCATCACCACTTGTGCAATAATACGAAATGAAAATTTTGACAGAGTTCTGCTATACCATGGTTGGAAGACTTCCGACCAGACAATAAGACTGCGAGAAACGACGGCGGAGAAAGGAAACAATAACTCACTGAAAGGCCGGAGCAAAGGACGTCAGAAGCTATGGCAGAGGAAGCAACCAAAGAAAGAGTTGGTTGATCTCAGGGCTCTCCTCGTCCATTGCGCACAAGCTATAGCATTAGAAAACCACCTGTTGGCCAGTGAAGTCCTACAGAAGATAAGACAACACTCCTCAGCAGATGATGATTGTACTCAGAGACTGGCATTTTACTTGGCGGATGGCCTTGAGGCACGTTTGGCTGGGATCGGGAGCCAGGTTTATCGCAACCTCATGGAGAGGCGAACAAGTACGACAGAATGGTTAGAGGCTTACAGCGTTTTTATTGCATCTTGCCCTTTTGTCAAGACGTCATACTACTTTGCCAGCCAGGCTATTCTTGATGTCTCAGAAGGGCAACCAAGGGTGCACATTGTTGATTTTGGCATCGACTTTGGCTTTCAGTGGCCACTAATGATTCAGAGGTTTGCACAGCAAGAAGAGGGAGCCCCTAAGCTTCGGATCACAGGTATAGACGTATGCCAGCCAGGTTTCCGCCCCTGCGAAATGATCGAGGAGACAGGGAAGCGGTTGGCTGATTATGCAAACATGTTCAAGGTACCTTTTAAGTATCAGGGCATTGCCACTTCAAGATGGGACACCATTAAAATTGAGGATCTTAACATTGACGAGGATGAAGTTCTCATAATTAACTGCATATTCCGGATGAAGAATCTTGGTCATGAAACCGATGGCATATATAGTGCAAGAGATGAGGTGCTGAAAACTATGAGGAGGATGAACCCAAAGGTTTTCATTTCTGGCACTGTGAATGGGTTAAATAATTCTCCCTTCTTCATACAACGATTCAAAGAGGCTATGCTCCATTACTCTTCACTGTTTGACATGCTTGATGCAAATGTTCCACTGGATAATGAAGCAAGAAAGATGATTGAGAGGACCCCATTTGGGCGGGATGCACTTAATATAATAGCATGTGAGGATGCAGAAAGGACTCAGAGGCCAGAAAGTTACAGGCAGTGGCAAGCAAGGTGCCTCAAGGCTGGGTTCCAGCAGCTTCCTGTCGATCAGGCCGTCTTAAAGAACATAGTACACATGCAGAACTTACATTATCATCAGGAATTCTTTGCTGTTGAAGATTGCGGCTGGCTGCTACAAGGATGGAAAGGGAGAGTAATTTATGCTATATCCAAATGGAAACCTAATGAAACACATGGTGACCAGTAAGATCCAAACAGTTTTGCAGACTGCAGAGACAACTTCCTTGCATGGTGCTCAACACAGTGGATCTAAAATGCTGAAGGCGGTAAGACATTCTTTCATCAGAGATGGGCATCGGAAAGTTATCTTAGAAGGAGATGTGATGGAGATTCGAATGTTTATACTCAACATGGTTTTATTTGGTCCAACTGCGCAACATACACTACCATATGTTGGAAATAAATAGACGGAGGCTGTAAAGTAGGACCTTGAGTGTTCTTTTTTAATTCTGAACAAACTGTTATAGAAATTTGCTCTACAAGTGAATCTGGTGTTTTTAAACGAGTATTAACTATGTGTACTTGGTTACTGTTTCAATCCGTTTATTGGGCCTATTAGACATGGGAATGATGGGAGATACTATACCTAGACATTGGTTTTAATGTAAAGGAGATTATTGAACTGTCTGCTTCTCAAAATTGCACTGTCAAAGGCGACATGGAAGGCCAGAGAAATAGGCATTTCTGAAATGAAGACGGCGAACAAGCTAGGTTCCTATGCGCGAATCCAATAGAATGCATATGCGGCGCTTTGGACATATTACTCTATCCATATCACATATCACAAGTAGGTCTAGGCGGGTGACTTGTACTACTTCAAACTACGTGGGGGTTACTTCAAACTTGGGCTACTTCAAACTTGTATGCACAGATTTTTCTTGTACTACTTCAAACTACGAGTATCATTTCAATCATTCAGATTGGAAATTTGAAAGTCATATGCACAGATTTTTCTCAAAAAAAATACGTGGGCTACATTAGGGGGTGAGCTAAAAAAAATCATATGTTCACCGAGGGGGTGCCATACCACCAGGGCGTCGGGAGACACTGGGAGTCGGAGAGGGAGAGAGGAGGGAGGGACCTTGGAGGCGGGCGGGCGCAGAGGGTGGGGTGGAGGCGGAGGCCGAAGTCGGCGAAGGAGCGCGAAGAGAAGTGCCCCTCCGCGTCGTCTTCCTTCGCCTACGCCGTCGCATTCGCCGCCGGCGGCGGCGACCTGCCGAGATTCCTCTTGGCGGCTATGGAGGGAGGAGGGCGCGGAGGAGACGAGGGGCGTTTACCGCCTTCCGAGAGCGATTACGCACCTGCTCAAGTTTTTTTTAGACTGAGTCGTGATTTAACTGGCCCTGGGCCCTGGGCCTTGGGTTGTGTCACGTTAGGCCCACCTGATCATGCCAGAACTTTCAGGCACAATAAGACCCACTGCTAGGCGACCTTTTAGTTAGGTTTCCATAAACCCCTCATCCCTTCCTATAACAGAGGTGTGGCTTCCGTCTAGCTAGGGTTTTTCTTCTCTCGAGGCGATCTTGATCGTCGTCGTTGAGATCGTTCTCTTCCCTACCTCTGCCGTGTCCTTCGGCCCCCTCTCTTCGAGCGGGGTTATGGCGGCGACCCTGGTCCAGGCGGGACTGGGGAGGGAGGGGCTCTAGGGTTATCCTCAAGGCCCGGTGTTCTAGTCGGGTTAGGGTTTGAAGTTTTCCATGGCGTCGGACAGAGCTTCGGAATCGCGCTCAGCAGGGCCCTCCGAGACGGACGACGTAACAACACTGATGATGGAGCTAGGTCTTCGAGAGGAGGACCTTGACGATGTGGTGTTCGATGAGGATGAGGCGCCACCGGCAGCGGCGCGCTGGATTACGCTGGTCAGGGTGCACACGCCCAAATCATACAACCAATATTGGATTTTAAGAATATGAGAGCGGCGTGGGATCTAACTCAAGAGGTTCAGTTCAAACCGCTTGATGACAATATGTACACAGCCCAGGTCTCATGTGTTGGGAGATTGGGAGAGAGTAACACGCGATGGTCCATGGAACTTCCGGGGAGACGCTGTTATTCTGAAACCATATGATAGATTGGCAAAACCGTCAACAGTTCAACTTGATACTATCGAGATCTGGCTGCAGATTCATGATGTCCCGCCATTGTATGCTCATCTGGTGCCATCTCTAGCTCAAAAGGCTGGAGAAGTCTTATATGCAGAACCCCAATCAAATGACTTTGTGGGGAATTTCCATCGGGTTCGGATCCGGATCGATGTCAACAAGCCTTTGAAGAATGCAGCTTCTATATAAGGGATGGAAAGCACCAAATATACAGGGTTAAATATGAGAAGCTTCCAGATTGGTGTGTGGTCTGTGGTAAGTTGGGCCACCTATTCAAAGAACATGGCAGTGGAATCCACCCTCCTACAACACTGGTTTTCAAAGACCTTCGAGCCTCCTGGTCTATGCGCACTGGACAGGGCCCCGGTGGGGGCCGTGGCGGGAGGGGAGGCCGAAGAGGAGGCCGGGGAGATCGGGGAAATGGTAACTTCTCTCATGAAGATGTGGGCAGTGAAGGGAAGGAGGATTATACCTCCAAAGCTGATACAGATATGACAGAGGCGGACTATGTCAGGAAGAAGATGCAGATGCAACATGTGCCGCAATCAAGTCATAATGTGCCTGGTACAGGAGGCCAGGGGGTGACCCTTGCGCTGCCATCACCCCCACTGATCCCTTGAGTCCGAGCAGCAAAGAAGACCTGAAGAGGGCTAAAATAGATGTAGCAGCTGATGATTTGCAGAAGAGTCACTACTAGGAAAAATCTTATACACAGAACTTTAGCAGTAGTGTGGGTCAAAAAAGCACGCTGGTGCTAAGTAACAGTAGCGCGCCTGGACAAACCGCGCTACAGATAAAGTTCTAGCAGTAGCGCGCCTTGTTATAAACACGTTACTACTAAAAATTCCCACGGCTTAGCCGATAGGCTACACATAGTAGTAGCGATGCACATATTGAACCGCGCTACCTCTACTACCTTTGTAGCAGTGCGTTTTATACGACAACTCGCTACTGCTAAAGGATATAAAATTAAATGGAAAGCAAATAGAAAGGTAATTGAAAATGAAATAAATAGAATAAGGTGAAAGGAAAAAAATAAAATGTGAAGAAAAATAAATGAAAAGGGGGAAAAAGAGAAAGGAGTAACAGTAGCGTGTATACCTGAACGCGTTGTAGCTAACGTAGCAGTAGCGCGCTTTCTGGAACGCGCTACTGCTACTTCTGACTTAACCACCCGCGCGGACTCAAAATTTTGTTAAGTCCTCCATTCCCCCCTGTTCCCCTACTCCTCTGTCGTCGCCGCCCGAGCCTGCCCTCACCGCCGCCGCCCGAGGCCGCCGTCAACCTCACCGCCGCCGCCCGAGCCTACCCAGCACCGCCGCCTCCGATCCCGAGCCCGCCCTCGCCGCCCCTACCTCTCCGTCGCCGAGCACCTCCCTGCCACCGTCTCTCCCCTCTCTGTAAGCCCCCCACCCCTCCCCCACCCCCTTTCTCTCTGCTTAGTTAGTACTAGATGTTGTTTAGTAGTAGTAGATGTTAATTTAGGGTTCATAGATAATAATTTTTAGTAGTAGTAGATGTTAATTAGTAGTAGTGATGGTACTAGTTAACTAGGGCAGTATGGTTAATAGTAGATGTTTTTTACTATTGTATAATGTAGTTTATTTTTTTACTGTTTTTAGTAAGTGTTTAAAATAATTAGTAAGTAAATTAATAAACTAGTTGAACTAGTTTAGTTTTAGTTGAACTAGTTTAGTAAGTAAATTAATAAATTAGTTGAACTAGTTGAATTAATAGAACTAATGTATTTTTAGTAAGATAATTAATATAACTAGTTGAACTACTTTATTTTTAGAAAGAACTAGTTTTTTTCTATTTATAGTAAGTTTATATTTAGTAAGAACTAGTTAAATTAATAAAACTAGTTGAACATGTCATATTTGTTGTTATTTTTTTAGTTTAAGCAATTATTCGGGATGTATTAGTGATAACTTATAGGGTTTTTGCTTTTGCAGAAATCAAGGAGACGCTCCATCATCCCCGCTGTCGTCCCCGTCACCGACCCCCTCCGACCTCGAGTTGAGACCAGCCAAATCTCCATGCATATCTTGTGTTGCTCAAATAGGATATGTGGTTGCCCAAGTGGCTGTTCATGTTCAGGTTACACCTTCGAGTGGCCTATGTTTTGTCGGGGTGTTGATTAATATCCGTTCCGGAAAATTTCACGCGCTCGATATGTCCTTTTTTAGCAAAGGTCATGCCGTATTTTTCCGTGAATTCTGCCATGACTTGTGCTAGAATATGTAGGAAATATCGAGTGGCATGGATTTTCTCGAAAAATAATGATCTAGTTTAGGTTTTTTAGTACATATATTTAATTATATAAGTTTAATCTTTGAATTATGAATGTAGGAAATGTCGTACTCGGACAACGACAGTCTCCATGGGGAGTGCAGCTGGTGCCACGATGATCGAGGTCTATGCGATAGGTTCCTTAAGCTGGACGAAGATCGGCGCTTCAGCATTAAGCTCGAGGAGACCTTCGATGTTGAAATGGTACACAACAACGACAAGTGTTTTTTTCATAATTAAGCATGACTTCAACTATTTCAACGTCTAATTTTCATCTTTTACAATTCGACTAGCTTATCTCATGCCATGCAAGACGCTATGTCTTGTAGGGGATGGGTTTTGAAGACCATGAAAATTTTGAAACAAAGAAAATACACCTAAGCACCCATCATGATATGGATTTTGAAGTAAATCTGTACAATTCTTAGAGTGTAACCCATTTTGGTTGCCAAATTGGGAAGCACTTTGCAAAATGTATGGTTTTTATGAGGGTATGATTGTCACCATGGATCTTGATGATCCTGACATCGAGGAAGACAATACGGACATTTGGGTCCTTGTTGATACGCTTCCGATTCTACCGCAATGTGAGTTTCTCAAACATAGTTATTAACTAATTTATATTGTTTATTTCAAAATAGTTGACAGCTTATTTCCATTGACATCTTATTTTGATTCTTCAAAGAATGTGCAGAAGATGGTAGATAAAACCCACTACACTGATGGCTCTGAATTTACTTATAAAAAGAAAAGTCATCTGATCACATTTTGTACTTATCTTGAGAATTACAATACCTATTATCGAACTCCACCAAATTATGGTGAATACGTGACACTAGTGCATGTGTTGAACCACGTTAACTTCTATGGAGATACCCTGGTAAGTATTTTTACTATTACGACATCCGTGCATCTTTTGCATACTTTTAAAACTAGTGCATCATTGCTAACTATGAAGTTATTACTATGTTTTTAATAGAAACTCCCGATGGATTGTGTGCCTCATCTGATGTATCAGAATGGTCGCCTTGCAGTTTTGAACATACTGCCAGGTCAATCTAGGGAGCTCACCTATGCATATCAGATTTCTAAAATCGGTGAACACATGCTCATCAAAGAATGGAAAAAATGTTTGGACATTCGCAAGGAGGTTCTTGGAAGTAACATTAAGCGAAAGGTAAGAATTGAAGACAGGATAATCTCCATTCTCCATAATGGAGAGTCAGGGGCTATCATGTTTTTTGCTATTTTACCTTAGAGAATGTAGTAGGTCCTAAGAGAATGTAGTAGGTCCTATGAGGTACAATATGTTTATTATGTGGTACAATGTGTTAGAGTTGATGATGAGGAGTACTTGTAATTACAACTAGTGACCAATTTGCTATGTGATGTCTCATTGATGAAAACGATGATCTTGAGGAGGTGTTATATGACAATGATGTATAGTGATGATAAGTTGTTAATGATATGATGATGGTGATGATATTTATTATATCACTGGGTGAAAGAACCGCGCATTAGTTTCAAGTGGATGGACATCCACTTGAAACTAGTCCACGGTTCTTTCACCTCGTGATGTAATAACTCATTATGATGTAATAACAATCTCTAAATTCCCGTTGTATGAAAACTTGTGTAAAGGTGTATGAATACAACATGAAATAAAAATAAAATAAAATACGAAATAATAGTAGTAGCGCGGGCAGGGAGAAACGCTACTACTAACACTAGTAGAAAAAGGGTCAAACGTGAAGCCCAATAGTGCCGGTTTGTATTAGAGCCGGCACTAATGTATACATTAGTGCCGGTTCCAACGGCTAGCCGGGCCGCTCTCATTAGTACCGGTTCGTGGCTAACCTTTAGCACCGGTTCGTGCCACGAACCGGTACTAATGAGAGTGGTGGCAGGATGTTGTCAGTCTGGGCCCCCTCCAGCACCTTTAGTACCGGTTCGTGCCACGAACCAAGATTACTAGGTCGCCCTCTGCATATAAACCCTTCGTCCAGCTCGCTCTGTTCTTCCCCCTTTCCCCTCTCCTCTCCTCTGTTCTTCCCCTTCCCCTCGAGCTCCTCACAAATTTTTCCCAAAATTTGTCAAGATTTGAAGGCCCCCATCCATTCAAATGATCACAAAGGTTAGCAACTTTGTCCTTTCATCTCTCATTGCTAGATTAGCTCTTGCAATGCTTTATATAGTTACTAATTTGTGAGTTTAGTAATTTGGGAGGAAATATATATTTGTGCTAGTATTTGATTTATATGCAATTTGAGGTCAAAAATAACACTTAGTTTGCATATGTAGGTGTGGTTTACTTAGTGCCTTCTAAATCTCCGTCGTAACCACCGTCGATCGCCCGGCACCGTCCGTCACCGGCACCACCTTGTGGTGAGCCTCTTGTTCATGTAATTTTATATAAAAAATTGATGTTTGT
This sequence comes from Aegilops speltoides, assembly GCA_021437245.1. Taxonomy (NCBI): domain Eukaryota; kingdom Viridiplantae; phylum Streptophyta; class Magnoliopsida; order Poales; family Poaceae; genus Aegilops; species Aegilops speltoides. The sequence continues at coordinate 11,213,676 of CM038141.1, read as the reverse complement.
GTGATTTGGATATATAGTTAATCATGTAATAATTATCTTACCCGTACGTTGTTTGTTATACATAGTGCCATGGTTTTGATATCCGTCCCCGTCGGCCCTCGTCCTTGTTATGATTCGGATGTGGTATATTCTCTTTTAAAACTATTAGTTGCATTTTGTGTTTATGACAAATTATGCACATCAAGTTGACATAGATATTTTTATCTAGGAGGTATGTGAACCGGAAATTCCAACCGACCCTATTGTCGAGAGGTTAAATTTAGTTGAAAGAGAAAACGAGTACTTGAAAGAAAAATTGAAAAGAATTGAGGGGGAGAAGATGGAATTGGAGTTGCATGTTGCCGATGTCGTCGATGATCACAAGATCAAGATGGAGAAAATGCGCTTGAAGAATAGAAAGATTAGAAAATATGCCATCGATAGTGAGGCTTGGTATCATTATGCTGTTGGATCAATTGTTACCTTAGTTGCGATCTTGATCGCATTTGTTGTTGCATTTAAATGCTTTAGCTAGAGAGTTATTTGTTTGTTGCATTTAAGTGTTGTATGAACTTTATGTATGAACTTGTATTAATTTGGTCTATTCGATGTTGTGTAATGAAGATGAGCGGCAATGGATGTACGATGACCGATGCTCTCCCGAGTTCGTTGAGGCGTGCATACTTTTCTCGCTTGCGGCCGAGGCAAACAAGCGGGCGGATGGTTTTATGCCTTGTCCATGTGGTGTCTGTAAGAATGGTCACAATTACTCTACGTCAAGAACCATTCACGTCCACCTGTTTAACCCCACTATAATGTTTGGATCAAGCACGGAGAAAGAGGGATTATGATGGAAGACAATGAAGAAGAAGAGGACGACGACAGCTATCCTGGCCATGGGTTCCCTGAATACGATGATACAACAATGGGGGAAGAAGCTGAGCCGGTAATGCGGGAAGAAGCTGAGCCGGCAATGCGGGAAGAAGCTGAAGAAGAGGCATCAGATGAGCCCGTTGATGATCTAGGTCGGGCCATTGCCGATGCAAAGAGAAACTACGCAAGTGATTTGGAGAAGAAGAAGTTGCAGCGCATGTTAGAGGATCACAAAAAATTGTTTTACCCGAATTGCGTAGGTGACAAGAAAAAGCTGGGCACCACACTGGAATTGCTGCAATGGAAGGCAGAGAATGGTGTATCTGACAAGGGATTTGGAAAGTTGCTGGTAATGATAAAGGATATGCTTCCAAAGGACAACGAATTACCCGAGAGTACGTACGAAGCAAAGAAGGTTGTCTGCCCTTTAGGGTTAGAGGTGCAAAAGATACATGCATGCCCTAATGATTGCATCCTGCATCATGGTGAGTACGAGGATTTGAACGCTTGCCGGTATGTGGTGCATTGCGCTATAAAATCAGCCGCGATGAGCCTGGTGATGTCGAGGGCAAGCGCCCCAGGAAGAAGATTCCTGCCAAGGTGATGTGGTATTCTCCTATAATACCACGGTTGAAACGTTTGTTCCAAAACAAAGAGCATGCCAAGGCGATGAGATGGCACAGAGAAGACCGAAAGAAAGACGGAAAGTTGAGAGTACCACGACGGGTCGCAGTGGAGAAAAATCGAAAGAAAGTACGGGAAGGAGTTTGCGAGATGATGCAAGGAGCGTATGGTTTGGTCTAAGCGCAGATGGCATTAATCCTTTTGGGGAGCAGAGCAGCAACCATAGCCCTGGCCCTGTGACTCTATGTTTGTATAACCTTCCTCCTTGGTTGTGCATGAAGCGGAAGTTCATTATGATGCCAGTGCTCATCCAAGGCCCTAAGCAACCCGGCAACGACATTGATGTGTACCTAAGGCCATTAGTTGACGAACTCTTACAGCTGTGGAATGGAACATGTGTACGTGCGTGGGATGAGCACATGGGGGAAGAATTTGACCTCAAGGCGTTGCTGTCGTGACCATCAATGATTGGCCTGGTCTCAGTAACCTTTCAGGACAGACAAACAAGGGATACCGCGGATGCATGCACTGTTTGGATGATACCGACAGTATATATTTGAATAGTTGTAATAAGAATGTGTACCTGGGACATCGTCGATTTCTTCCGAGCAGGCATCCCGTAAGAAAGAAAGGCAAGCATTTCAAAGGTGAGGCAGATCACCGGACGAAGCCTCGCCATCGTACTGGTGCTGATGTACATGATATGGTCAAGGATTTGAAGGTGATATTTGGAAAGGGTCCTGGCGGACAACCTGTTCCGAAGGATGCGGACGGACGCGCACCCATGTGGAAGAAGAAATCTATATTTTGGGACCTGCCATATTGGAAAGACCTAGAGGTCCGCTCCGCAATCGACGTGATGCACGTCACGAAGAATCTTTGCGTGACCCTGCTTGGCTTCTTGGGCATGTATGGGAAGACAAAAGATACACCTGAGGCACGGGAGGACTAGCAACGTATGCACGGAGAAGACGGCATACATCAGGGTCATGCAAGCTACGCTCTTACCAAAGAAGAGAAGGAAATCTTCTTTGAATGCCCTTTCGATATTAAGGTATCGTCGGCTTCGTCGAATATAAAGGGAATAATAATCATGGCAGAGAAAAGTTCCGAACCTAAAGTCTCATGACGCCACGTGATTATGACGCAATCGCTTCGTTGCATTGAGGGGCTTCTACCGAAAACGTTCGATTAGCCATTGTGAAGCTATGTGCATTTCTCAATGCAATCTCTCGAAAGGTAATCGATCCGAAATCATACCAAGGTTCTGAGAATGATTTGGTTCAATGTCTTGTCGGTTTCGAGTTGGTGTTCCCACCATCCTTCTTCAACATCATGACGCACGTCCTAGTTCACCTATCTTGAAGAGATTAACGTTTTGGGTCCTGTATTTCTACACAATATGTTCCCTTTGAGAGGTTCATGGGAGTCTTAAAGAAATATGTTCATAACCGTGCTAGGCGGAAGGAAGCATCTCCAAGGGCCATCAAAATGAGGAGGTCATTGAGTTTTGTATTGACTTTATTCCTGACCTTAAGCCGATTGGTGTTCTGAATCGCGCATAAGGGCGCATCGATGGAAAAGGCACGCTAGGAGGGGAATAAATAATATGTATGGGCAGACATTCTCTCACTGAAGCACACTACACAGTTCTACAGAATTCCACCTTGGTGGCTCCGTATATGGATGAACACAAGAATTTGCTACGCTCCAAACACCCAGAGCGGTCTGATGAGTGGATTACACGTGAAAAAACCAGGAGTTTCGCCAACTGGTTGCAGACACGTACCATGCATGCCACCTCTATTGAAGATGACCTGTACTTGCTGTCCCAGTTACCATCTTCGAATATAATGACTTTCAAAGGGTACGAGATAAATGGTAATACATTTTACACGATTGCCCAAGATAAGAAGAGCACCAACCAAAACAGTGGTGTCCGCTTTGATGCAGAAACCAAGACGGGAAAGGAAACATATTATGGTTATATACATGACATATGGGAACTTGACTATCGACGTGGTTTAAAGGTCCCTTTGTTTCGGTGCAAATGGGTCAATATGACACGAGGCGGGTAACGGAAGACCCGCGATGCGGAATGACAACAAGGGATCTCAACAATCTTGCGTATGCGAGCGAACCATTCGTCCTAGCCAATGATGTGGCACAGGTTTTCTATGTGAAGGACATGTCTACCAAGCCAAGAAAAAGAAAAGATAAGGAAGCGAATGCATCGTACGATGAGCCAAAGCGGCACATAGTTCTTTCTATGAAGAGAAACATCGTGGGAGTGGATGACAAGACAGACAAGTCAGAAGATTATGAAAAGTTTGATGAAATTGCTCCATTCACAGTGAATATTGACCCGAGCATCCCGTTAAATGATGAAGATTTTCCATGGTTACGGCGCAAAGGGACACACGCGAACAAAAAGTTTCACACCTAAAGATCTGGGATGTGATCGGCTTCACTATCATCACTTTCTTCTGTGTTTCACACCCAGGGGGGAATGTCTGTAATAGTTAGGGTAGTTATGTGTTTTGGCATTTGAAACGCGAAGAAATTTTATGTGCAAACAAATTCTTTTCATGCATTTACTGATTTTCTCCAACTAAATGACCCTGAAATTGAAAAGCAATTCAAATGAACTCAGAAAAGGTTGAAAGTTCGCATGGTATCATAATTTCATACAAATAGCATGTGCAAGAAAGTAGAGAGGGTTATGGCAAAAACTGGATGCACTTCGTGTACAAAATGGACAATCACATTCGAAGTATCAGGGTTTCCGACGAAAACTGAACTGTTACAAAGGCATTTCATTTTTTAAATAACCTAAGCATTACTAAATTGAATATAATGACAAAAACACACTAATATTGAAGATAAGAAAAAAGAATCACTGAAAAACTTTTTTCAAAGTTAAGTTATTCACAAACTAGGGATTCACACAAATTTCAAATAATTCCAAAATTAAACTATTCAAATTTGAAATCTACCGGCACTAACAAAAAGTTTGTAATTTTTTGTACCTAAAGCAAAAATATTCACAAAGAAACTCTAAATACAGCAAAAAACAACTCAAAAAAAAAAACAAAAAAAGCAAAAAAAAATTAAGAAAAAAAAGCCCGCCAACTAGGCCAAAGCGGCCTGCATACGACTAGCGACACAACCTTTCGTCGGGCCAGGATGCAGGCCCGCGAAGGCCCAGTTGGCCCACAAAGCGAGGAGGAGGACAGGTAGGCCCAGTAGGCCTGACTAGGAGAGGAGCTCGAGAGAGCTACCGCACTGGGGCTTATAAACCAGTGCGGTAGCCCCTCGACTAGCGAGGTGGGACTAAACTTCCGCATCAAGACTCAGCAGCAATAAGACCCTTTAGTACCGGGTCATGGCACAAACCGGTACTAAAGGGGGGGCCTTTAGTACCGGTTTGTGCCACCACCCGGTACTAAAGGGGGTGGCTTCCCGCCGCTTGGCCTGGCCAAAACAGACCTTTAGTACCGGTTGGTGGCTCCAACCGGTACTAAAGGTGCATTCTATATAAGAAAACACTTCAAAATTTCGTTAGTTTCTCATCTCCCTCTGCTTCTTCTCCTCTGCACTGCCGCGCCGCCTGCCCGCCGCCGCCTGCCCGCCGCCGCCCGTCCCGTCGTCGCCGCCCGTCCCGTCGTCGCCGCCGCCTCGTCCCGTCGTCGCCGCCCGTCGCCGCCCCCCTATCGCCGCCCGCCCGTACATCCGTCCCGTCGTCGCCGCCCCATCGTCGCCGCGCCTGTCGCCGTCCCGTCGTCGCCTTGCTGCCCCGTCGCCTCTCGCCTAGCCGGCCGTGAGCGGGCACACACACACACATACATTTTAGTTATAGATTTTTCTGTTTTAAGAAATTGTTAGACATTTTCTGTTTTTAGAAATAGTTAGAAATGTTAGAATTGTTAGATTTGTTAGAAATGTTTGAAATTGTAGAAATTTTTCTGTTTTTAGTTATAGAAATATATAGTTATAAAAAGTTAGAATTGTTAGAAATTTTTCTGTTTTTAGTTATAGAAATAGTTATAAAAATGTTAGTTATATATATAGAAATGTTATAATTTTTTTCTGTTTTTAGTTATAGAAATATTAGAAATGTTATAGAAATGTTAGTTATATATAGCATTGTTAGAAATGTTATAGAAATGTTAGTTATATAGAAATGTTAGAAATTTTAGTTATCAAAATCCAATCATTAAAAAATGTTACTTTTTATGGGCATATAGCTAGTATTTGTTCTCGACGATGCCGGCCCGCATCCTCGCCGTCGACCCGTCATGACGACGTCCAGCCGACCCATGTCCGGACTGGCTCCACTGGCTGGCACTGGGGCGTGCTGCTTGGAGGCGCGCCGCTTGACGAGAACCCGCCGCGGGTCCAATCGTCGACCCTGATCTCGTTTGGTGGCGTTCGCGTGGGCCAGTTTCGGTGCGGAGGGACCCGGCCCCGCCGGAGGTGGTACATCGCCGTGTTAGGGAGGAGGACGAGCACGTCCATCGCTACATGGTTGCGTTAGAGGGCGGCAGGTTCTCCAATACGTGGCAGTATCTTCGGGGATCTCACTTCAGCTATGATCCTGTGAGGGTTCCTTCTTTTTGGGTGTCCACTACCCGCGCCGGAGGAACCGCGAGTGTCCTAGATTCTTCTGTAGTATTCGATCTTTATTAGCTAATAGCCAGTGATGTACTATTCAATATTATGTATTATTTGAGACGATGTATTTGAGATTATATCTATTATTCTGGACGATGTATTCGAGATTATATCTATTATTCTGGACGATGTATTCGAGATTATATCTATTATTCGAGATTTGAATACTAAATTGTTTTATATTTCTTTTGGATTAGTTAAACAAAAGCTATGGCAGACAATACCGACAGAGAGGGAGAACAGACCATGTTCGATATTGATCTCCTTCTTAACAGTTCAAAGAGGTGCGGGAGAAGCTCACAGAAACGGAGCGCGTAGAAGCACTTCAAGAGGAAATAGCGGGATTTTTGCTCGACCAAGTCATAAATCCGAATGGAGAATTCTATTACCCGCTACCGCCCCAATGAAAACCACTTTCAATTGTCATTGTGCTCCGAAGGCACCAATTAGACTGGCTTCGAAGGCAACATTCATATGTAGGAGAAATTGTATATATCTATACATGTGTGTATATATGTGTGAATTAATTAATATGGTGGTTTAATTTGTGAGACATTGATGTGATATATATATGCATGATTGGTTCTACTAGAAATTATATATATATATATATATATATATATATATATATATATATATATATATATATATATATATAACGTGTACAATGTGTAGTATCGTAAAATACCAGCAAACAAAAAAGAATTAAAATGAAAACACAAAATTAAATGAAAAAGAAATCATAAAACTAAAAACCTTCCAAACCTTATAGTACCGGTTGGTCTTACAAACCGGTACTAAAGGGCTCCAGGTCCCCGGAGCTGGCTCGTGCCACGTGGTTGCCCTTTAGCACCGGTTCGTGCTGAACCGGTACTAAAGGGGGGGCTTTAGTGCCCACTAATTAGTGCCGGTTATGTAACCGACACTATAGGGCCTTACGAACCGGTGCTAATGCCCGGTTCTGCACTAGTGTAATTACCAGTAGCGCTCCTCTAGGGAAGCGCTACTACTATGTTGATTTAGCAGTAGCGTGTGTTGAGGCACGCTACTGCTAACCTTTAGCTGTAGCGCCGTACCAGCAGCGCTCCTGCCCGCGTTACTGATAGGCCTAAAACCCTCTCTGCTGCTAGGCTTTTTCCTAGTAGTGAGTGGCAATCTTAGCAAATTAAGATAAAATTATCTAATTTCTTAACAATCGAAGAACATCATACGTTTTGGAAATTTTCGTTGACTAGCTTTACTGCTACTTTAAAACCAAGCCCGTTTACAGGTGCTCATTTCAAGAGGCAACATACCAAAATCATGATGCGGCGAAATTCATGCGCATTACTGGCCAGAGGAATCGCCGGACCGATGAACGGCCCGTCAATCACCGAGATGATGCACCACCGTGGTCATCGGCCCAAGGTGTCGCACGTGTTAGCACATTGTCTAGAGGTGTGGTACCCTTGCGACGGATCAACGAGATCCCTCACCAATGCCTCCCCTGCACCGTCTTCCTTGTTGGCTTGTTGCTGATGCCTTTGCTTCTGCAACAGATCCACCGCCACTTGCAAATCGGCAATCTGCATGCTGATGACCAGCCGCCAAGTAGAGAATTCGGCGGCCATCGAGGCCTTGATGTTTCTCCCTCCATTCTGCCAAAGCTCCTTGAGATCGTCCTTTGTTACTGGCCCCATCAATTTTGTGGCCCTAGATACCAAGTGTTAGCTACTACTCTCTTCGTTCCTAAATATTTATCTTTTTAGAAATTTTAAATGGACTACAACATACGGATGTATATAAACATATTTTAGAGTGTAGATTCACTCATTTTGCTTCGTATATAGACTGTAGTCATTTGTTGAAATCTCAAGAAAGAAAAATATTTAGGAACGGAGGGACATAGTAGATCTCAATCTCTAGTATTGATCGAACTAAGGACATAGTAGCTTTTGGGGTTTCTTTTGCGGCAACTCTGTTATCTAGGTCGTTGCGCTGATCTGTTCGGCTGGCTGTAATATTTATGTCGCCATGAACCTTATGTTCTACCCCGTGCTGGCCGTGGACCGTTGGAACTTTCTTTAGTTTGCTAAGTTGTAACCGTTTGAACCTGCTGCCTGAACCTGCTGCCTTATGGGCTTTATTAATTTAAAGCCGGACGCTGCTAGGGTCTCTGTAACAAAAAAAACCCAATCCACCAACTGCTACCAAAACTTAAAATCAACCTGAACCTGAAGAGGTTGGAAGCGGCAGAGGGGAAGACAATAATTTTCAGATATGAAATGGTCTCATCTATTCTCTGTAACTGTGAAGTCCCAAAAATCAGAATCGACCGTGCAGAACAAGTACATGCCCTAATGGAAATACTCTCTCAAGAGATTATCAGAAAGCACGTGAAGAGAAATCTCAAACAGGGGAGAAGACAGAAGGATGCCAAATCAACATGGACGTATCTGCACCAGATGAAGCTCGAGATAATGAACGAAAACCCATAGTGAGAAGGACACATGGGTGGTGGAGGAGCTGCTTGGTTCTGTTGCTGGAACAATGGGGGAGCATGAGGCCACGGAGCATATATTTACAAGCGCACGAACTACAACAGTGTAGGCTGCCAAAGCAATAACGTACATCCACTAATCAACGCCGCGAGTGGTGCGCATCAACCGCTATGAAGGCTTCCAGGAACTGATGCTTCAATGCTTCCTTCACTACCGGCAGATCGAACGTCGATCTAAGTCTGCCATGCCGTTTCGCATGTTTCTACCGCTTCGGTTGCCGAGGTGTGCGAGGAAATCCGCTTTGGTCGGTGACTCTCGCATCGCCTCTCTGGCATTGTTGCTCCGCCTTGGCCGGCCGATCACGAAGGCCATCTGCCGTTCGCTCGATTGTCATCTCTCTTTGGATCTTTTTTTTCTCATGACCGAAGTGTGATTGGATTACTGATTTGCTTGGTGTGCTTTGTCCGATGCTAGGCCTGCAAGCCATTTTTCTGTCATACTACCTCGCAACCGAGAGGGTCAAGTTAATTAAAGAACGCGGATTTTGTTCCAGGAATAGCGGCCCATAGAATATCCAGCCCAGTTGTGGGAAGTGTTTTCACTGAAAAGTTGATCCAATGGCCAAAAAACGTCTAGGGGATGGATCGGACCGTTCAGAATGGTGAGGGCATGAGAAGCCTCCTAGAGTGCACAGTTATAATTTCTTTAAATGAACCTTGTCACTTCCTTTTCAGGATCTTCTCTTGGCATCACAGACCCATAGTCCAGCCCTTGCTCTGAGGTGCCATTTTCCTCCACTATCTGGCAGATCTCCACTTCTTCCTCTCCTTGTTCCTCCCTCATTAGGCTTCTCTGTCTCCCAGCATTGCTAGTACCAGCTCTTTTGTTCATAGTGTCTCCTTGTTGTTCCTCGGCAACTCTTGTATTTTTATCACTTGTTTTTCCTTGCATATTGTCTGTATCCATCTTCTCCCCCTACTGTGTTCCATCTCCATCACAGTCACCATTGCTATTGGACTTTTCTTTTTCCACATCCTTCCTGACTATGGGCACCTCCACAATCAGTTGAACTTTAAAGGTTCTGCCCCCCAGTTCAAAAAGCCTCTCTGAAGGAATTTTTGTAGGATCAATGCACTGTATCTTCACCCTAACATGTTCAAACAGACATTGGAACATGCTTTGCCAGTCCAACTCCACCAGCATCCCAAAAGTTGAAGTGCATTGGTCTAAGACTGTCCGTTCACACCATTTAGGTAGCAAACCTCTTACCTGAACCCAGACTTCCACCAGTTCATCTAAATTAGCCAGCTCCTCCTTCCAAACCTCCACATTCACAGGAACATCCATGGAGGGAAGCCCAAAACAAGGATACCCAGCAACTTGTTCAACTGAGATATGTGGAGGGAATTTTACCAGGAAAGAGTCTTCATCTATCTCTCTAATTTGCCATGGCCAGTTGGTCTTGTATATCACAGAAAACTCCCTTGCTAACTCCTCTTTACTCACATGGAGGGAGTGTATGAGATGTTGATAGCTATAAAAATTACTCCCTCCATCTGAAAATAAGTGACTCAAGTTTGTACTAATTTTAGTATAAAGTTAGTACAAACTTGAGCCACTTTTTGGGGGACGGAGGGAGTATATCATTAGAAACTATTTTCACATACGAATTTGACTCAAAGTTTTAAATCGCGGGCTAAACCGTTTAGCGGTTGGCCGTCCCAAACGCTACAGCCGCTATAGCGGGAGATAGCGGCCGCTAAGCCAATTAGCGGGAATCAGTACATGTGCACACTTAACCCAGAAACAGAGGATTTTCAGCAAGAAACAGGGGATTTTCAGTAGAAATTTAGAGATAACTAGAATAATAGAGATCTGCAACCGATACCAATTCACCACATAATATTCGTTATAAATTCAGGGCCTCAAGAATCAGCAGTTCACCACTTAATGTCTCAAGGTCTGCACCAGTTCAACAGAAAGAAACATCACCGATTCAGCAACACCACATCCATTAAGGCCTGCACCAATTCAACACAACGAAGGTTCATCATTTCAGCACTCATGGTCTCAAGCAAACGGAGCACGGGGGGGGGCTTGCCTGTACCTGCAGGCGTACTGGGAGTTGGAGATGACATCGTGGACTTGTCAGTCGTCGCGTTGCAGCCTCTCCCGTCAGTGCCTCCGGCCTGCCGACTGGATCCGTCACCGCCTTGCGGCCCGCCCGTCACTGCCTCCGGCTTCCGTGAAGCAGCCGCCGGCCACCGAGCGCATCTGGGAAGAACTGCCGAGACGCCGCAACCTTTTCGGTGGGAGGGAGAGAAGAAAATGAGGAAAACGTGCTAGGTTTCCAGGGGGAGCTGCTCTATTGGGGTAAAGATGGGCCGAGCTCGGTTTGGGCCTCTATTTCGGCCCGTTGCAGCGAAAATCCAGCGACAGCGAAGGCTTTTCGCGCCGTTTCGCGCGCGATCGCGTGGTTAGCGCCAGATCGCGGGATTAGTGGCATAGCGTCGCGGGGAGCCTCCCAGCCAGCGATTGCGCCGCGATCGCTGCGATTTCGCCCGCGATCTTAATCTTTGATTTGACTCAATTCAAAATGTAGACAACTTCTATTTCTCGTCATCCACCTTAGAAAACTTTCAATACATTTTCCACCTACTATTTCTTTTCGCCCCGATATCTAGTTTTTCTAGGTAGGTACCTTTCGTCCCTAATATATCCTTTATGGAAATATTCTCAAAATTCAACCAAAATTTATACAATTTTCATTTTTTGATTTCCAACTAAGACAACTTTCAACAAAAAAATCACCCAACATTTATTTTCTCCCCAACATTTCATTCCCAATGTTTAGTTTTTTTAGGGGCAGGTACCTTTCATTACCGATATTTCCTTTTTTGGAAATATTCTGAAATTTCAAAGAATATAGTCAACTTGTATTTTTGTACACCCATCTCACAAAACTTTCAACACATTTTCCACCTAGTAATTTCAAATCCAGTATTTTTTTCATTTCGTGCATGTGCCTTCCCTCCCCAATGTTTCCTTTCTGGCAACATTCTAACATTTCAATTAAAAGTAGGCAACTTCCCTTTTCCCACCTCCAACTAAGACAACTTTCAACACATTTTCCACCTAGGTTTTAGAAAAATATAGGTGACTTTCAAATATATATTCTTGTCGAACATTCAATTTTTTGGGTGAGCTTTTAGAAATTTGATTACCCTTGATCCGGTTCTGGATATAAGTATACCTTCTTCCCTAGAGACCCTAGGTTATAGTACCACATGAAGTTTTTCTTGGCAAGGAGATTTCTGCAAGAACTTGTTGTCTCAAAACTTCAAGTTTTCGGACCAATCGTAGAGATGATTAAAAAGGCAATCCTAAGGAAATATGCCAGGTCTTAAGATTTCACCTACAACCATGTACGTACGTTTGGGTTTCCACCTGCAGCACTATACCTGAAGGAAAGATGTGTGTTTTCCATGTTCGGAGAGCGTTTGCTCACCTGCTCAAGGCCCGAGTCATCTTTTGACTGGGCCTGGGCCTTGGGACATGTCATGTTAGGCCCACCTTATCAAGACAGAGCTCATTCACAAAACACAGTGTGTATTATACTCTTTTTTTAAAGTCAAATGATATAAGTTTGATCAAGTTCTTAGAAAAATTGCAATCATATAGAATACTAAATCTATACCACTAGATTGATCAGGAAATATATTTTCGTATGATGCATATTTGGTATTGTAGATATAGATAAAATTCTCTATAAACTATAAAAGTTTGTGACCCCTTGACTTTTGCAAACATCAATGTGTAGCTATACTATGGAACACAGGGAATATGCACGAAGATGTCCCTATTGTTCTATATCCCTCATCTGAGTTAGATTTTATGGGCTTCAGTCCATTAAATCTTTTGCCTCAGCCTAGTAGAATTCTGAAATCTCAAAAGCCCATTTGAATACCCCCCTCCATAGAAATATATAGCGTGTAATATGTTGTTTGAGGTTGCCTCTCACAACTAATAAAATTAGTAATATATGAGATGTATGATAGTAAAAATTATATCATTATAAACTATTTCCATGTACGAATTTAATAGTACACTTTTTTGTAACATGCACACCATATATTTTATTGCTATAACCGGTGGTCAAAGGCAACATCTAAAATGTATTAGACTATACCTATATACTATCAACTATCAAATGAAAAACAATACAAGTTTCTTTGAATAGTGCCTTCTTTTTTCTTTGAATACATCAAGTGGAAAAGAAAGACAAATTTCTTTGAATAGTGCATCTCCTTTTTTTAACAATTCAATTAGGAACCTTAATAATGATAGAAACCCAGGCCAGCGCTCCTAATAAACCCTTCTTTATAGGTCTGGTGCGCGGCCGGGCCTAGAACTAATCGACATAAATAATTGCTTGTAGTTTGAACCATTCTCCGTCACAATCTCATGACATTGGGAACTAAGCCATAAGCTAGAGGAACGACAAATTTAGCTCACATCAGCACCACAACCTCACTACTCTTCTTTCATAGTCCACATCCTCACTACTATTCTCTCAAAGCACTGGATCTGCTGCTGCTGCTGCTCAATAACCAAGGTGTGTGCTTCCCTACTTTTGCTACTTGTTGCTCAGATCAGATGAGGAGCCTCATGCAAATAAAAAGGAACAGTTGTATTAGGCCTATCGTAGATTCAAAATCGCTTTAGGCATGATAATTCAATCAACATCTAAAATAGGTATTCTGGTGTCTGCAAGCCTTCAGTTTTTTTTTCAATTAGCATGGAATGCTAAAACAATCATAAGTTGAATATCTAATAAAAAGGAAGAAGCAGAGGGTGAGGGGGAAAAAAGGAGCTCGCTGAGCAGCACTCCATTTTACGGAAATTCGTCTCACATACATAAGTTTCCATTTCCCTTTTTTCTCCGTCCAGGAAACAAGCTGATTCATTTGCTGTGGGGCAAAAAAGCATCATATATCTCATATTGAGGTGGAAATCAGAATTTCCACAATGGCAACTGAACCTCTCCATGACAATCTGGACACCATCGCAGCAACCGACCAACCATACATTGGTGATTCCTCTTCCCAGCAGCAACTCACCGTCTACAACTATGACCTGAGAGATCCACACTCCACAGTTCTTTCCCCAGCCAACCAAGAAAGCACATATCTGCTTGGCGGAGTCACCAATCTGGGTTGTGCAGGTCAACAGCAGCCTTGGACAAAACCAATTTCAGATTGCTACAGGGCAGCCCCGAGCACCGCCGGATCAGATCAAATGATGCCTTTCACTACATAAGCCACATGCCGATGGATGACGTTGATGAGAGGGTCGACATATGCCAAGCGGAGGCTGCTCTCCGTGCTGCCGAGAAGCCATTCCGTGACATTCTTGGGGAGGTATATCGTCGGCTCCTAACTGTCCGCCAATGCATAGCAACAACAAACCGATAAACCACGATAAGAGTGGTACCAGCTTTTACAAGAGGCTCCGGAGCACAAGCTTTAGTAATGACTGTTCCAGTTACAGCGTGTTACAACCCTTAACAAACCCGCCGAGTCCATATATCTGCAATAGGAGTCTTTCTCAACAAAACAATCCGTCGATAAGTGTTGGACCGACTTCTAGATCTGGTTTCCCTGCCTTGCAATGTCAGAGAGGTGTCGAGGAGGCAACGATGTTAGCTCCAAGTATCGATAAGCTAGTGATATATTTAGAGAATGACATACTTTCTATTTCCAAACTGACTATAAAAGAGACAGTAGGCGAGAGGAGCGAAAACTGGGATATCTTGGAATCAAGGAGCAATAAACATCTTGTCTTCACCACTTGTGCAATAACTCGAAATGAAAATTTCGACCGATTTCTGCTATGCTATGGTTGGAAGACTTTCGACCAAACAACAAGACTACGAGAAACGATGGCGGAGAAAGGAAACAATAACTCAGTGAAAGGCCGAAGCAAAGGACGTCAGAAACTAAGGACTAGGGTGCAACCGAGGAAAGAGTTGGTTGATCTCAGGACTCTCCTCATCCATTGCGCACAAGCTGTGGCAGAAGGCAGCTACCTGTTGGCCAGTGAACTGCTATTGAAGATAAGACAACACTCTTCAGCAGATGGTGATTGCACTCAGAGACTGGCATTTTACTTGGCGGATGGCCTTGAGGCACGCTTGGCTGGGAGCGGGAATCAGGTTTATAGCACCCTCATCGAGAGGCGAACAAGTCCCACGGATTGGTTAGAGGCTTACAGCCTTTTTGTTGCAGCTTGCCCTTTTGTCAGGACGTCATACTACTTTGCGAGCCAAGCTATTCTTCATGTCTCAAAAGGGCAACCAAAGGTGCACATCATTGACTTTGGCATCGGCTATGGCTTTCAGTGGCCATTAATGATTCAGAAGTTTGCACAAAAAGAAGAAGTAGCCCCTAAGCTTCGGATCACAGGTATAGACGTTGCTCAGCCAGGTTTTCGCCCCTGCGAAATGATCGAGGAGACAGGGAAGCGGTTGGCTGATTATGCAAACATGTTCAGGGTACCTTTTCAGTATCAGGGCATTGCCGCTCCAAGATGGGGCGCCATTAAAATTGAGGATCTTAACATTGACGTGGATGAAGTTCTCATAATCAACTGCATATTCCGGATGAAGAATCTTGGTCATGAAACCGATGGCATAAATAGTGCAAGGGACGAGGTGCTGAAAACTATGAGGAGGATGAACCCAAAGGTTTTTATTTCTGGCACTGTGAACTGTTACATAGTTCTCCCTTCTTCATACAACGATTCAAAGAAGTTATGCTCCATTACTCTTCAGTGTTTGACATGCTTGATGCAAATGTTCCACGGGATAATGAAGCAAGAAAGTTGCTTGAGAGGATCCCATTTGGGCGGGATGCCCTTAACATAATAGCATGTGAGGATGCAGAAAGGACTCAGAGGCCAGAAAGTTACAGGCAGTGGCAAGCAAGGTGCCTCAAGGCAGGGTTCCAACAGCTTCCTGTCGATCAAGCCATCTTAAAGAACATAGTACACATGAAGAACTTACATTATCATGAAGAATTCTTCGCCGCTGAAGATTGCGGCTGGCTGCTACAAGGATGGAAAGGGAGAGTGATGTATGCTATATCTAAATGGAAACCTGATGAAACATATAATGATCAGTAAGATTCGAACAGTTTTTCAAGTGCACAAACATCTCGGCAACGTACCACCTCGGTAGCAGCTTGCATGATTCCCAACACAACGGTACTTTATGCTAGTATATATATATATATATCTTGGAAGAAGATGGGATGGTGATTTGAGTGTTGATATTCAACATGTTTTTTATTTGGTCCAGCTGCGCAACTTCACGGCCATATGTAGCAAAAGGCAACTGTGCAATACTTTGCTTCTGTCGCTCTATTTAATTTCTGAGCAAAGTGTTTAGAAAGTGAATCTGGTGTTCTTTTAACTATGTGTACTTGGTTATTGTTTTGGTCTGTGCATTGGGCCTATAGGACATGAGATTAGTGGAAATACCTGGACACTGGATTTGCTGTGAAGCACTAGAATATTGCACTACCCATCTCTCAAAACCGGCGATATAGAAGATCAGAGGATTCCCATTTCTGATTTGAAGCAATTGTACTTATATTAATATAAACAAGGTTTCTATGCACGAATCCAATAGAATGCACTAATGTTCATATATTACTCTCCCCATATCACAAATAAGTGGAGTTTTGGACATGCCTTGAGTCAAACTTTTAAAATTTTAACTACGAGCATCATTTTAACCATCCAGATTAGAAATTTGAAAATTATATGTACAGATTTTTCTCAGAAAATACGTGAGATCCTGGTTCCCGAGGGGACTACCAGATCACTAGGGCCACAGAGACATGGGGAACCGGAGAGGGGGGAGGGAGGAACCTCGCCGCCGCCGGCAACCTGCTGAGCTTCCTCGTGGCGGCCGCGAGGAGGAGAACCCACGAGAAGGAGGAGGCGCTTCCGCCTTGAAGAGCGTTAACGCACTTGCTGAACTGCTGAGTCGTGTTTTAGCTGGGCCTGGTCCCTGGGCTGTGTCACGTTAGGCCCACCTGATGATGCCAGCTCATCACCCTATATACCTGAGAGTGATTTTCTATATGGAATATTCATCCTAGCCCACCACTGTTTGAGGGAACCCTTTAAATGCCAAGATGCACCTATATTTAATTGTGACATGCACAACTTTTCATATTAAGAATTTCTTCCTGATGTAGAAATTTGTCACATAGTTTAAATCGTAAGGACTAAATTAATATTCTACACAATATTTACAAATTATACACTCCCTCCATCACAAAATAAGTGTCTCAACTTTTGTACAACTGTTCACGCAAAAAAAAAAACTTTTGTACAACTTTTTTACCGAGTATTCATGCTGGTTCTACTAGCCAACCAATCACTGACGGGGCCATTCAAATCAAGATGTAATTTATCAAACTAATTAATGTTGTCGATGTTGACGGAGCCCTCCAAATGCCAAGAAGGTGTAATCTATCTGTTACTAGTGGCCGCGAACTCGTCTAATTTATCAATATACGTGACCAATCTCAAAGCCTTTATACGGTACCACTATACCAATCTCGAAACACAGAGAAAATAATTACAAAAAAACTGATGGTTTAATGAGATAAAGTATAACAAACTACACTCTAAAAATTCAACCATTATATATATCAACTATCAAGTGAATAAAAAGACAAGGTTTTTGAATAGTGCCTCCTTTTTTCTTCTAATTACGTCCAAAAATTTAACAGATTTTGTTTTATTTTCTTCTACTATTTTTTTGGCCTCTTCTTCTAGTATTGCAGATTGAATCTGGATGTGCATTTTCAGGACATGATAACTAACAATCTTATCGATGTTGTAAATAAAATTTAGAGGCATTTACACTCCTTAAACATTTAGTACAACTGTATCACTCAAGCCTTGGTAAAATACTTCAGGTATGGCAGAATACAAGTGCAAATCTCATCAGACTAGCTAGGCACCAACGTTCAACTTTGAACTAATAAGATAATCACAAAAAAAACTTATTATTTTACTGAGATGAAGTACAACAAACTATCAAGTGGGAGAGAAAGAAAAAAAATCTTCAAATAGTGCATCTCCTTCTGATTACCTCAGATTTTTTTAACAACCCAATTAGGAACCTTAATAATGTTGACACCCAGGCAAGCGTTCCTAATAAACACTTTTTTATACCTCTGATGCGCAGCTGGGCCTAGAACTAATCGACAGGATAATTTCTTGTAATCTGGACCATTCTCTGTCACAATCTTATGACATTGGGAACAAAGCCATAAGCTATAAGGTAGAGGAACGACAAATTTAGTTCACATCAACACCACAAGCTCACTACTATTCTTTCATAGCCCACATCCTCACTACTCTTCTCAAAGCACTGGATCTGCTGCTGCATGCTGATAAATAACCAAGGTGTGTGCTTCCCTACTTTTGCTACTTGCGCGGATGAGAAACCTCCTGCAAATAAAACTGAGCAGTGGTATTAAGCGCGTCATAGATTGTATGTTTAACCAGCTAAAATAGTTATTCTAGTGTCGGCAAGCATTTGGAATTAGTTTTCGATCAGTATGGCATGCCAAAAAATCATAAGCTGAATCTCTAATAAAAAAGGAAGAAGCAGAAGGTGAAGGGAAAGAAGAAAAAAAGGAGCTCGCTGAGTAGAATTCCAGACATTCTAGATTGTATCAAATGAGCAAGGTGAATTGAAATTCATATCACATAATTTAGCTTCCATTTCCCTTTTTCCTTCTTCCAGGAAACAAGCTGATCTATTTGTTGTGGCACGAAGAAGATTCATATATCTCGAATTAAGGTGGAAAGGAGACTTTCCACAATGGTGATTGAATCTCTCCGTGACAATCTGGACACCGTTGCAGCAACCGACGAACCATACGATGGTGATTCCTCTACCCAGCAGCAATGACTCACCATGTACAATTACAAGCAGAGAGGTCCGCACTTATTTCCCCAGCCAACCACTGGAGCAAGAACATATCTGCATCGTGCAGACACTGGCCCTGGGTTGTGCAATGTCAACAGCAGCCTTGGACAGAACCAAATTCAAATCGCTGAGGAACATCACCGGATGAGATCAAACGATGCTCTTCACCACATAAGCCAGATGCTGATGGAAGATGTCGACGAGAGGGTCGACATATGCCAAGGGGAGGCTGCTCTCCAGGCTGCTGAGAAGCCATTCCGTGACATTCTTGGGCAGGGATACACGCCGACCACTTACTGGCCGCCATTGCATAGCAACAACGAAACATGTATCTCTGATAAGAGTGGCAGCAGCTGTCACAAGAGGCTCTGGAGCAATAGCTTCAGTAATTACTGTTCCGGTTACAGCGTGTTACGGCCCTTAACCACCCCGTTGAGTCCATACATCTGCAATACGAGCCTTTCTCTACCAAACCATCCGTTGACAAGTGTTGGACAGGCTTCTGGATCTGGTTTCCCCACCTTGGACTGTCAGAGAAGAGGCATCGAGGAGGCAACGATGTTTGCTCCAAGTATTCATAAACTGGTGATATATTTAGAGAATGGCATACTTTCTACTTCGCAACTAACTACAAAGGCAAAAACAGGAGAGAGAAGCGAAAACGCAATCTTTGCGCTGGCAGACCAAAGGGAGTGGGATATCTTGCAAGGAAGGGGCCATAAACACCATGCCATCACCACTTGTGCAATAATACGAAATGAAAATTTTGACAGAGTTCTGCTATACCATGGTTGGAAGACTTCCGACCAGACAATAAGACTACGAGAAACGACGGCGGAGAAAGGAAACAATAACTCACCGAAAGGCGGAGCAAAGGACGCCGGCTATGGCAGAGGAAGCAACCAAAGAAAGAGTTGGTTGATCTCAGGGCTCTCCTCGTCCATTGCGCACAAGCTATAGCATTAGAAAACCACCTGTTGGCCAGTGAAGTCCTACAGAAGATAAGACAACACTCCTCAGCAGATGGTGATTGTACTCAGAGACTGGCATTTTACTTGGCGGATGGCCTTGAGGCACGTTTGGCTGGGATCGGGAGCCAGGTTTATCGCAACCTCATGGAGAGGCGAACAAGTACGACAGAATGGTTAGAGGCTTACAGCGTTTTTATTGCATCTTGCCCTTTTGTCAAGACGTCATACTACTTTGCCAGCCAGGCTATTCTTGATGTCTCAAAAGGGCAACCAAGGGTGCACATTGTTGATTTTGGCATCGACTTTGGCTTTCACTGGCCACTAATGATTCAGAGGTTTGCACAGCAAGAAGAGGGAGCCCCTAAGCTTCGGATCACAGGTATAGACGTATGCCAGCCAGGTTTCCGCCCCTGCGAAATGATCGAGGAGACAGGGAAGCGGTTGGCAGATTATGCAAACATGTTCAAGGTACCTTTTCAGTATCAGGGCATTGCCACTTCAAGATGGGACACCATTAAAATTGAGGATCTTAACATTGACGAGGATGAAGTTCTCATAATTAACTGCATATTCCGGATGAAGAATCTTGGTCATGAAACCGATGGCATATATAGTGCAAGAGATGAGGTGCTGAAAACTATGAGGAGGATGAACCCAAAGGTTTTCATTTCTGGCACTGTGAATGGGTTAAATAATTCTCCCTTCTTCATACAACGATTCAAAGAGGCTATGCTCCATTACTCTTCACTGTTTGACATGCTTGATGCAAATGTTCCACTGGATAATGAAGCAAGAAAGATGATTGAGAGGACCCCATTTGGGCGGGATGCACTTAACATAATAGCATGTGAGGATGCAGAAAGGACTCAGAGGCCAGAAAGTTACAGGCAGTGGCAAGCAAGGTGCCTCAAGGCTGGGTTCCAGCAGCTTCCTGTCGATCAGGCCGTCTTAAAGAACATAGTACACATGCAGAACTTACATTATCATCAGGAATTCTTTGCTGTTGAAGATTGCGGCTGGCTGCTACAAGGATGGAAAGGGAGAGTAATTTATGCTATATCCAAATGGAAACCTAATGAAACACATGGTGACCAGTAAGATCCGAACAGTTTTGCAGACTGCAGAGACAACTTCCTTGCATGGTGCTCAACACAGTGGATCTAAAATGCTGAAGGCGGTAAGACATTCTTTCATCAGAGATGGGCATCGGAAACTTATCTTGGAAGGAGATGTGATGGAGATTCGAATGTTTATACTCAACATGGTTTTATTTGGTCCAACTGCGCAACATACATTACTCAAATCTTTATACTATGAAGACATGTAAAAAAACGTTTTATCTCAAAACACAGAAAACAATTACTCCCCCCATCCCGCACTAAGTTAGTGTTAGATACATCAATTTAGCGAGAAGTAATTCGGGGGAGAGAGACAACCTAGCCAGCCGCTGCCTCCCTAAAAAAGCTAGGGTTCCTTTACCTCCCGCCGGCGCCGGCGTCGGTCCACCCTGTCTCTAGTGGCCTTAGGGCCATGGGGGCGGAGTGGATCCTGACCCTTGCCGGTGGGGGGCTCCATTTTAGTTTTTTTGTTTTGAATTTTGTTAGGGTTCGTGTCCTGCTCAGGAAGGCAAGACGGCGACTGAAGATGGAATAATTGTCTCCCCGCCTAGTCCCCGTTCTGTTGATGCGTCTGCCGTTGTCGGTGGTCCTGTGGAGGTGTGTCTCCGACAGATCTGTCTTTGGTGGATTTAC
Organism: Aegilops speltoides; assembly: GCA_021437245.1. Lineage (NCBI taxonomy): Eukaryota > Viridiplantae > Streptophyta > Magnoliopsida > Poales > Poaceae > Aegilops > Aegilops speltoides. The sequence goes on along the minus strand of CM038141.1, from coordinate 11,192,309 downwards.
TAGGATCGGTTCACTGTTCGTCTTTGTTCTTGTATCTTCAGATTGGATCCTTCTGATCTACACTCTTCATCGCCGATGGTTGCTATTCTGGTGTGTTGGTTTTATGGGGCCTTAGCACGATGACTTCTCGACTGTTTAGTACAACAAGGTTTGCCCGGCTCCAGCGAGGGAGGGGCAATGATAATGACGCGCCTTCGACTTGCTTCAGTGCTTGTAGTCGTCGCTAGGTGGTCTACAGATTTGGAGAGCGATTACACACTGCTGAACTGCTGAGTCGTGTTTTAACTGGGCCTGGGCCCTGTGCTGAGTCGTTGTTTTAACTGTGCTGAGTGTACATCATTCTCAAATCGAGAGTGGTGTTTTGGCACATGGGAGCGCGCGCTCCTGGTTTTAAAATGTGTTTTAAACATACTTTAAAATGTGAAAAAATTCAAACAAAAACTTGACACGTACATCTCGATATTGTACATGCTCAAAAAGTCGTTTCGCGACTGAAAACTTATGTGTCGTGTGTGAAAAAGACAAAATCCGGTGTTAAAAAATGCTTTTCACGAATCACAATACATCCTTTTGTCTCTTTTACACAAACCACAAAAAATGACGTTTTTCTCCGAAACTTGTTGTGCACGCATATAATGTCGAGATGTATGCGCCAAATTTTGGTTTGGAATTTTTTCACACTTTGAAATATTTTTTTCCATGTGCAGGGGCGCACGCTCTCGGGAGCACCGACGGATTTCCGTCTCAAATCTTTATACTATGAAGACATGTCAAAAAACGTTTTATCTCAAAACACAGAAAATAATTACTCTCTCCATCCCGCACTAAGTTAGTGCTAGATACATCAATTTGAGCGACAAGTAATTCGGGAGAGAGAGACAACCTAGCCAGCCGTCGCCTTTCCCAAAAAGCTAGGGTTCCTCTACCTCCCGCTGGCGCCGGCGCCGGTCCACCCCGTCTCCGGTGGCCTTAGGGCCATGGGGCGGAGTGCATCCCGGCCCTTGCCAGTTGGAGGGCTCCATTTTTGGATTATTTTTTTGGGTTTTGTTAGGATTTGTGTCCTGCTCAAGAAGGCAAGATGGCGACGGCTCCCTGAATATGAAATAATTGTCTCCCCGCCTAGTCCCGGTTTCGTTGATGCGTCTACCGTTGTCGGTGGGCGTGTGGGGGTGTGTCTCCAACATATCTGTCTTTGGTGGATTTGCTCGAATATGTTCACTATTCGTCTAGGTTTTTGTGTCTTCAGATTGGATCCTTCTGATCTACACTATTCATCGGCAGCGGTTGCTATTCTGGTGTGTTAGTTCTATGGGGCCTTAGCACGACGATTTCTTGACTTTCTAGTACAACAAGGTTGGCCCGGCTCCAATGAGGGAGGGATGATGATTGTGACGCGCCTTCGGCTCGCTTCAGTGCTTGTAGTCGTTGCTAGGTGGTCTACAGATTTGGATGTAATTTTTATTATTTCAAGTGTTCGTTGTACTACCATTATTGAAGATGAATAGATATGAAGTTTTTCCCACAAAAAAAGTAATTCGAGAGAGAGGGAGTACAACCAAAAATCTGATGGTTTAATGAGATAAAGTACAACAAACTACCCTCCAAAAATTCAACCATTATACATATCAACTAACAAATGAAGAAAAATAAATAAATGTTCCTTTATAGAGTGCCTCCTTTTCTATTACAACAAAAAATTTAACAGACTTTGTTTTATATTCTTCTACATTAGTTTTCTCTTGGCTTTTACCTATTCTTCTAGCACTATAAATAGTATTTGGATGTGCATTTTCATGACCTGATAACTAACACTGCTGTCGAAGTTGTAAATAAAATTCAAAGGCAGTTACAGTAATTAAACATTTGGTACAAATACTTCAGGACAGAACTACACAAGTGAAAATTCATCAGACTATCTAGACACCAACAATTCAATTGTGAACTATAATAATCACGGGAAAAAAAATCAGATTTTTTATATTGAGATAAAGCACAACAAACTATCCTCAAAAAATTCAACCAAAACCATTATATATATCAACAATCAAGTGGAAAAGAAAGAAATTTTTCTTTGAATAGTACATCTCCTTTTTTTCGATTACCTCAGATTTGTTTTAACTATTCAATTAGGAACTTTAATAATGTTGAAGCCCAGGCAAGCGTTCCTAATAAACACTTTTTTATACCTCTGATACACAGCCGGGCCTAGAACTAATCGACAGGATAATTGCTTGTAATCTGGACTCATTCTCTGTCACAATCACCATGGCTGACGTTGGGAACAAAGCCACAAGGAACAAGACGAACAACAAACTTAGTACACACCACCACAATCATTGGATCTGATGAGGAACAACCATTCTCTCAAAGCATTCAATCTGATGGAACAACCATTCTCTCAAAGCATTGGATCTGATGCTGCTGCTCAATAACCAAGGTCTGTGCTTCCCTACCTTTGCTACTTGCTCAGATCAGATGGGAGCCTCCTGCAAAGAAAAATGAACAGTGGTATTAGGCGCGTCATAGATACAAAATCGCTTTAGGTGTTCTGTTTCTGTTGTTGATGCTTAAACATTCTGTGTTTAACCGGCTAAAATAGTTGTTCTCATGTGTGCAAGCCTCCAGAATTTTTTTTAAGCTGAATCTCCAGTAAAAAGGAAGAAGCAGAAAGTGAGGGAAATAAAAAGGAGCTCGCTGACGAGAATTCTGTTTTATGGCCATTCTAGATTGTAGCACATTCGCTAGGTGAACCAAATAATTTAGCTTCCATTTCCCCTTTAATTTTCTTATTCCAGGAAACAAGCTGATTCATTTGCTGTGGGACAAAGAACCATATATCTCATATTGAGGTGGAAAGCAGACTTTCCAGAATGGCGACTGAACCTCTCCATGACAATCTGGACAATGTCGCAGCAACCGACGAAAGCAATTCCTCTTCCCAGCAGCAACTCACCGTGTACAACTACGACCTGAGTGGTCCACAGTCCAAAGTTCTTTCCCCAGCAAACCAAGAAAGCACATATCTGCTTGGTGGAGTCACTGACCCTGGGCTGTGCAGTAACAAAAGCAGCCTTGGAGAAAATCAATTTCAGATCTCTCCAGGGGGTAGCCCTGAACACCGCCAGATAAGTTCAAATGATGCTCTTCACTACATAAGCCAGATGTTGATGGAAGACGTCGACGAGAGGGTCGACATATGCCAAGGGGAGGCTGCTCTCCAGGATGCTGAGAAGCCATTCCGTGACATTCTTGGGGAGGTATGTGCATCGGCTACTAACCGGCCGCCATTGCATACCAACAACAAACCAGACGACTCTGATAAGAGTGGGACCAGCCGTTACAAGAGGCTCTGGAGCACTAGCTTCAGTAATGACTATTCCAGTTACAATGTGCTACAGCCCTTAGCAACCCCGTTGAGTCCATATATGTACAATAGGAGTCTTTTTATACCAAACCAGCCGTTGACAAGTCTTGGATGGACTCCCGGATCTGACTTCCCTGCTTTGCATTGTCAGAGAGGTGTCGAGGAGGAAAAGATGTTTGCTGCAAGTATTGTTAAGCTGGTGATATATCTAAAGAACGACGTACTTTATATTTCCCAACTGACTACAAAGGCAAAAGTAGGAGAAATGAGCGAAAACGCAATCTATGAGGTGGCGGACCAAAGGGGCTGGGATACCTTTCAAGGGAGGAGCAATAAACATCATGCCATCACCCCTTGTGCAATAATTCGAAATGAAAATTTCGACCGAGTTCTGCTATGCTATGGTCGGAAGAGTTTTGATCAAATAACAAGACTGCGAGAAAGCATGGCAGAGACAGGAAACAAGAATCCACAGAAAGGCCGGAGCAAAGGACGTCGGAAGCTATGGGCTAGGAAGCAACCGAGGAAAGAGTTGGTTGATGTCAGGACTCTCCTCGTCCATTGTGCAGAAGCTGTGGCGGAAGAAAACCACCTGTTGGCCAGTGACCTCCTAAAGAAGATAAGACAACACTCCTCAGCAGATGGTGACTGTAATCAGAGACTGGCATTTTACTTGGCGGGTGGCCTCGAGGCACGCTTGGCTGGAATCGGGGGTCAGGTTTATCGCAACCTCATGGAAAAGCGAAAAATTACCACAGATTGGTTAGAGGCTTACAACCTTTTTCTTGCAGCTTGCCCTTTCAAAAGGGCGTCATACTACTTTGCCAACCAAACTATTCTTGATGTCTCACAAAGGCAACAAAGAGTCCACATCATCGATTTTGGCATCAGCTTCGGCTTTCAGTGGCCGTTAATGATTCAGATGTTTGCACGGCAAGAAGGGGGAGCCCCTAAGCTTCGGATCACAGGTATAGAAGTTCCTCGGCCAGGTTTGCGCCCCTGCGAAATGATCGAGGAGACGGGGAAGCGGTTAGCTGATTATGCAAACATGTTCAATGTACCTTTTCAGTATCAGGGCATTGCTGCTTCAAGATGGGAGACCATTAAAATTGAGGATCTTAACATCGACGAGGATGAAGTTCTTATAATCAACTGCATATTCCGGATGAAGAATCTTGGTCATGAAACCGAATCCATAAATAGCGCAAGGGATGAGGTGCTGAAAATTATGAGGAGGATGAACCCAAAGGTTTTTATTTCTTGCACCGTGAATGGTTTACATAGTTCTCCCTTCTTCGTACAACGATTCAAAGAGGTTATGATCCATTACTCTTCAATGTTTGATATGCTTGATGCAAATGTTCCACGGGATAATGAAGCAAGAGAGATGATTGAGAGGATCATATTTGGGCGGGATGCACTTAACATCATAGCATGCGAGGATGCAGAAAGGACTAGGCCAGAAAGTTACAGGCAGTGGCAAGCAAGGTTTCTCAAGGCTGGGTTCCAGCAGCTTCCTGTCGATCAAGCTGTCTTAAAGAAAACAGTACACATGAAGAACTCACTTTATCATGAGGAATTTTTTGCTGCAGAAGATCGCGGTTGGCTGCTACAAGGATGGAAGGGGAAAGTACTTTATGCTATATCTAAATGGAAACCTGATGATCAGTAAGACTCGGACAGTTTTTCAAGTGCACAAACATCCATAGGCCTCTGTAACCACTTGCATGATTCTCAACACGATGGGTCTAAATTGCTGAACACTGTAAGACAGATATTCTTTCGTCAGATGAGCATTGGGAACTAGTATCTTGGAAGAAGATGGGATGGCGATTAATGTTGACATTCAACATGTTTTGATTTGGTCCAACTGCGCTACTACACAATCATATGTAGCAAAATGGCAACTGTACATACTCTGCTTCTGTCATTCTATTTAATTTCTGAACAAACTGTTCGAGAAAGTTGCTCTATAAGTGAGTCTGGTGTCCTTTTAAACGAATATTAACTATGTGTACTTACTCGGTCATTGTGTTTGGTCCGTGTATTGGGCCTACAAGACATGAGGTTAGTGGACACTGGATTTGCTGTTTTCTCAAAACTGACGATATGGAAGATGAGAGGATTGTCATTTCTGACTTGAAGACAGCAATTGTACTCAATGTTCAAGAAAGTGTTCTTAGGCAGCGCTTAATACAGGCGGGAGGAGATGGGGGGATACAAGGCCTGGGCCAAAATTGGCTTGGCGACTAGGGTAAAAGGGTGGGGAGAGAAGAGAGGCCGAGAGAGTGTTGCGGTGGCGGCTGTTCCCGCTTCGAGCAGCCCCTTTTCTCTGATTCCAGCAGCGGCTGTGGCGATCCTCCTCCTCCTCCTCCTATGTGCTCCTGCAGTTAATTGCTATATCTGCCTATGTGCTCCTGCTGCTGCTGTTAATTGCTACTCCCTCCGTTCGGAATTACTTGTCTCGAAAATGGATGTATCTAGAACTAAAATACGTCTAGATACATCCATTTGTGCGACAAGTAATTCCGAACGGAGGGAGTATCTGCCTATGTGCCTATGTGCCTATGTGCTCCTGCTGCTGCTGTTACAGTTTGTTGGTTCAAATCTTTCTAGGAGTAGTATGGAGTCAGGAAATGATGCTAGTGATGCAGCAGCAGCAGAAGAGAGAGCAAATTCTTATTTTCCTTGCATATTGTTTAAAAACAGCCTAATTCTGGCCAACTTTTTCAGAAAAATGTACAGTTTTGATCTTTCAGATTATGGAAATTTGAAGTACAGTACAGAATTTTTTTCTAAGAAAAGTTGAGAGGCCGACATTAGGGGGTGAGCTCCTAGTTCCTGGAGGCAGGGGACAGCCGAATCACTAGGGCCACAGAGACATGGGGAATAGGAGACGGGGGAGGGAGGGACCTTGGAGGCGGGCGCAGAGGGTGGGGTGGTGGAGGCCGACGTCGGCGAGGGAGCACGAGGAGAAGAGCCCCTCCGCGTCGTCTTCCTTCGCATTCGCCTCCGCCGCCGGCGACCTGCCGGGCTCCTCTTGGCGGCCATGGAGGGAGAGGTCGCGGAGATCCGAAGAGCATTTTCCGCCTTCTGAGAGCGTTTACGCAGTTGGTCAGTGCCGTGCCGTGTTTTTACTGGGCCCGGGCCCTGGGCCGTGTCACGCCAGGCCCACCTTCTTTTTGAGGGGAACGTCAGGCCCACCTGATCACGCCAGAACCTCTCATTCACGAAAAATAAGACCATTGCTAAAAAAACGAAAAATAAGACCCGACCGTTACCCAAAAATAAGAACCTTCCCACAGAAATCAAAAGAAATCAGACCCACTTGCGTCATGCTATGAACGAAGATGTCCAGGTTCAAAAAAGAAAAGAAAGCAAAGATGCCCCTGCTGTCCAATACGAAGAAGAAAAATATGTCCCTCGTATGTTCTTTTTCGAAAAGAAGGATGATCCCCCGACCTCTGCATCAGAGCGATGCATGCGAACGCTTTATTAATTGTTCATCAAGAACTGAAAAGGTAATACATCAAATGTCCTTCGTACTTACTCTATAAGGAAAAATGATCTAAACGCTCTTATATTTCTTTACAGAGGGAGTGCCCTAGACCTTATGCCTCAACCTAGTAAAATTGTGAAATCTCAATGGCTCGTTCGAATAACATGACAAGCGTGTAAGTTTAACATCATAATGCTAGATGAGGAAAAGTAGCACCAGGGATGAAATGCCACTCAGAACCCAGAGCTAGCTGGTTCTCCATGAAATGCGTTGAGGCGCGGCACTTGATTGAACATCTAGAGGTAAAGCGATGTTTCGGTGTGGGTTGCGCGAGCCATATCAAATCAAGGCAAACTATTGTTTTTTTTATTTTTAGCCTAATTGAAGAATTTTGATTAAGGTTTATTAGTTTAATTATAAAAAGGTGAGTTGTTATACTACTCTTTGTAAGATGAGCAAAAAGAGCAACAACACGCATGCTCACTCACTCCTTTCATGCAATGTGCGGTTTCACGCACTCACTTCATGCAACGCGCGTGAATCGAGTTCACGCTTGAGCTAATATTATGCGCCTTGTTTGGGAGAACTAAATTTTTGCATGGCAGTGCACTGCCTAGCTATGAGTGTACGGGTCAATACTCGAGATCATTATGGACACACTTTCTATTTTCAGAGAGGTCTTTCACCCACGTGTTAGTTGCATTTCTTCAATTTCCCACACGTCCTCTATGCACAGGAAATACAGAGAAGAGATGCTATGCAGAATACATTCGCAAAAAAGGCTATACATAATACACATAGTGGTAGACAGAACACACACACTCCGGCCGAGTTCTTTGTGTCGAGCTACTTCTTCAGCATTCCCATCCCGGCGTCTGCGTGCACAACCATCTGGGAGAGAAGACCTCTGAAACCGCGTCCCTGGACAAGTTGCACCAGGAGAGGGGCAGCAAGGTTTTGGGGAGCGTTTTTGGTGCGACTATTCGCTCAAGTTCTACTACATCCACGACAACCATTCGTCTGCTTCCTCTACAACGGATGGACACCTTATCTTCATCAGCATGGCCAACGACGATTGTTGCACCCTAATTTCCAGTGAACTCATATGTTCCGAATCTCTCTCCGTTGACATGTGCCTCTGGCTCATATGCCTATTAGCCTATATGCTAGATATTCCTAGTCTGTTGTGTGTGCTTTGCCATGTCAGTAATCTCGTGATGACGCTAACCTGGGTTAAGCTTAAGCAAAAAATGTCTAATTTCCTAACAATCGAAAATCTCATATGTTCAGGCAACTTCCGTTGACTGATTTGTTGCTGCTCTAAAATCAAGATCTTTGATGGGTGCTCACTTCAAGAGGTGGCAGACCAAAGCCATCAAGTGGATCACCGCTATGAACATGTACAATGTTTTAGCTGGCACTTCAAAAGGTTCGCTTACTTGTGAACAGAACAAGGGCATCCTTAGAGATGACCGTAATCTATGTGGGGTGTCGTCATAAGTGTGTTGGGTGACAAATTGGTTGATGCATATTTGCATATGCGTGATGCCAAAGAACTGTGAGGTGCACTTGAATCCAAGTTTGGCTCCACCAATGTCGGTGGTGAGCTGTATGCTATAGTGCAGTTCAATGACCACGAAATGGTTGAGCACCATTTCGTGGTCGAACACGCTCATGAGCTACAGTGGATGGCAAAGGAATTCAATCTCCTTAGGTGTCTGTTGCCCAACAAATTTGTTGCCAAGAGCGTTGTTGCTAAGATTCCTCCTTCATTGAGGAACTTTGCCGCTTCTTTGAAACACCACACGAGATCTTTGTTGGGAGTCTAACTGGATCCTTGGATGATGTAGACAAGCTAAGGGCAAAGGACACACGAGCTCAAGGATCAAGGGACATTCTGATGTCAATGTTGTGCAGAAAAATGTCCATAAATTCAAGGACGTTCTTTTAGTACTCCCTTCATTTCTATATTCAAGGCCACTTCATATTTTTGTTGTCTAACTTTGATAATTAATTTTACCAATAAAAAGTGAGTTATATGCCACAAAAAGTTTGTCATTGAACAGACATTTAAAAGAACTTTCCTGTGATATATTTTTTCATGACGTATAACCCATACTAGAAGGGTTGGGTGCGCTTTACTATGCCGTTGGTGTTGTTGTGTTTCTTGAAAACATTACTCATTCTCTTTCAAATGTAAGGTGTGTTACACTTTTTAAAGTCAAATCTTTTTAAGTTTGATCACATTTGTAGAGAAATATATCAAAATGCATAATACCAAACCGGTATAATTAGATTTATGATGAAATGAATTTTCATATTTATTTATTTATTATTGTGGATGTTGACTTTTTTTGGCTCCGAATTTGATCAAAGTTAAAGGAATTTGGCTTTCGAAAAAACTAGTACCCCTTATATTTTGGAACTGATGAAATATTTAGTTGGCGGGCGAGGAGATGATGGAGTGTGTTTTGTTTTTTTAATTCGATGATTTGGCGAGCCTTTCTCGATGTGATTCTGTGTTATTCGCTAAGAAACCCATATTTATACGGGGAATTTTCTGCTTCGATAGTTGCATGTACTATATTTCTGCATCATTAATTTATTGGCTTTTTTTCAAGGTGGTGGAAAGGTGCGCGGGATTGATATGTTTTTATAGGCCAGTTGCTGCTGACTGATTTAAAAAATGATTGGCCCAATCAAAATCGCAAACCAAATCCATAATTGAATACTTCAGATTGAAGAGCTTCAAAATTTGGGAGCAATAATGAATTGTAATAATTGAATGGAAGAGCTCCTTGAGAAATTGCTGACCCAGTCAAAATTGAGTGACTAAATTTCAAATAGACCTCAATCAATTGTGAGGCCTTAAAATTTAGGAAGCATACTGTATGTATAGTACTCCCTCCGTCCGAAAATACTTGTCATCAAAATGGACAAAAACGGATGTATCTAGAACTAAAATACATCTAGATACATCCCCTTTTATTCATTTTGATGACAAGTATTTCCGGACGGAGGGAGTATAAAAGAATTGAACGAGATAAATTGTTGACACGGTCAAAATCGGGTGACCCAATTTCAAATGGAGACCACAATTAATTGTGAGCCCTTTAAAATTAGGAAGCTTAGTGTTATACAGAATTTTGTTGACAAAAATTACAAGTCAAAGTTTGACAAAGAAAAACAAAGTGGTCTTGTATGCATAAATGGAGGGAGTAGTATAAATTGAATTTGGACGTGACTTTCATGACCTGATAACAAAAATTCAAAGGCATTTACACTCCTTAAACATTTGGTACAACGGTATCACTCCAGCCTTGGTAAAATACTTCAGATACGGCATAGCATAAGTGCATATATCGTCAGACTAGGTAGGCACCGACAATTTGATTCTGAATTCAGGTAATCATGAAAAAAAATCTCATTATTTTAATAACATAAGTACAACAAACCATCCTCAAAAAATTCAACCAAGACTATTATATACTCCCTCCGTCCCATAATATAAGAGCGTTTTTGACACTAGTGTAGTGTAAAAAACGCTCTTATATTATGGGAAGGAGGGAGTATATCAGTATCAAGTGGAAAAGAAAGAATAATTTCTTAAGAGTACATCTTTTTTTGATTACCTCGGATTTTTTTTAACAATTCAATTAGGAACCTTAATAATGTTGAAACCAAGGCAAGCATCCCTAATAAACACTTTTTTATACCTCTGAGGTGCATCCGGGCCTAGAACTAATCGACAGGATAATTGGTTGTAATCTGGACCATTATCTGTCACAATCACCATGGCTGACGTTGGGAACAATGCCAACAAGAAAATTCAGTTTACATCAACACCACACCTTCACTACTCTTCTCCCAAAGCACTGGATCTGATGCCGCTGCTCAGCAATAACCAAGGTGTGTGCTTCCCTACTTTTGCTACTTGATCAGATCAGATGAGGAGCCTCCTGCAAATAAAAATGAGCAGTCGTATTAGACGCGTTGTAGATTCAATATCGCTTTATGGGCGTGCTGTTTCTGTTATGGATGCTTAAACATTCTATGTTTAACCGGCTAAAACAGTTGTTCTTGTGTCTGCAAGCCTTTGGATTTTATTTTTTCAATCAGTGTGCCATGCCAAAACAAATCATAAGCTGAGTTTCTAACAAAAAGGAAGAAGCAGAGGGTGAGGGATAAAAAAAGGAGCTCGCCGAGCAGAATTCCATTTTACGGACGGTCTAGATTGTAGCACATGAGCAAGGTGAACCGAAATTCGTCTCACATAATTTAGCTTCCATTTCCCTTTTTTCCTCTTCCAGGAAGCAAGCTGATTCATTTGCTGTGGGACAAAGAAGAATCATATATCTCATATTGAGGTGGAAATCGGACTTTCTACAATGGCGATTGAGCCTCTCCGTGACAATCTGGACGCTGTCACAGCAACTGACCAACCATATGATGGTGAGCAACTCACCGTCTACAACTACGACCTGAGTGATCCACACTCCACAGTTCTTTCCCCACCCAACCAAGCAAGCACATATCTGCTTGGTGGAGTCACCAGCCCTGGGTTGTGCAGTGTCGACAGCAGCCTTGGACAAAACCAATTTCCGATTGCTGCAGGGGGTAGCCCTGAGCACCGCCAGATCAGATCAAACGATGCTCTTCACTCCATAAGCCAGATGCTGATGGAAGACGTTGACGAGAGGGTCGACACATGCCAAGGGGAGGCAGCTCTCCAGGCAGCTGAGCAGCCATTCCGTGAGATTCTTGGGCAGGTATACGCGCCGGCTTTGTATAGCAACAACAAACAAGACAACCCTGATAAGAGTGGGACCAACTGTTACAAGAGACTCTGGAGCACTAGCTTCAGTAATGACTGTTCCAGTTACAGCTTGGTACAGCCCTTGACAACCCCTTTGAGTCCATATACTTGCAATAGGAGTCTTTTTCTACCAAACCAGCCATTGATAAGTTTTGGATGGACTTCCGGGTCTGGCTTCCCTGACTTGCATCGTCAGAGAAGCGCCGAGGAGGAAAATATATTTGCTCCAAGTATTGATAAGCTGGTGATATATTTAAAGAATGACATACTATATATTTCCCAAATGACTACGAAGGAAAAAGTAGGAGAGAGGGGTGAAAACACAATCTTTGAGGTGGCAGACCAAAGGGGCTAGGGTATCTTTCAAGGAAGGAGCAATAAACATCATGCCATCACCACTTGTGCAATAATTCGAAATGAAAATTTCGACCGGATTCTGCTATATGGTGGGAAGAGTTTCGACCAAATAACAAGAGTGCGAGAAATGATGGCAGAGACAGGAAGCAATAACACACTGAAAGGGCGTCAGAAGCTATGCGCTAGGAAGCAACAGAGGAAAGAGTTGGTTGATCTCAGGGCTCTCCTCTTCCATTGCGCACAAGCTGTGGCAGAAGACAACCACCTGTTCGCCAATGAACTTCTAAAGAAGATAAGAGAACACTCCTCAGAAGATGGTGATTGTACTCAGAGACTGGCATTTTACTTGGCAGATGGCCTCACGGCACGCTTGGCAGGGATCGGGGGTCAGGTTTATCGCAACCTCATGGAGAGGCGAACAAGTACAACAGATTGGTTAGATGCGTACAGCCTTTTTCTTGCATCCTGCCCTTTTGACAGGACATCATACTACTTTGCCAACCAAGCTATTCTTGATGTCTCACAAAGGCAACCAAGGGTGCACATCGTCGATTTTGGCATCAGCTTCGGCTTTCAGTGGCCATCAATGATTCAGAGGTTTGCACGGCGAGCAGAGGGAGCCCCTAAGCTTCGGATCACAGGTATAGAAGCTCCCCAGCCAGGTTTCCGCCCCTGCCAAATGATCGAGGAGACAGGGAAGCGGTTGGCTGATTATGCAAACATGTTCAAGGTACCTTTTCAGTATCAGGGCATTGTCGCTTCAAGATGGGAGACCATTAAAATTGAGGATCTTAACATTGACGAGGATGAAGTTCTCATAATCAACTGCATATTGACGAGGATGAAGAATCTTGGTCATGCAAACATGTTCAAGGTACCTTTTCATGGAAGGAGCAATAAACATCATGCCGTCACCACTTGTGCAATAATTCGAAATGAAAATTTCGACAGAGTTCTGCTATGCTATGGTCCTAAGAGTTTCGATCGAATAACAGGACTGCAAGAAAGGACGGTGGGGAAGGAAACAATAACTCACCGAAAGGCGGAGCAAAGGGTCGAAGCTATGGGCTAGGAAGCAACAGAGGAAAGACTGGTTGATCTCGGCGCTCTCCTCGTCCATTGCGCTGAAGCTGTGTAAGAAAAGGCAACCACCTGCTTGCTAGTGAACTCCTAAAGAAGATAAGACAACACTCCTCGCCAGATGGTGATTGTACCCAGAGACGGCATTTTACTTGGTGGACGGCCTCGAGGCACGCTTGGCTGGGATTGGGAGTCGGGTTTACCGCAACCTCATGGAAAGGCGAACAAGTACCACAGATTTGTTAGAGGCTTACAGCCTTTTTCTTGCAGCTTGCCCTTTCAAAAGGGTGTCATACTACTTTGCCAACGAACTATTCTTGATGCCTCAAAAGGCAGCCAAGGGTGCACATTGTAGATTTCGCATCAGCTTCGACTTTCGGTGGCGAGAATGATTCGAGATTTGCACGGCGAGAAGAGGAGCCCCTAAGCTTCGGATCACGGTATAGACATTCCCAGCCGGTTCTCGCCTGTGAAATGATTGAGGAGACAGTAAGCGGTTGGCTGATTATGCACACATGTTCAAGGTACCTTTCGATGATCGTGGCATTGCCGCTTGAGATGGGAGGCCATTAAAGTTGAGGATCTTAACATTGCTGAGGATGAAGTTCTCATAATCAACTGCATATTCCGGATGAAGAATCTTGGTCATGAAACCGAAGCCATAAATAGCGCAAGAGATGAGGTAATGAAAACTATGAGGAGGATGAACCCAAAGATTTTTATTTCTGGCACAATGAATGGGTTACACAGTTCTCCCTTCTTCATACAACGATTCAAAGAGGTTATGCTCCATTACTCTCCAATGTTTGATATGCTTGACGCAAATGTTCCACGGGATAATAAGGCAAGAAAGATGATTGAGAGGATCCTATTTGGGATGGGTGCACTTAACATCATAGCATGTGAGGGCGCGGACAGAACTGAGAGGCCAGAAAGTTACAGGCAGTGGCAAGCAAGGTTCCTCACGGCTGGGTTCCAGCAGCTTCCTGTCGGTCAAGCCATCTTAAACAACATAGTACACAAGAACTCACTTTATCATAAGGAATTCTTTGCTGTTGAAGATCGTGGTTGGCTATTACAAGGATGGAAAGGGAGAGTACTTTATGCTATATCTAAATGGAAACCTGATGAAACATATGATGATCAGTAAGATTCAAACAGTTTTTCGAGCGCGCCAACATGCATAGGCAACTTCACACCTTTGTACTGTAAGATATTCTTCTGTTAAGTGAGCATTGGGAACTATCTTGGAAGCAGATGTAATGGGGATTCGAAAGTTCATAACTTTTGTTTGTCCAACTGCACAACTTGATGACCGTATGTAGGAAATAAACAAAAAGGTGACTGTAAAATACTTTGTGTCTCCCCTTTTTAATTTCTGAATAAACTGTATTGGGTCCACTAGAGATGAGACTAGTGTAAATACCATACCTAGAGAGTTACAGGCAGTGGCAAGCAAGGTTCCTCAAGGCTGGGTTCCAGCAGCTTCCTGTCGATCCAACCGTCTTAAAGAAAACAGTACACATAAAAAACTCACTTTATCACGAGGAATTCTTTGCTGTTGAAGATCGCGGCTGGCTGCTACAAGGATGGAAAGGGAGAGTACTTTATGCTATATCCAAATGGAAACCTAATGAAACACATGGTGATCAGTAAGATTCGAACAGTTTTTCAAGTGCAAAAACATCTGTAGGCAACTTACCGCCTCTGTAATTACTTGCATCATTCTCAACACAATGGGTCTAAATTGCTGAATACCGTAAGATATTCTTTCGTCAGATGAGCATTGGGAAGTACCACTTAGGAAGAAGGTGGAATGGTGATTGAAATGTTTGATATTCAACATGTTTTGATTTGGTTCAACTGCGCAACTACACCGACCATATGTAGAAAACTGGGTCTGCACTGTCCAGGACTGCGGCTGGGGCTGCATTATCCAGTAGTGATGCTCTGTCATCACTGACCTGCCTCTATGTTAAACATGTCAGTACTGTGGTGCACAACGGTCTCCACAAGAAAGAAAGAAAATATATCTTTGAATAGTGCATCTCCTTTTTTTCCATTACCTCGGACTTGTTTAACAATTCAATTAGGAACGTTAATAATGATTAAAACCCACGCCAGCTCCTAATAAAACCTTTTTTATAGGTATGATGCGCGGCCGGGCCTAGAACCAATCGACAGGATAATTGCTTGTAATCTGGACCATTCGCTGTCACAATCTTATGACGTTGGGAACAAAGCCATAAGGTTAGAGGAACGACAAATTTACTTCACATCAACACCACAACCTTGTTAGATGTGTATAGTCCCTTTTCGGTATATCCCCGTTCTATAAGGGGTTTTCTGCACTTTGACACACATGTATATGTAATGGCCTTTGGCCCTCAGTGAATACTAGTTGCTCATTATCCAACATGGTATCAGATGTTAGGTTCCCCTCTCTCCCGCACGCTGCAACTCCGTGCTAGCTCCTCTTCCGGTCCGTCCACTGCCAGATTCGGCTCTCCTCGCCGTGGATCTGTTCGTCCGCTCTCCTCGCCATGGATCCGCGACGCCTGTCCTCCTCGCTGCAGCTCCGCCACTGGCCTCGCTCACTGAGCTGCCGCCGCTCTCTGCCGGCGGGCCGCTCTTCCCTTCTTCTGCTCCGCTTGGCGGCCTAGCTCGGCCGGTCCTCTCTTGGCCGCCAGCTCCCTTTGTTGGGCGCCGCTCACGCTCCTCCTCCTCACGCTACTGAGTCTGCTCTGCTACGGGCTTGTCCTCTGCTCGATCTCGCCTGAGATCAAGGCTCCGCTCCTCTCGGTCGGGCCCCGCTCTTATTTGCCGCTCGATCACTGCATCGTGAGTCCACGCCTCCGCGCTCCCCGCCATGATGCGCTCATTGTGGACTCGCTGGTTCGAGATCCCCTCGTTCCAGATCGAGTTGAGGGTCCGTTGACCACAAAAAAAAAAAAAAAAAAAGGAGAGGTTCTCTCATGTCTGCTTCGGGCTATGTCGCGGTCCCTCGGTGCTCGGTCATCTTCGACGGCACCAACTATGCTGAGTTTGTGGGCTTCATGCGTATCCATATGCGCGGTCTCCTTCGTAGGCGTTCTTTACGGCGATGTCTCTGTCCGCCTCGCCTGTTGCGCCAATGGCCCTAATCCCACCAATCTTGCCGGTCCTTGCCGCGATGCTTCTCAGTGGACCGGCTGCCGCCAAGACTCGATGATGTTTGCGGTTGAGGCTTATGATCGCAGGTATCTGCTTATTCGATGCTCTCTCGTATACCGAGATGATCTGTCTCGCTTACACTCGGTGGTGCAATGATGATGCTCATCGCTGCTGCTTTTTCACCGCTTGAGTGTCCTCCCTCGCTTTGCTTCGGAGTTCATGGGACTTGGCACAGATTGCAACAATGTGGTCTTATCTCTGTCGGCGCTCTCGACCCTCTGGTGATGCTCTCTACCTATCTGTGGTGCGCCAAGAGCATGCACTTCAAAGAAGGTGATTCTTCCGCTGATGAGTTCTATTCACGATGCTCGCCATCCGCGCCCACTTGACTCTCTTGACACGCTTGTTTGTGGAACCCGCATCGTTCTTTGTCGAACTACTCGGTCGGATCTTGAGTTTCAGAGGGTCCATGAGTTCTTATCTCGTCTCGATCCGAGTTTGAGCCTCGACGTGCTCACCGCTTGCTCGTGGTCGTGTTCCTATCTCGAGATACTTGCCGAGCTTCGGCCGAGGAGACCCGCCTCGCTCACTTTGGGTTGCTTCGTTCCGTCAAGATTGGCGCCTGCCTCTGTGGTCGCCTGCTCGCCGCTCCGCCTACTCCTCCGTGGGTGAGCCGTCCTCCTTATCTTTGAGAAGGCGCGTCGCGCCGTGACACCGCTTGTGGTTATTGCTCACGGTCAGTCACCCAGAGTCCGATTGTCGCCAAGAAGCGAGACCGAGACGCCTCCTCCAGATGGGACTCTGTGTCTTCCTCGACTCCGTCACTCATCGACCAGACATCGTTCGCCTCAAGCGCCTCCTTGCTTCCTCAGGCTCTACATCGATCGGTTCACCGCCTTGATCGCAGCCCTTCTCCACCACCGCAGCATCTACACAACAGTACATCTTCGTGGGTTTTGGATTCGGAGCTTCCTTCCACATGTCTTCCGATTCTTCCGTGTTGTCTTCTCTCCGACCTCTTGATTTGCTGTCAATGTTCTTACTACCGATGGCACACCTCTTCTGTTGCTAGTCGTGGTATTCTTTCCACTCCATCCTTTTCTCGCTCCGAGTGTTTCACATGTTCCTCGCCTTACCATGAATCTTTTCTCTCTTTGCCTAACTTATCGATTCTGGTTGTCGTGTCATTCTTGACACCGACTCTTGCTCCATTCAGATCGTCGCACCAAAGCTTTGGTTGGTGCCGCCCCGGCGCCGTGAGTCGAGGGCCTTTGGGAAGTCGACCGGCTTTGTGTTCCTTCCGCCGCCACCACCTCTCGCCAGCTCCCACGCTCTTCTTGCCTCTTCGTCTGCGTCCTTCCAAAGAAGGGCATCATCGACTTGGTCACATCTGTGGCTCTCGTCTATCTTCCTTAGTGCGTCGGGGTCTCTTAGGTCTCAGATCCGGAGATGTCTCCTTACATTGTAATGGTTGCGGACTTGGCAAATGTAGACTCGCCATTTTATCCTACTAGTGAGTCAAGATCTCAATCCGTTTGACTTAGTTCATTCTCGATGTCCGGGGTCCTGCTCCCTTTGATTCGAAAGGTGGTCATCGCTACTATGTTTTGTTTATTGATGATTTCTCTCGCTACACTTGGCTCTACTTCATGAAATCTCGTGGCGAGGTTCTCTATATACAAACGTTTTGTTGCCATGGTTCACACCCGCTTGCCACGTCCATTCGTACTTTTCGTCTTGACTCTGTTTGGGAGTATATTTCTCGGTATTGCGTGGTTTTCTAGCGAACAGGTACTCTTGCCAGCCTCTTGCCTCGGGCTCATGCTCAAAATGGCGTTGCGAACGCAAGCATCGTCATTTGCTTGAGACGGCTCGTGCACTCATGATTGCTTGCTTCCTTCCACCCCATTTTTGGGCCGAGGTCTTGTTTCGCATCCACCTATCTCATAAACATTCACCATCGATTGCTCTTGAGGGTATTCCTATGGAGTGTCTCACTGGTCGCTCTCCCGACTACTCACTCTTCAGATGTTTGGATGTGTGTGCTATGTTCTTCTTGCCCCGAGAACGCACCAAATTGATTTGCTCGATCGGTTGAGTGTGTCTTCCTTAGCTCTGACGATGAGCACAAGGGCTATCGATGTTGGGATCCTATAGGTCGCCGCTTGCGCATCTCGCTGATGTGACCTTTGATGAGTCTCGTTCCTACTACCCACGTTCTTCTTCCTCGAGTCTCTCTGTCGATGACCTTGCTTTCCTTCTCCTTCCCGATACACCCCGCTATGTGCCTCTGTGTCATCTCTTCCTCTGCACCTCTCCTTCCCTCTCCTCGCCATCGACCCCATCCTCTCTCTCTCCACCGACCCCATCCTCTCCATCCTCCTCCTCCACCTCTCCACCATCATCTTCGCCGTCGCCCTCTCTCACCGCTTCCTCTCCACTATACTGTCGCCCTCATCTTGAGGATGTCTCCCCGATGAGCCTTCCACCTCTGGTGCTCCTCCCCGTTCATAATCTTCGTGCTCGGCCTCGCCTCCCACCGATCGCTACTCCCCGATCGGTATGGTCTCTCTGTCGTTCTTGAGCCCACTTCCTATCGGACCGCCATGACTCGGCTGAGTGGCGGCTTGCGATGGTCAAGAGCTTGTCGCCCTTGAGCGCCTGGCACTTGGGATCTGGTTCCTCTCCCGTCCGGCGTTCGTCCTATCACCGCAAGTGGGTCTACAAGGTTAAGACTCGCTCGATGGTGCTCTTGAGCGCTTCTAAGCTCGCCTTGTCGCCTGTGGTTTCAGCAGGAGCAGGGCGTGATTACGATGAGACTTTTGCTCTGTGGCTCACATGACCACTGCTCGCACTCTTCTTCTTGTGGCTTCGCTCGTCGCTGGTCTATCTCTCAACTTGATGTTCGTAACGCTTTTCTCCATGGCGAGTTGCGTGAGGAGGTCTACATGCACCACCACCGGGTACTATGCTCTGATGGTATGGTCTCAGACTTCGCCGCTCTGTATGGTCTCAAACAGCCCTCGCGCTTTGGTTTGAGCGCTTTCAGATCTGTGGTGACCGCGGTGGTTTCTTGCCCGAGAACCATGATCCCGCATCGTTTTGTTCACACGTCTCCTCGTGGTCGGACTCTTCTCCTTCTCTATGTTGATGACATGATCATCACTTTGGTGGCGACATCGATTACATCGCCTTTGTCAAGGCCCGCCTTCACGGCGCCTCCTTATGACCGATCTTGGCCCTCTTCGCTATTTTCTTGGGATTGAGATTTCCTCCACCTCGATGGCTTCTACATCTCTCAAGAGAAATACATTCAGATCTTCTTGCTCGAGCTGCTCTCACCGATGACCGCACCGTTGTGACTCCTATGGAGCTCAACATTCACCGTGCCTCGATGGTGACCCTCTCCCTAATCCCACTCGCTATCGCCACCTCGTCGGTAGCCTTGTCTATCTTGGTCATTACGCGTCGACATCTCGTATCCGCTCACATCCCGAGTCGGTTTGTTTCAGCTCCCACCTCATCCACTATAGTCACCTACTCCGTGTTCTACGATATCTTCGTGGCACGATCTCTCGCGCTTTTCTTTCCTCGCCCAGCTTCTCTTGAGCTCGTGCTTACTCGATGCTACAGGCTAGTGATCCTCCGATCGACGCCTTCATTGTCCGCCATCTTGTGTCTTTCTTGGTGGCTCTCTGATTGCACGAAGACAAAGAAACAGATCGCAGCCGCCGAGTCGAGAGGTGAGTTGCGAGCCATGGCTATGTTGACGCCGAGGTGATCTGGTTGCGATGGTTACTTGAGGACTTTGGTGTGTCGGCTCCTACCTCGACTCCCTTCTTCGCGAGATAGTATCTTGGTGCTATCAAGATTACAGCGTGACCGGTGAAGCATGAGCTCACCAAGCACATCGGTGTGGATGCCCACTTTGTGCGTCTTCTTTGTGCGAGATCGATTCTTGCTCTTCACTATGTGCCCTCGAGTTACTGGTTGGTGACTTCTTCACGAAGGCCCGGACTCGGCCTTGACATACCTTTTTCCTCTCCAAACTCGGTGTTGTTGATCCACCATGAGTTTGAGGGGGTGTTAGATGTATAGTCCCTTTTGGTATATCCCGCTCTATAAGGGGTTTTCTGCACTTTGACACACATGTATATGTAATGGCCTTTGGCCCTCAGTGAATACTAGTTGCTCATTATCCAACAAACCTCACTACTGTTGTTTCATAGCCCACATCCTCACAACTCTTCTCTCAAAGCACTGGATCTGATGCTGCTGCTGCTCAACAACCAAGGTATGTGCTTCCCTACTTTTGCTACTTGCTCAGATGAAGAGCCTCCTGCAAATAAAAATGAACAGTGGTATTAATTAGGCACGCCGTAAATTCAAAATCGCTTTAGGCGGGCTGTTTCTTTTATTGATGCCTAAACATTCTAAAGTAATTGTTCTCCTGTCTGCAAGCCTTCGGATTTTTTTTTTCACTCAGCATGGCATGCCAAAACAATCATAAGCTGAGTCTCTAATAAAAAGGAAGAAGCACAGGGTGAGGGAAAAAAATGAGCTCGCTGAGCAGAACTCCGTTTTACGGACATTCTAGATTGTAGCACATGAGCAAGGTGAACCGAAATTCGTCTCAGATAATTTAGCTTCCATTTCCCTTTCTATTCTTCCAGGAAACAAGCCGGCTCATTTCCTGTGGGACAAAGAAGAACCATATATCTCATACTGAGGGAGGTGGAAATCAGACTTTCCATAATGGCGACAGAACCTCTCCGTGACAATCTGGACACCATCACAGCAACCGACCAACCATATGATGGTGATTCCTCTTCCCAGCAGCAACTCACCGTGTACAACTACGACCTGAACCTCTCCCCAGCCAACCAGGCAAGTGTCAACAGCAGCCATGGACAAAACCAATTTCAGATTGCTGCAGGGGGTAGCCCTGAGCACCGCCAGATCAGAGCAAACGATGCTCTTCACCACATAAGCCAGATCCTGATGGAAGACATCGATGAGAGGGTCGACATATGCCAAGGGGAGGCTGCTCTCCAGGCTGCTGAGAAGCCATTCCGTGACATTCTTGGGGAGGTATCCGCGCCGGCTACTACCTGGCCGCCATTGCATAGCAATAACAAACCAGAAACCTCTGATAAGAGTGGGACCAGCCATTACAAGAGGCTCCGGAGCACTAGCTTCAGTAATGACTATTCCAGTTACATCATGTTACAACCCTTAACAAGCCCGTTGAGTCCATATATCTGCAATAGGAGTCTTTCTCTACCAAATCGTCCCTTCAAAAGTGTTGGATGGACTTCCGGACCTGAATTCCCGGCCTTGCAATGTCAGAGAGGTGTCGAGGAGGAAAGAATGTTTGCTCCAATTATTGATAAGCTGGTGATATATTTAAAGAACGACATACTTCATATTTCCCAACTGACTACAAAGGCAAAACTAGGAGAGAGGGCCAGCGAAAACACAATCTTTGAGGTGTCAGACCAAAGGGACTGGGATATCTTTCAAGGAAGGAGCAATAAACATCATGCCATCACCACTTGCGCAATAATACGAAATGAAAATTTCGACCGAGTTCTGCTGTGCCATGGTCCTTCTGACCAAATAACAGGACTTCGAGAAAGGATGGCGGGGGAAGGAAACAAGAACTCGCTGAAAGGCTGGAGCAAAAGTAGGAAGCAGCCGAGGAAAGAGTTGGTTGATCTCAGGACTCTCCTCATCCATTGCGCAAGGTATGGCGTAAAATCGCTACTGTTGGCGTTGAACTGCTATTGAAGATAAGACAACATTCTTCAGCAGATGGTGATTATACTCAGAGACTAGCATTTCACTTGGCAGAGGGCCTTGAGGCACGCTTGAATGGGATCGGGAGTCAGGTTTACCGCAACCTCGTGGAAAGGCGAACAAGTACAGCAGATTGGTTAGATGTTTGCAGTCTTTTTCTTGCAGCTTGCCCTTTCAAAAGGGCGTCGTACTACTTTGCCAACCAAACTATTTTTTATGTCTCACAAAGGCAACCAAGGGTGCACATTGTCGATTTCGGCATAGGCTTCGGCTTTCAGTGGCCATCAATGATTCAGAGGTTTGCACAACAAGGAGAGGGAGCTCCTAAGCTTCGGATCACAGGTATAGACACTCCCCAGCAAAGTTTGCGCCCCTGCGAAATGATTGAGGAGACAGGTAAGCGGTTGGCTGATTATGCAAACATGTTCAAGGTACATTTTCAGTATCAGGGCATTGCCACTTCAAGATGGGAGACCATTGAAATTGAGGATCTTAACATTGACGAGGATGAATTCCTCATAATCAACTGCATGTTCCGGAT
Organism: Aegilops speltoides; assembly: GCA_021437245.1. Lineage (NCBI taxonomy): Eukaryota > Viridiplantae > Streptophyta > Magnoliopsida > Poales > Poaceae > Aegilops > Aegilops speltoides. The sequence continues at coordinate 11,169,700 of CM038141.1, read as the reverse complement.
GAAGAATCTCGGTCATGAAACCGACGCCGTAAATAGCGCAAGGGATGAGGTGCTGAAAACTATGAGGAGGATGAACCCGAAGGTTTTTATTTCTGGCGTCGTGAATGGGTTACACAGTTCTCCCTTCTTCATACAACGATTCAAAGAGGTTATGCTCCATTACTCTTCAATGTTTGACATGCTTGATGCAAATGTTCCACGGAATAATGAAGCAAGAAAGACAATTGAGAGGATCCTATTTGGGCGGGATGCTTTTAACAGCATAGCATGTGAGGATGCAGAAAGGACTGAGAGGCCAGAAAGTTACAAGCAGTGGCAAGCAAGGTTCCTCAAGGCTGGGTTCGAGCAGCTTCCTGTCGATCCAGCCATCTTAAACAAAATAGTACAGATGAAGAACTCAATTTATCATGAGGAATTCTTTGCTGTTGAAGATTGCGGTTGGCTGCTACAAGGATGGAAAGGGAGAGTACTTTATGCTATATCCAAATGGATACCTAATGAAATATATGATGGTCAGTAAGATTCAAACAGTTTTTCAAGTGCACAAACATGCGTAGGCAACTCCCCACTTTGGTTTCTACTTGCATGATTCTCAGCACAATGTATCTAAAATCCCGAACACTGTAAGATATTGTTTCATCAGATGAGGTTTGGAACTATCTTGGAAGGAGATGGGATGGGGATTCAAATGTTGATACTCAACATGTTTTGTTCAGTTTATTTATTTTGTTCAAAACATGGTATAATCCATGAAAGGACGCCCCCCGATTCCCCTTATTTCAATGGGATTGCGGAAAGGAAAACACACTCTAACTGATTTGGTTAATGACATGTTAGACATTGATAGTTTACCCAAAGAATGGTGGGGAAGGCGATATTGACTTCACGTGTCCTAAAACGAGTTCCGACAAAGAATAAAGAGATAACCTGTTAGAACAATGGGAAAAGAAATGTTAATACTCTCCTACTTTTGTACATGAGGCTGTTTGGCAAAAGTCGATGTGTCAATTCTAAAGAATTGCAAGCTTGGACAAAAAATATATTGATTGTGTCTTTCTTAGCTATGTTGCACATAGCATTGGTTATAGATTTCTAGTGGTGAAATCTAGATCGAGTACCTAACATAAAAGGTGGCACCATCTTTGAGTGTAAAGATGCAACTTTATTTGAGGATATTTTTTTTCCTATGAGAGATATGCCCAACATGTCTAGTGACAAAAGTTCTAATGAGGATGACAAGGAAGCTCCCCCAAGGAGCAAAAGACAATGGACTTCAAAGCCTTTTGCTAATGGTTTAATTGTGTACCTCATGGATGATACTCATGTTACCATTTTAGAAGTATGCATTTCCTTATGCTGACTGCTGGAAGGAAGCTGCTCAAAGCGGGATGGATTCCATCTTAGCTGACGGAACTTGGGAGCTAATGAAACACAGAGATCACAAATCGTCCTTGTGGTTGCGAACTCGTAGGATGTAGATAAGTGTTCAAAAGAAAATTCAGATCTAATGCTACTATTAAAAAAAAACAAGGCAAGGCTAGTTGCCAAGAGTTGTACCCAAAAAGGAGGTGAATATTTCTTTGACACTTACTCAAGTGTGGCTAGACCAACCACAATTAAGTACTCCCTCTGTAAAGAAATATAAGAGTAGTGATCTAAACACTTATATTTATTTACGAAGGGAGTACTATCTTTGGCTGCCTCACATGGTCATCTTGTTCCTCTAATGGTATAGATTGAATCCGGACGTGCATTTTCATGACATGATAACCAACACTGCCGTGGATGTTGTATATAAAATTCAAATGCATTTACACTCCTTAAACATTTGGTACAACTGTATCACTCAAGGCTTGGTAAAATACTTCAGAGACGGCAGATCGTAAGTACAAATCTCATCAGATTAGCCAGGCACCAACAATTCAATTTTGAACTAAGATAATCATGAAAAAATATGATAATTTTAATGAGATAAAGTAATGGCAAACTATCCTCAAACAATTCAACCAAAACTATCAAGTGGAAAAGAAAAGTTTTTTTTCTTTCCGAAAGGTACATCTCCTTCTTTTGATTACCTCAGATTTTTTTAACAGTTCAATTAGGAACCTTGATACTGTCGAAACCCAGGCATCCTAATAAACACTTTTTTATACCTCTGATGCGAGGCCGGGCCTAGAACTAATCGACAGGATAATTGGTTGTAATCTGGACCATTCTCTGTCACAATCACCACAGCCTGGTAGTGGAACAAGAAAATTGGGAACAATGCCACAAGGTAGTGGAACAAGAAAATTGAGTTTACATCAATACCACAGCCTCACTAATCTGCTCCCAAAGCACTGGATCAGATGCTGCTGCTGCTTCTGCTGCTGCTCAATAACCAAGGTGTGTGCTTCCCTACTTTTGCTACTTGCTCAGATTAGATAAGGAGCCTCCTGCAAAGAAAAAGGAACAGCGATATGAGGCGCGTCGTAGATTCAAAATCGCTTTAGGCATGCTGTTTTTGTCACTGATGCTTCTTGTGTCTGCAAGCCGTCAGATTTTCTTTTTCTTTTTTTCAACCAGTATGGCATGCCAAACACAATCATAACTCATAAGCTGAATCTCTTTTAAAAAGGAAGACGTAGAACTCCGTTCTTACAGGCATTCTAGATTGTAGTACATGAGCAAGGTGAACCGAAATTCGTCTCACGTAATTAGCTTCCAATTCCCTTTTTCCTTCTTCCAGGAAACAAGCTGATTCATTTGCTGTGGGACAAAGAAGAATCATATATCTCATATTGAGGTGGAAATCAGACTTTCTACAATGGAGATTGAACCTCTCCGTGACAATCTGGACAACGCCGCAGCAACCGACCAACCATACGACTCGGTGTACAACTACGAGCTGAGTGGTCCACACTCCACAGTTCTTTCCCAAGCCAATCAAGCAAGCACATATCTGCTTGGTGGAGTCACTAGCCCTGGGTTGTGCAGTGCCAACAGCAGCCTTGGACAAAACCAATTTCAGAGTGCTGCAGGGGGTAGCCCTGAGCACCGCCAGATCAGATCAAACGACGCTCTTCACTACATAAGCCAGATGCTGATGGAAGATGTCGACGAGAGGCTCGGCATATGCCAAGGAGAGGCTGCTCTCAAAGCTGCCGAGAAACCGTTCCTTGACATTCTTGGGGAGGTATACGTGCCGGCTACTAACTGGCCGCCATTGCATAGCAACAACAAACCAGACAACTCTGATAAGAGTGGGACCAGCCGTTACAAGAGGCTCTGGAGCACTATCTCCAGTAATGAATGTTCAAGTTACAGCTTGCTACAGCCCTTAGCAACCCCGGTGAGTCCATATACCTGCAATAGGAGTCTTTTTCTACCAAACCAGCCGCTGATAAGTGTTGGATGGACTTCCGGATCTGGCTTCCCAGCCTTGCATTATCAGAGAGGTGTCGAGGAGGAAGAGATGTTTGCTCCAAGTATTGATAAGCTGGTGATATATTTAAAGAACGACACACTTTATATTTCCCAACTGACTAAGAAGGCAAAAGTAAGAGAGAGGGGCGAAAACGCAATCTTTGAGATGACAGACCAGCGGGACTGGGATACCTTTCATGGAAGGAGCAATAAACATCATGCCGTCACCACTTGTGCAATATTTCGAAATGAAAATTTCGACAGAGTTCTGCTATGCTATGGTCCTAAGAGTTTCGATCGAATAACAGGACTGCAAGAAAGGACGGTGGGGGAAGGAAACAATAACTCACTGAAAGGCCGGAGCAAAGGGCGTCAGAAGCTATGGGCTAGGAAGCAACAGAGGAAAGACCTGGTTGATCTCAGCGCTCTCCTCGTCCATTGCGCACAAGCTGTGGCAGAAGGCAACCACCTGTTTGCTAGTGAACTCCTAAAGAAGATAAGACAACACTCCTCAGCAGATGGTGATTGTACCCAGAGACTGGCATTTTACTTGGTGGACGGCCTCGAGGCACGTTTGGCTGGGATTGGGAGTCAGGTTTACCGCAACCTCATGGAAAGGCGAACAAGTACCACAGATTTGTTAGAGGCTTACAGCCTTTTTCTTGCAGCTTGCCCTTTCAAAAGGGTGTCATACTACTTTGCCAACCGAACTATTCTTGATGCCTCAAAAAGGCAGCCAAGGGTGCACATTGTAGATTTCGGCATCAGCTTCGGCTTTCAGTGGCCAGTAATGATTCAGAGATTTGCACGGCGAGAAGAGGGAGCCCCTAAGCTTCGGATCACAGGTATAGACATTCCCCAGCCAGGTTCTCGCCCCTGTGAAATGATTGAGGAGACAGGTAAGCGGTTGGCTGATTATGCACACATGTTCAAGGTACCTTTCCAGTATCAGGGCATTGCCGCTTGAGATGGGAGGCCATTAAAGTTGAGGATCTTAACATTGCTGAGGATGAAGTTCTCATAATCAACTGCATATTCCGGATGAAGAATCTTGGTCATGAAACCGAAGCCATAAATAGCGCAAGGGATGAGGTAATGAAAACCATGAGGAGGATAAACCCAAAGGTTTTTATTTCTGGCACAGTGAATGGGTTACATAGTTCTCCCTTCTTCATACAACGATTCAAAGAGGTTGTGCTCCATTACTCTTCAATGTTTGATATGCTTGATACAAATGTTCCACGGGATAATGAAGCAAGAAAGATGATTGAGAGGATCCTATTTGGGCGGGATGCACTTAACATCATAGCATGTGAGGATGCAGAAAGGACTAGGGCGGAAAGTTATAGGCAGTGGCAAGCAAGGTTCCTCAAGGCTGGGTTCCAGCAGCTTCCTGTCGATCCAGCCATCTTAAAGAACATAGTACACATGAAGAACTTACATTATCATGAGGAATTCTTTGCTGTTGAAGATCACGGTTGGCTGCTACAAGGATGGAAAGGGAAAGTACTTTATGCTATATCCAAATGGGAACCTAATGAAATATATGATGGTCAGTAAGATTCGAACAGTTTTTCAAGTGCGCGAACATGCGTATCTAAAATGCTGAACACTCTAAGATATTCTTTCATTAGATGAGCAATGGGAACTATCTTGCAAGGAGATGGGATGGGGATTCAAATGTTGATACTCAACATGTTTTGATTTGGTCCAACTGCGCAACTGTAAAATACTTTGCTTCTGCCACTCTTTTAAATTTCTGATCAAACCATTCTAGGAAGGTGCTCTGTAAGTGAACCTGGTGTTTGTAAACGAATATTAACTGTGTACTTGTTTATTGTTTTGCTACATGAGACTAGTGGAAATACCATACCTAGACACTGGCTTTGCTGTAAAGGAACCTATTGCACTGCCTAACTCTCAAAATTGGTGACATGGAAACTCAGAGAAATAGTCATTTCTGAAATGAAGACAATGATATATAAACAAGGTTCCTATGCACAGACCCATTAGAATACATTAATATCCACAAATTATGTAATATAGGTCATCTGCACAGTTACATAAGTGCAAGACGAATCATACCAAACAACCCTTAATTCTCTCGGAAACCCCTGAAGGGATGTTTACCCGTGTAAGTTCTAGCTACTAAAGTGGGTGATGTTTCATGTGTTTAAAATGAACAATACATAAATATATGGGAAATGCTATTCAAGTTGGTTATATTGTTAAATCTGGTAACACTGTGAGGAGCTTAGATATCTATATAATCTTTAGCGGAATGGCTCTAGGCAGCGCAGATTATTTTCTTGTGTTGGCAGAGCATCGGAGACAATCTGGAAGGAGAGGACATGCCACTTCTACTTTTGCTACAGAAGGAGCATGTGAAGTTGGGTGTTTATAGCCCTAACAAATTTACAATATACTAACCAACGATTTGGTGGGACTATAAATACGCAATATGGATAACCCTAAACGTTGTTTAAACTAGCAAATGGATTAACTTAAAACTAGATCAACCAGAACATCATGACCGCATGACCCCAAGCATGTCCGACCTTTATTTACAAAATAAACTAACTGCAAATACTAAGTGTGTACATCCAAATTAGGACAGATCAACCAGGTAACAGAAGGGCCATAAACATTTTATGCAGAATCCATTCACCACAAAGAAAAGAGATAAACACAAAATTTACTATGGAATAATAGTGCGTAGAATAAAATGTTGCATTTCCTCAATTAATAAACAGAACACTAACCTGACCCGGTACAAATTCCATATCGCCTAATTAAAGATACTGTCCCATTTCATTGGCCAGAATGATCTTGTCCTCTTAGAAGCGAGTAGCAATTTGTGCAAAAACAGACTTAAAATCTGTCGTCGGTGTTCCTTCACCTTCAGGTTTTGAAGCCAGATCAAACGCCTTGAACTTTGCTTCCTCAAATAGCAAGGCCTACTCAGGAAAGGCACAGATGGATCAGTGGTGGTGACCACTAGCTAGTAAGACATAAATAGATGCAAGAAATATATTTGGTAGATAATGAAAAAATATTGAGCAGTAGTTTATCTACAGAAACATGTGTTTTGTTCTATAAAGGTACCTGTATGCAAACTTCTGCAACATCTGCCCTGGCAATAGTTTTTGTTTCCGTCTTCAAGATCTCGTCATCCTTTCCAACAATCAACTCACGCACCCCACCATCTTTGTCTTGTAGTCCTCCAGCCCTGGAAAGAGATGGGATATGGGAAAGGTATTTTATCAGCACACGATTGTTGGTGGAAAATACTCCAACGATTAATGTCCCTATGAAATAAATTGGACTTTTTTATTTCTTATACAAAATTAATGTTCTTTGTGGTGCTTCATACTCCATAATGCACTTCTGTTGTTTTGTTGTTTTCTTCATTCATCACATATATAAAATTATTTCTATGACTGTGCGTCTTTGGAGAAAACAGTGACTGTCAGCCTATTACATAACTCAAATGTAAAAAAACAAAAATCTTTGCAGAACATGGCAAGAATAAGTCTCATCCCACAAATAGCACTACCGAATGAGTCTGTGTTATAACCTTATAATTGTGTATGGTAGACCAGAGTCCGCTAGGTACTGTTCTGCCTTCCGTTTCCACACCTGCAAATTAGAAGAGCAATTGGCCATTCTAAGTTTCAAAATGGTACATATTATATGTTTATGCACACACAAGTACAGGGAATTAGAACATATACAAAAATCCTCGAGCATGCTATATACCAGTATATTCCCATTCCCAAGCTTGTTTAATGGATGGTTGAGATCTGTTCCGCCCATGGATCCAACCAAAACTATCTGCTTTACACCAATGCTCTTGGCTGCATGGATAATTAAAGATGGGAAACTTAGAGAGCAGACAAGAAAAAGGTCGACCGGAGAGAAAATGACACATCGATGCTTCACCAATCAATCGTTTCAATGAACACGCTAAACATTGTATAATGCTCTAACAGAACAAGAAGAAGGTGAGCATTTACCAGCATCAATTTGGTTCTTTTGGCCTATCCAATCCACCTTAAATCAAGGGAAAACAGCAAAGGACATTAATTAACTATAAAAGAAATGCATAAGTTGTCATTGCTAATGTGAGTAATGTCATTGCCAAGCGATTTTTGCCGGTTACCTGCTCAGGATCAGACCCTTCCTCAAAGTAAAACTCCGGCCGTCCACCCTTGCTAGGATCGAACCCGGGCTTCATCTTTGGGACCCCACTGGTGAGGATAATGAGCGCGTTGATGCCCTCAATCGCCGGAGCAATGCTCCCAGGATCCCTGATGTCGCCGATGAACACGTCGTCGCCACTGCCTATCTTGCCCTTGCTGTCCAGCGTCCTGACCAGCCCTCTGGCCACAAACTGGTCTGCCCTCTCCTTCAGCTTCTTGTACACAATTTGGCCTGGGTCACCGCAGCGCGGAGGTCAGAGGCGAAAACCGGATCACAGCACGCATACGGGAGTGTAAATTGTAAATCAATGGGAAGTTCAATAGGTAGTGAAGCTTCTTGATTCCAAGAAACCGCCGCCTCCGCCGGTAAATCCTCCCACAAATGCGAACTGAATCCCATTGGAACAGCAAGAGAAGGCAGCATCGTGCAGTAATGTGCGGCGAAAGTACGCGAAGGTAAAGAAGCTAGCAGGATGTGTAGTATCTACCTGTCCGTCCTCCGGCGCCGGTGACGAGCACGATGGGGGGCGACCCGCTGGCGGCCGCCGAGACGGCCAGCCCGGCCGGCCTGGGGCCCCGCCTCGACGGGACGACGCGGTGGCAGGGAGGACGGAGAGGCGGGGCCCTGAACGGGGAAGACAGACGCATCGTCGCCGCCGCCGCCGCCGTCGTCATCTTTGCTCTGTTCCCCTCCGGCGAGTGAAGCGAGAGTTGTTGTCGGGTGTGCCGGCGGGCTGAGCGGCTGTCACTCTCCTTATCGCTTCGACGGCGGTGGGCCCGCATGCGAATGTGGGCTTCACAGGGTTTTGAGGTTTGTGGGCCCAGGCCCACTTCCCAAGTTACCATGGGCCTATTTTCTTTAAAAACATACTTATAACGCAACCTATAGGCATTGTCATGTCTCAAAAAACAAACTATAGGCATTGTCCCTATAGAAATTTGGATCACCAAACCTATCAATCTTGCCTAAAAAACCAAATATATTATCTAAAAAAAAATATGTCAATCTTCGCGGATCGGATTAGCGAATTCAATGGCAGCTCAAATTCCTTCTTCCCCGCGACACTCAACCCTAGTTATGCGCATAAAACCTACTTCCTCAGCAATGTCGGCACAAAGTGTTCAAATTTCGACTTAGTGTGCGCATTTCCTTTTTAAATGCAAGTTTTAGGCTCCACTTCCCTTGAAACTACTTTTTGTTGTAGCTTGTTTTTTTAAGTGTCCAAACTAGCTGGAAGGCTCCACTTCCCTTGAAACTACCATCATGAGTAACGTGCCTTCTTTTTTTGGTCGACAATTAATAATGGAAACTCAGGTTGGACGCTATTTCAAACATTCTCTATATTCTCCCCTTTTCTGATTGCCTCCTTGTTTTCCACCTCCTCCAACTATATATATATGGCGTGTGTGTTGTTGTCACGCACATCTACCACCCACCCTTCTCCTCCTACAATTACATTTTTTTCATTGCGTGCAACCCTAGCCTTGGTTCCACATAGGAGATAGTCGAACAAAACATTCTCGGGGCAAACCTTACCTTTTTTTTCGGCGGAGATAACCCATATACCATCCTCTGACGCTTATGGCTGGGAGGCGACGGCATCTAAGGCGACGGGGAGGAGGAGGAGGAGGAGGAGGAGCAAGACTATGGTGGGGAGGGACAATGCCATTGCCATCACCGGTGACCCGAGGAAGAGGAGGGCTGACTGAGATGAGAATTAATATGTTCCTTCGGTTGGACTAGTCAACATACTACTACTACTACATTACATTTTTTTAATTGACGAACATTTTTTAAATTGACGAGGATTTTTTACAAATTCGCATACATTTTTGGGAATTGTGAACATCTTTTAAGCCTGTGAATATTTCTTTTGCATCAGCAAACACTTTTTAAAATTTGGGGGAATTAATTTTGTAATCCATGAAAATTTAATTATTTGAATGAGCATTTTTGAATCGAGGATCATTTTTGTAATGCATGGACATTTTTAAAATTTTGTGAAGACTTTTTAAAATACATGAATTTTTTAAAATTCGCAGAAAATTTCTCAATTCCAAAACATTTTTTGAATACGCCAACATTTTCTGAACAGGTGAATATTTTTCTTGTAAAATCACAAATATTTTATGATTCCGCGAACTTTTTTTGTTCAAAATGCACAGTTTTTTCAAATTTTGGAACGGTTTGAAATTCTGTATTATTTAATATAGAAAAAAACAAAAACAGATTACAAAAGGGAAATGAAAACTAAAAGGAAAAACAAAATTAAAAAACCGAGCACGCCGTACATGGGCCTGCCCAAAAGGGCACGCTGGTGAGTGAGCGGTGCACAGCGTGCTGTATACGACATCCCGTTTTTTTAGGTTGATTGGAAAAAGGAAAAAGGAACTAAAATAGGCACGATTGGGAGGTCATGAGTTCGAATCAAGTTGCTGTACATTTTTCTTCTTTAATAGAAAAGAAAAGGAGTAAATTGGCCGGGCCCGGAGCTGGGGTGGGGTGTATACAGGACGCGCTTGATGCGGGCGACTTATTTTCGAAAAAGACTGAGGGAGTCCTGCACTAGGGGGTGTCCGGACAGCCGGACTATCAATATCCGCCGGACTCCAAGACTACGAAGATACAAGATTGAAGACTCCGTCCCGTGTCCAGATGGGACTTTCCTTGGCGTGGAAGGCAAGCTTGGCAATACGGATATGTAGATCTCCTACCATTGTAACCGACTATGTGTAACCCTAGCCTCCCCCGGTGTCTGTATAAACCGGAGGGCTTTAGTCCGTAGGACAACGTACATTACAACAATCATACCATAGGCTAGCTTCTAGGGTTTAGCCTCCTTGATCTCGTGGTAGATCCACTCTTGTACTACCCATATCATCAATATTAATCAAGCAGACGTAGGGTTTTACCTCCATCGAGAGGGCCCAACAGGTAAAAACATTGTGTCCCTTGTCTCTTGTTACCATCCGCCTAGACGCACAGTTCGGGACCCCTACCCGAGATCCGCCGATTTTGACACCGACATTGGTGCTTTCATTGAGAGTTCCTCCGTGTCGCCACCGATAGGCTTGATGGCATCTTCAACCAAAGAACGCCGCCCGTGAGTGAGACTTTTCTCCCGGACAGATCTTCAGATTCGGCGGCTTCGCTTGCGGGCAATTCACTTGGCCATCTAGAGCAGATCGAAGCTACGCCCGGCCGTCGGTCGATTGGAAGCTTAAACTTCACGGCCGATGTCGCGGAGACTTGATCTTCAACGAACTCGAGCCACCAATAAGCGCGCCAGACTGTGGACGATGGGCATGATCTAGCTCTGCCGCGAGCAAAGCCTTGGTGGCGACACGGATCTGCTTCGCCTTTAGCGGAGCCGATCGCCCAGATCGAGGGCCGGTGGATAGACGCCGCCCTGGGGGCTTCAACATCCATGGCGATGGAGCCGAACACCAATCTTGTCCCCCGCGAAACTCGTGATTCCGAGGCACCGGACTCCTTGCCGGACTCCGAACCTCCCGCGCCCCTACCGATCGATCCGGATTGGGCGCCGGTTATGGAATTCACCGCCGCGGACATCTTCCAATGCTCGCCTTTCGGCGATATCTTGAATTCACTAAAGCATCTCTCGTTATCAGGAGAGTCCTGGACGGATTATGGCCAGGATGGTTGGGATACGGACGACGAAGAAATTCAGAGCCCACCCACCACCCACTTGGTAGCCATTGTCGACGATCTAACCGACACGCTAGACTACGACTCCGAAGACATCGACGCTATGGACGACGATGCCGAGATTTATCAGAACCAGCGCCTACGAGGCACCGAAGACCACCTCGTCATACGACATATATATGGTGGACACCCCAAAAGACGGGGATGGCGAAGAAGAAGCGGAGGCAGACTCTTTAAAGAAGCAGCCCAAACGCCGGCGTCAGCGGCGCCGGTCTAAATCCAGCCACAGCAAGAATGCAGATTCCGACACAGGAGATAATAACACTCTAGAGAGCGCCGAAGACAATCCCTCCAAAGAAGACTCAGCGCAGGAGGATGCGTAGCAAGCCCTCATGAGGGGGCGGCGCGAAGAGGTTGAGGATCATAACTATATGCCTCCCTCCGAAGACGGCAAGCCTCAACGATGACGAATTCATCGTGCCGAGGATCTGTCGAACAAGAGCGCTTCAAGCGCAGCTTATCGCCACAAAGAAACAGCCTAAAGAAAAAGCAACAAAGAACTTCAAGCTGATCAGACTGCTGGCCGATCGATGGACCGAGGTCCTCGCGTCAAGAGTATAAACTCGAACGTCCCTCCAAAGTTACCCAAGACGCAAGCTGCTCCCCGATTAGAGGAGGAAGCATACGTACCTCCATCACCAACGCCGACGACATGGTGACCGACCACCCGTGGTCGTGACAGAGAGGCATCCAGCCCCCCGCCAAGACCATACCCCGCACCACTCCAAAAGTACGGCCAAGAGGGAACGCGCGGACTTGCGAGACATATTGGAGGACAAAGCAAGGCAATCCAGATCCATCTATGGATCACGTGGCGCCTCGACCCACGACGAATACCGTCGTGCGGATATAATAACCCGCCGGGCGAACACAGCAGACATCGCTCTCTCGAGCTGCGTCGCGATATCGCTCAATCTGAGGCGCCAGACACCCGCTATGCTTCATCGACGAAGTAATGGATCATCGATCCCGAAGGGTTTAAACCAGTAAACATCGAATCTTACGATGGCACAACAGACCCAGCGGTTTGGATCAAGACTATCTTCTCCACATCCATATGGCCCGCGGCGACATCTCCACGCCATCAAATACCTCCCACTCAAGCTTAAAGGACCAGCTCGGCATTGGCTTAACAGCTTGCCCGCAGAGTCAATTGGGTGTTGGGAAGACACGAGGCCGCATTCCTTGATAACTTCCAAGGCACATATGTGCGACCACCGACACGCCGGCGACCTAAGCCACATTATTCAGCGCCAGAGATTTAATCGGCGGACAATTACGACACGGTTCTTGACGAAGAAAAATCAAATCGTCGATTGTCCGGATGCAGAGGCCCTTGTGGCCTTCAAGCATAACATCCAGGACGAATGGCTAGCCCGGCACCTGGGGCAAGAAAAGCCAAAATCCATGGCAGCCCTCACATCGTTAATGACCCGCTTTTGCGCGGGAGAGGACAGCTGGCTAGCCCGCAGCAACAATCTCCGTAAAAACACTGGCAGTCCGGATACCAAGGACAACAACGGCAGGTCACGTCGAAACAAAAACAAGCGCCGCATTAATGGCGACGATAAGGAGGATACGACCGTCAATGCCGGATTCCGAGGCTCTAAACCCGGTCAGCGGAAGAAGCCATTCAAAAGAACCACTCCGGGTCCGTCCAATCTGGACCGAATACTCGACCGCTTATGCCAGATACACGGCACCTCTGAAAAGCCAGCTAACCACACCAATAGAGATTGCTGGTATTCAAGCAGGCCGGCAAGTTAATTGCCGAAAACAATGACAAGGGGCTAAATAGCGGCGACGAGGAAGAGACCCGCCGCGAACAACAAAGGACGAAGGGTTTTCCCCAAGTGCGGACGGTGAATATGATATCGCGACCCACATACCCAAGAGGAGAGGAAACGCGCACTACGGGGCGTCTATGCGATGGAGCCAGTCGCCCCAAAGTTCAACCCATGGTCCTCTTGTCCGATCACTTTCGATCGAAGAGACCATCCGACCAGCATACGCCATGGCGGATTTGCCGCATTGGTTTTAGACCCGATCATCGATGGGTTCCACCTCACGAGAGTCCTGATGGACGGCGGTAGCAACTGAACACGCTTTATCGGGATACAAGGCGCAAAATGGGCATAGACCCATCAAGGATTAAACCTACAAAGACAACCTTTAAAGGTGTCATACCGGAGTGGAAGCCAATCATGCAGGCTCGACCACACCGAAGTGGTCTTCGGATCCTCGGATAATTTCCGAGCGAAGAGTTAATCTTGACATAGCCCCGTTCGCGGCGGCTATCATGCCCGCTTTCGGACGAACCGCGTTTGCAAAATTCAACGCGTGCCGCATTATGCATACCTAAAGCTCAAGATGCCAGGCCCTCGTGGAGTCATCACGGTCAATGGGAATACGGAACGCGGCTCTCGCGGCAGAAGTACAGAGCAGCCTTCTAAGGCAATTCTCTAGTCCGGCCGTTAAACGGCCGGATACTGAGAAAGCGCCGCCGAGCAATGCCCACAAAGACCACCTGGCGCGATCGAGCATCGCCAGAGTAGCAATGCGGCCCCAACCCTCGCGCGCGCATGATCGCAAGAATAACACTCCGCGTACATCATTACGCCTTGGAGATACCATGGGCACAGGGGAGGGGACACGATCGCAACGGACCCAGAGTACGGTTCGACCACACCGGGGGCTCGCAAGTGTGCCCCCCTTTTTTCATTTTTCTTCTTTTATGTACGCAGGACTCTGTTAACCAGAAGCCCTGTCCGGCGGCAAACCTGCCGAACTCATGATGCAACAGTCAGGGACTAAAGAAGGCCGCGACGAACATCCAGGTGGTCTCAATTACGAGCATTAAATTCGATTATATACACCAAGTCTGCAGCTCATCCCTGGAGGGGGACATGTTTATTTAGTCCAAATCCCTTGCTTACCGCACTATTTGTATCAGTCCGCTCTACTAGCAGACTTTCTTTCATAAATAATGCAGCACCTTTTTATTGCAATTGCATTATCTTTTATATATATGTTCATTACATGACATCTTGCACCCGTATATTTTGGTACGGCCGAATACGCCAGGGGCTTCTGTTCCCCAAATTATGGTGTGATTAAGTCCGAACACTTTCACAAGTGCGGCACCCCGAACTTATAGCATTATATGAATCGGCTCCGAATCATGTCTTGGGTCAATAGTTGGGTTTGCTCGGCTCCCATGTTTTGGTGCCTTACGTTCCGTTCCGTCGGCTAAGGTAGCACTGGGAGAACCACAGCGATTGCGCCCCGGTTGAGCCGGGCGAGCGCCACAGTGGAGAAAGCTAAAACTGACTGGCATGATAAGGCGAGAGACTGGTCGCTGTTCGAGAGGTTTTTGGGTCCTAAAGACTCACGCCGCTTGAAGCGAAGTTCGGACAATGTCCAAGAAGGCGTGGATAGCACCGGATTCGATCTTCGAATACCGGGGCTTCACCAAATTTAAAATTATAGAATTCTATGGCTAAGTGAGAGTGTTCAAGCATTATAAGTCCGGTTGCCTTGTTCGTTGTGTTGAGCGCCTCCCTCGATGGACCCAACAATGGGAACAAGAGTGCTCATGTTTATCCCGAACACCCCAAAGACTTCATGCGCTTGGGGGCTGAAGCCAACGACTTGCCATCTCTCAGATTTTATAAACGGACGCACAAAAGGTAATATTTTAAATTAAACAAGTGTTTCTCATGGCGCATATGAACGAAGTTTTCAGCGCACAGGATAAATACATAGCGAGTTCACTCAAAGATTACATTTCGAGAGCACTCATCTGCAATATCGCAGGCTCCCTTCAGGACAATTTTATAATACTTCTCCGGCGTACGATACTCCTTGCCCGGTGGCGGTGGATCCATGAGAAGCTTCTCCGCATCCAGCTTGCCCCAGTGCACCTTTGTGCGGGCAAGGGCCCGACGAGCGCCTTCAATACAGGCGGAGCGCTCGATGACCTCCACCCAGGGGCATGCATCTACCAGCCGCCAGACGAGGCCGAGTAGCTCCTGTGCATGGCTGTCCCAGCCATAATCGAACTATGAGGCCCTTCATGGCCTCCTCGGCTACCTTGTGGAGTTCGACCACCGCTTCACCGATCGCTTGGGGGCACCGGATGGCCGGCCTCAACAGATTGAGACCGAAGACCTTCTTCGTCAAGCTCCCTCCTCGCCACGATAGAATGCGGCGGCATCGACGCTACTACGGCAGATCTGCAAACGCCTCGAGAGCTCGAATGCGGGTAAGTGTCGTAGTTCACATTAACATGCATGCTTTGCATGAAAAATGCCTTACCGCCGCTATCTTCTTTATATCTTCAACCTCCGAAGGGCCTTACGGGCCTCGGCCTTGGCGGACTTGGCACTTTCGAGAGCCGAGGCAAGCTCGGACTCTCGAGTCTTGAGTCACGCTCCAAACTCTCATGCTTTTCCATGAGAGCCTGGAGCTCTTGCCGAACTTCCGCCACCCGTGCCTCTTGTCTTTCTCGCTCGGCCTGTTCGCGGCAAGATCGCTGCGTTCGACCACGGACACAGCCTCCTTCAGTGGCTGCCACCTCGTTAGTGGCCCCGCAATACCAAAGATTATCCTTGTTAATTTTATTGCAACCAAATCCTTTTCTCAGAAGGTACTAATTCAAAGTGGTATTACTCACCTTCTTTTCCTCGAGCTGCCTCTTGGCATGGCCGAGCTCTTGCTCAGACCGCTCGAGATCCTTCTTCAGCACACCGACCTCCGCCGTTAATGCGGCAGAGGCCAGCAGCGCAGCCTGCAAACCCATATTGACATATTTTTAGCAACCCTGCGCATATCTTGTTCGATCCTCGGTCCGCTTTTCTTTCCGAACACCGAACCGAGCATCGAAACTCTTGTCTATGTGGTATTACATTACATAATTTAACTTCTTACCTCAAAGCCTCGTTAGAAGGCTGCTGCGAAGCTTCGTCAGCCCGCTCTTAGCGAGCTGGACCTTCTCAATCACCGCACTCATGATAGTGCGGTGTTCTTCCTCGATGGAAGCGCCTTTAAGCGCCTCCAACAGGTTATCCGGCGCCTCCGGTTGGACGGAGGCCGCCGGCGTCGCGGTCCTGCCCTCCTTTCGAAGGGGCCGCTTGCCGGACTCTGGAACCACTGCGGGTTCCGATGTAGAGTCCGGCACAAAGTCCGGGAGGCTGCCTGACGGCGCCTTCGGAGCCTCCTCCTGATGGGTCCCTCTCTAGGATCCCACCTCGGCGTCTTTGCCACGGGGAGTAGTGGCGGTCGGAAGTGAGTCCACATCCGACGGGGCCAATGACCCGCTTGATGAAGCGGGAAGATCATCATCGGCCGAACTATGAACAGAACGCGGCATTAGAAGGACACTATGCGCCATAAAAGAAATTACACATCAAGGATCCGGATACTTACGATCTTGCGGACGCCTTGCCCTTGAGGCCACTCATCCTTGCCAACGCGTTGGTGTTGGCGAACTGTCCGGGGATAGTTCTCCCCTCTTGACCCTTCGCCTCCCCGATTGGGGAAGCCTTCCTCTTCTTCTCTCCTCCTCCGGAGAGAATACTCCTCCTCCTCGCCTTCGTGGAGGAGTCCTCGTCGTCGTCGACGCTTTGATTCTGGGAACTCTTTCGAGTCCCCGCGGCCACCTTCTTGGCCTTCTTCTCCGGCACCACGTGCGGTGCCGGAACCAGCAGCCCTGCTAAGCGGGCATCCACTGGGTCTTCTGGCATGGGAGCCGGGCTGATAAGCAGCTTGGCCTTCTCCATCCATTCCTGTCAAAGGAAGAGGCAGAATGAAACCTCACTAGAGTCAATCTAATTATCACAAATGTCCCGTAATGGGGTTGAATCACTACCTCGTCAGTTGGATACTGCGAGCTGAATCCGGGTCTTGATCGTCGCGACGCGGGGCTTGGCGCCCTTGAACAGCACCCTCCAGCGCCTTCGATGTTGTATCAAGAGCCCGCTTAGCGCTGGTGCTGTTCCGGATTGAACTCCCACAAATTGAATGCCCTTTCTTGGCATGGGAGGATCCGCCGGATGAGCATGACTTGGACCACGTTGACGAGCCTGAGCCTATTGCTCACCATCTTCTTGATACATGCTCGGAGTCCCGTCACCTCCACCGGATTGCCCCACTGCAAGCCCTTCTCTTTCCAGGAGGTGAGCTGCGTGGGGATGCCAGATCTAAACTCGGGGGCCGCCACCCATGTGGGTTTTGTTGGGGAACGTAGTAATTTCAAAAAATTTCCTACGCACACGCAAGATCATGGTGATGTATAGCAACGAGAAGGGGAGTGTATCTTCATACCCTTGAAGATCGCTAAGCGAAGCGCTTATCAACGCTGTTGATGTAGTCGACGCCTTCACGATCCGACCGATCCAAGTACCGAACGCACGGCACCTCCGAGTTACGCACACACGCTCAGCTCGATGACGCCCTCGCCTTCTTGATCCAAAGAAGACGGTAGTAGTAGATGAGTTCCGCAGCACGACGGCGTGTTGACGGTGTTGGTGAAGAACAATCTCCGCAGGGCTTCGCCTAAGCACTACGGAAACTATGACGGAGGATAAACTAGAGGGGACGGGGTTGCCGGCACACGGCTTGGTGTTTCTTGATGTGTCTTTGGTGCTAGCCCTACCCCTCTATTTATATGTTGAGCCTTGGGGTCGAAACTTGGAGTAAAAGCCTCCACAAAGTCGGTTTTACCCGAAAGGCAAGAGTCCTTCTCGGAATCCAGGGCCAGACGCCAGGGACCCTGGCGTCTGGCCCCTAGACTCCACAAAACTTCCTTTTGCGCTTTCCAAAAACCTTGTGGGCTTTCCCCTTTGGCCCAAATAACGTGTTCTCGCACCCAAACATTTCGAAACATCCGAACCCCTTCCGTGAATTCGAACCCTTCCGGAGATCAAACACTATTATCCCATATATCAAACTTTATCTCCGGACCATTCCGGAGTTCCTCGTCATGTCCATGATCTCATCCGGGACTCCGAACAACATTCGGTTACCAACATGCATAACTCATATAATACTATATCATCAACGAAACGTTAAGCGTGCGGACCCTACGGGTTCGAGAATTATGTAGACATGACCTAAAACCATTCTCGGTCAATAACCAATAGCGGGACCTGGATGCCCATATAGGTTCCTACATATTCTACGAAGATCTTTATCGGTCAGACCGCATAACAACATACGTTGTTCCCTTTGTCATCGGTATGTTACTTGCCCGAGATCCGATCGTCGGTATCCAATACCTAGTTCAATCTCGTTACCGGCAAGTCTCTTTACTCGTTCTGTAATACATCATCTCACAACTAACTCATTAGTTGTAATGCTTGCAAGGCTTTAAGTGATGTGCATTACCGAGAGGGCCCAGAGATACCTCTCCGATAATCGGAGTGACAAACCCTAATCTCGAAATACGCCAACCCAACATCTGCCTTTGGAGACACCTGTAGTACTCCTTTATAATCACCCGATTACGTTGTGACGTTTGGTAGTACCAAAGTGTTCCTCCGTAAACGGAGTTGCATAATCTCATAGTTATAGGAACATGTATAAGTCATGGATAAAAGCAATAGCAACATACTAAACGATCGTGTGCTAAGCTAATGGAATGGGTCATGTCAATCGATCATTCAACTAATGATGTGACCTTGTTAATCAAATAACAACTCTTTGTCCATGGTTAGGAAACATAACCATCTTTGATTAACAAGCTAGTCAAGTAGAGGCATACTAGTGACACTCTGTTTGTCTATATATTCACACATGTATTATGTTTCCGTTAATACAATTCTAGCATGAATAATAAACATTTATCATGATATAAGGAAATAAATAATAACTTTATTATTGCCTCTAGGGCATATTTCCTTCAGTCTCCCACTTGCACTAGAGTCAATAATCTAGATCACATCACCATGTGATTCACATCGATAGTTCACATCATCATGTGATTAACACCCATAGTTCACATCGCCATGTGACCAACATCCAAAGGGTTTACTAGATTTAGTAATATAGTTCACATCGCTATGTGATTAACACCCAAAGAGTACTAAGGTGTGATCATGTTTTGCTTGTGAGACAATCTTAGTCAACGGGTCTTTCACATTCAGATCCGTTATGTATTTTGCAATTTTCTATGTCTACAATGCTTTGCACGGAGCTACTCTAGCTAATTGCTCCCACTTTCAATATGTATCTAGATCGAGACTTAGAGTCATCCAGATCGGTGTCAAAACTTGCATCGACGTAACACTTTACGACAAACCTTTTGTCACTTCCATAATCGAGAAACATATCCTTATTCCACTAAGGATAATTTTGACCGCTGTCCAGTGATCTACTCCTAGATCACTATTGTACTCCTTGCCAAACTCGATGTAGGGTATACAATAGATCTGGTACACATCATGGCATACTTTATAGAACCTATGGCCAAGGCATAGGAATGACTTTCATTCTCTTTCTATCTTCCGCCATGGTCGGGTTTTGAGTCTTACTCAATTTCACACCTTGTAACACGTGCAAGAACTCTTTCTTTGACTGTTCCATTTTGAACTACTTCAAAATCTTGTCAAGGTATGTACTCATTGAAAAAACTTATCAAGCGTCTTGATCTATCTCTATAGATCTTGATGCTCAATATGTAAGCAGCTTCACCGAGGTCTTTCTTTGAAAAACTCCTTTCAAACACTCCTTTATGCTTTGCAGAATAATTCTACATTACTTCCGATCAACAATATGTCATTCACATATACTTATCAGAAATGTTGTAGTGCTCCCACTCACTTTCTTGTAAATACAGGCTTCACCGCAAGTCTGTATAAAACTATATGCTTTGATCAACTTATCAAAGCGTATATTCCAACTCCGAGATGCTTGCACCAGTCCATAAATGGATTGCTGGAGCTTGCACACTTTGTTAGCTCCCTTTGGATCGATAAAACCTTCTGTTGCATCATATACAACTCTTCCTCCAGAAATCCATTCAGGAATGCAGTTTTTACATCCATTTGCCAAATTTCATAATCATAAAATGCGGCAATTGCTAACATGATTCGGACAGACTTAAGCATCGCTACGGGTGAGAAAATCTCATTGTAGTCAACACCTTGAACTTGTCAAAAACCTTTTTGCGATAAGTCGAGCTTTGTAGATAGTAACACTTACTATCAACGTCCGTCTTCCTCTTGAAGATCCATTTATACAATATGGCTTGCCGATCATCGGGCAACTCCACCAAAGTCCACACTTTGTTCTCATACATGGATCCCATCTCAGATTTCATGGCTTCAAGCCATTTTGCGGAATCTGGGCTCACCATCGCTTCTTCATAGTTCGTAGGTTCATCATGATCTAGTAGCATGACTTCCAAAACAGGATTACCGTACCACTCTGGTGCGGATCTTACTCTGGTTGATCTACGAGGTTTAGTAACAACTTGATCTGAAGTTTCATGATCATCATCATTAACTTCCTCACTAATTGGTGTAGGTGTCACAGGAACAGATTTCTGTGATGAGCTACTTTCCAATAAGGAACAGGTACAGTTACCTCATCAAGTTCTACTTTCCTCCCACTCACTTCTTTCGAGAGAAACTCCTTCTCTAGAAAGGATCCATTCTTAGCAACGAATGTCTTGCCTTAGGATCTGTGATAGAAGGTGTACCCAACAATCTCCTTTGGGTATTCTATGAAGACGCACTTCTCCGATTTGGGTTTGAGCTTATCAGGATGAAACTTTTTCACATAAGCATCGCAGCCCCAAACTTTAAGAAACGACAACTTTGGTTTCTTGCTAAACCACAGTTCATATAGTGTCGTCTCAACGGATTTAGATGGTGCCCTATTTAACGTGAATGCAGTTGTCTCTAATGCATGATCCCAAAACGACATTGGTAAATCGGTAAGAAACATCATAGATTGCACTATATCCAATAAAGTACGGTTATGACGTTCGGACACACCATTACGCTGTGGTGTTCCAGGTGGCGTGAACTGTGAAACTATTCCACATTGTTTTAATTGAAGACCAAACTCGTAACTCAAATATTCGTCTCCGCGATCAGATCGGAGAAACTTTATTTTCTTGTTACGATGATTTTTACACTTCACTCTGAAATTCTTTGAACCTTTCAACTATTTCAGACTTATGTTTCATCAAGTAGATATACCCATATCTGCTCAAATCATCTGTGAAGGTCAGAAAATAATGATACCTACTGCAAGCCTCAATTTTCATCGGACCACATACATCAGTATGTATGATTTCCAACAAATCTGTTGCTTGCTCCATTGTTCCGGAGAACGGCGTTTTAGTCATCTTGCCCAAGAGGCATGGTTCGCAAGCATCAAGTGATTCATAATCAAGTGATTCCAAAAACCCATCAACATGGAGTTTCTTCATGCGCTTTACACCAATATGACCTAAACGGCAGTGCCACAAATAAGTTGCACTATCATTATTAACTTTGCATCTTTTGGCTTCAATATTATGAATATGTGTATCACAATGATCGAGATTCAACGAACCATTTTCATTGGGTGTATAACCATAGAGGGTTTTATTCATGTAAATAGAACAACAATTGTTCTCTAACTTAAATGAATAACCGTATTCCAACAAATATGATCAAATCATATTCATGCTTAACGCAAACACCAAATAACACTTATTTAGGTTCTACACTAATCCCGAAAGTATAGGGAGTGTGCGATGATGATCATATCAATCTTGGAACCACTTCCAACACACATCATCACTTCACCCTTAACTAGTCTCTGTTTATTTTGCAACTCCTGTTTCGAGTTACTACTCTTAGCAACTGAACTAGTATCAAATACTGAGGGGTTGCTATAAACACTAGTAAAGTACACATCAATCACATGTATATCAAATATACCTTTGTTCACTTTGCCATCCTTCTTATCCGCCAATCACTTGGGGTAGTTCTGCTTCCAGTGACCAGTCCCTTTGCAGTAGAAGCACTTAGTCTCAAGCTTAGGACCAGACTTGGGCTTCTTCACTTGAGCAGCAACTTGCTTGCTGTTCTTCTAGAAGTTCTCCTTCTTTCCTTTGCCCTTTTCTTGAAACTAGTGATCTTGTTAACCATCAACATTTGATGTTCTTTCTTGATTTCTACCTTCATCGATTTCATCATCATGAAAAACTCGGGAATCGTTTTCGTCATCCCTTGCATACTATAGTTCATCACGAAGTTCTACTAACTTGGTGATGGTGACTAGAGAATTCTGTCAATCACTATATTATCTGGAAGATTAACTCCCACTTGATTCAAGCGATTGTAGTACCTGCATAATCTGAGCACATGCTCACTAGTTGAGCGATTCTCCTCCATCTTTTAGCTATAGAACTTGTTGGAGACTTCATATCTCTCAACTCGGTATTTGCTTGAAATACTAACTTCAACTCCTGGAACATCTCATATGGTCCATGACGTTCAAAATGTCTTTGAAGTCCCGATTCTAAGCCATAAAGCATGGTGCACAAAACTATCAAGTAGTCATCATAATGAGCTAGCCAAACGCTCATAATGTCTCGATCTGCTCTCTGCAATAGGTCTCGCTACTTAGCGGTGCATTAAGGACATAATTCTTCTGTGCAGCAATGAGGATAAACCTCAGATCGCGGATCCAATCCGCATCATTGCTACTAACATTTTTCAGCACAATTTTTCTCTAGGAACATACAAAAATAAACATATGAGAGCAACAACGCGAGCTATTGATCTAACAACATAATTTGCAAAATACTACCAGGACTAAGTTCATGATAAATTAAAGTTCAATTAATCATATTACTTAAGAACTCCCACTTAGACAGACATCTCTCTAGTCATCTAAGTGATCACGTGACCCAGATCAACTAAACCATAACCGATCATCACGTGAGATGGAGTAGTTTTCAATGGTGAACATCTTATGTTGATCATATCTACTATATGATTCACGCTCGACCTTTCGGTCTCCGTGTTTCGAGGCCATATCTGCATATGCTAGGCTCGTCAAGTATAACCTGAGTATTCTGCGTGTGCAAAACTGGCTTGCACCCGTTGTAGATGGACGAGAGCTTATCACACCCGATCATCACGTGGTGTCTTGGCACGACGAACTTTGGCAACGGTGCATACTCAGGGAGAACACTACTTGATAATTTTAGTGAGAGATCATCTTAAAATGCTACCGTCAATCAAAGCAAGATAAGATGCATAAAGGATAAACATCACATGCAATCAATATAAGTGATATGATATGGCCATCATCATCTTGTGCTTGTGATCTCCATCTCCAAGCACCATCGTGATCACCATCGCCACCGCGCGACACCTTGATCTCCATCATAGCATCGTTGTCGTTTCGCCATCTATTGCTTCTACGACTATCGCTACCGCTTAGTGATAAAGTAAAGCAATTACGATGCGTTGCATTTCATACAATAAAGCGACAACCATATGGCTCCTGCCAGATTGCCGATAACGTCGGTTACAAAACATGATCATCTCATACAATAAAATATAGCATCACGTCTTGACCATATCACATCACAACATGCCCTGCAAAAACAAGTTAGACGTCCTCTACTTTGTTGTTGCAAATTTTACGTGGCTGCTACGGGCTTTAGCAAGAACCGTTCTTACCTACGCATCAAAACCACAACGATAGTTTGTCAAATAGACTCGTTTAACCTTCACAAGGACCGGGCGTAGCCACACTCGGTTCAACTAAAGTGAGAGAGACAGACACCCGCCAATCACCTTTAAGCACGAGTGCTGCGTAACGGTGAAACCAGTCTCGCGTACGCTGCGTAATGTCGGTCCGGCCGCTTCATCTCACAATACCGCTGAACCAAAGTATGACACGCTGGTAGGCAGTATGACTTGTATCGTCCACAACTCACTTGTGTTCTACTCGTGCAAAACATCAAACCATAAAAACCTAGGCTCGGATGCCACTGTTGGGGAACGTAGTAATTTCAAAAATTTTCCTACGCACACACAAGATCATGGTGATGTATAGCAACGAGAAGGGGAGTGTATCTTCATACCCTTGAAGATCGCTAAGCGGAAGCGTTTATCAACGCGGTTGATGTAGTCGTACGTCTTCACGATCCGACCGATCCAAGTACCGAACGCACGGCACCTCCGAGTTCTGCACACGTTCAGCTCGATGACGTCCTCGCCTTCTTGATCCAGCAAGACAGGCGAAGTAGTAGATGAGTTCCGGCAGCACGACGGCGTGTTGACGGTGTTGGTGAAGAACAATCTCCGCAGGGCTTCGCCTAAGCACTACGGAAACTATGACGGAGGATAAACTAGAGGGGACGGGGTTGCCGGCACACGGCTTGGTGTTTCTTGATGTGTCTTTGGTGCTAGCCCTACCCCTCTATTTATATGTTGAGCCTTGGGGTCGAACTTGGAGTAAAGCCTCCACAAAGTCGGTTTTACCCGAAAGGCAAGAGTCCTTCTCGGAATCAGGGCGACGCCAGGACCCTGGCGTCTGCCCTAGACTCCATAAACTTCCTTTGCGCTTTCCAAAACCTTGTGGGCTTTCCCTTTGGCCCAAATAACGTGTTCTCGCACCCAAACATTTCGAAACATCCGAACCCCTTCCGTGAATTCGAACCCTTCCGAGATCAAACACTATTATCCCATATATCAAACTTTATCTCCGGACCATTCCGGAGTTCCTCGTCATGTCCATGATCTCATCCGGACTCGAACAACATTCGTTACCAACATGCATAACTCATATAATACTATATCGTCAACGAAACGTTAAGCGTATGGGACCCTACGGGTTCGAGAATTATGTAGACATGACCTAAAACCATTCTCGGTCAATAACCAATAGCGGACCTGGATGCCCATATAGGTTCCTACATATTCTACGAAGATCTTTATCGGTCGACCGCATAACAACATACGTTGTTCCTTTGTCATCGGTATGTTACTTGCCCGAGATCCGATCGTCGGTATCCAATACCTAGTTCAATCTCGTTACCGGCAAGTCTCTTTACTCGTTCTGTAATACATCATCTCACAACTAACTCATTAGTTGTAATGCTTGCAAGGCTTTAAGTGATGTGCATTACCGAGAGGGCCCAGAGATACCTCTCCGATAATCGGAGTGACAAACCCTAATCTCGAAATACGCCAACCCAACATCTGCCTTTGGAGACACCTGTAGTACTCCTTTATAATCACCCGATTCGTTGTGACGTTTGGTAGTACCCAAAGTGTTCCTCCGGTAAACGGGAGTTGCATAATCTCATAGTTATAGGAACATGTATAAGTCATGGATAAAAGCAATAGCAACATACTAAACGATCGTGTGCTAAGCTAATGGAATGGGTCATGTCAATCAGATCATTCAACTAATGATGTGACCTTGTTAATCAAATAACAACTCTTTGTCCATGGTTAGGAAACATAACCATCTTTGATTAACAAGCTAGTTAAGTAGAGGCATACTAGTGACACTCTGTTTGTCTATATATTCACACATGTATTATGTTTCCGGTTAATACAATTCTAGCATGAATAATAAACATTTATCATGATATAAGGAAATAAATAATAACTTTATTATTGTCTCTAGGGCATATTTCCTTCAGGTTTGCGCGGCTCGGTGATGTAGAACCACCCCGATTGCCACCCCTTGACGGAGTCCACGAAGGTCCCTTCGAGCCAAGGGACGTTGGGCAATTTGCCCAACATGGCACCTCCGCATTCCGCTTGCGTGCCCTTCACAACCTTCGGCTTGACGTTAAAGGTCTTGAGCCACAGGCCGAAGTGGGGCTGGATGCAGAGGAAGGCCTCGCACATGACGATAAACGCCGAGATGTTGAGGATGAAGTTCGGCGCCAGATCGTGGAAATCCAGGCCGTAGTAAAACATGAGCCCCCGGACAAATGGATGGAGCGGAAAGCCTAGTCCGCGGAGGAAGTGGGGGAGGAAGACGACCCTCTCATGAGGCCCAGGGGTAGGGATGAGCTGCCCCTCGTCGGGCAGCCGATGCACGATTTCGATGGAAAGGTATCCGGCGCTGCGCAGCTTGGTGATGTCCTCCTCAGCGGTGGAGGCCAACCATTTACCTCCCGCTCTGGACATATTCGGAGAAGGTCGAGGCGAGATGCGCGAGCTCGGGCGTTGGAGCTTGAGTTCGCGGGGATGGATAAGCAAAGGAGGAAGAAGGCGTAGGTGAGAAGGTGAATCCTTATCCCTTATATATAGGCGGACAAAACTATGCGTCCCCCACCAGCCTAGTAAAACTCTCTTATCTCCCAAGCGCCACCATCAATGGCGCGGTTGGGTTACCCACGTACGTATTGATGAGAATCCCGAAATAAGGGGAACACGATCTCTGCTTCGACAAGACGTGCCAAGGAAACCGCTTCGCTAAACATGCTGAGGTGGTATGGTAAAAAACGATTCAAACAAAGGCTTGGTAGCGGTGTGATGTCACGCCGCGTAATACGTCAGCAGATTGAACTATGTGTACATTTTATTCTCTCTACGGTGGAATGTGGAATTTATTTTGCAGAGCCGGACACTATCCTGGTGTTCATGATCTTCTCTGGATTATTCAAGGGAGGAAGCCGCCTTGCAATGCCGAACATTATGCGCGCCGAAATTGTCATTGAAGCCTGGTTCGGGGGCTACTGAGGGAGTCCTGGACTAGGGGGTGTCCGGACAGCCGGACTATCAATATCCGTCGGACTCCAAGACTACGAAGATACAAGATTGAAGACTCCGTCCCGTGTCCGGATGGGACTTTCCTTGGCGTGGAAGGCAAGCTTGGCAATACGGATATGTAGATCTCCTACCATTGTAACCGACTCTGTGTAACCCTAGCCTCCCCCGGTGTCTATATAAACCGGAGGGCTTTAGTCCGTAGGACAACATACATTACAACAATCATACCATAGGCTAGCTTCTAGGGTTTAGCCTCCTTGATCTCGTGGTAGATCCACTCTTGTACTACCCATATCATCAATATTAATCAAGCAGGACGTAGGGTTTTACCTCCATCGAGAGGGCCCGAACCTGGGTAAAAACATCGTGTCCCTCGTCTCTTGTTACCATCCGCCTAGACGCACAGTTCGGGACCCCCTACCCGAGATCCGCTGGTTTTGACACCGACAAAGACCATGCTACCCTTTATTATAAAGGGATATGTAGAGATCTCCTCTGTTGATGTGCTTAGGAGTGTTGTACCAAACCGGAAGTGTATATATAAACCCAACATGGGATTTGACGAAACCTGACATGACAGTTAGGCCTAGAAATTAAAGGTATACATAATGGGTTTCTACAAAAAAAAAAAATTGGGGGGTGTAGCCCCCTTTTGCCATTTTGCCATATAGAAGCTCCACCAATGCTTGTAGACCATTTGTCTATTTTTTTAGGAATCTAATTTAGTATGTACTGTCAAAGTCCGCAAAGAAAGGTACATTCCTAGTAGGTTTATCCTCCTCGTCTCCTCTTTCTTTGTCCCCTCGAACTTCGCCGAACGGAAATGAATCAACACTCCGCAAAACATAGGTCACTCGGATTTTCCTTGCGACACAAAGATGTCCATACACATACAACGATGCTTAACTTGCAATTCCATCCGGATCAATTATCATAAGCATTCACACATGAGCTCACCGACTCAATACCATAGTTCTATTCTATTCAACACACCGATGAGTAGCGAAGGAGGAGATGGACTTTTAGCGCACCGACTCGGGTGTAGAGGAAGTAGCTAGAGGTAGCCCCGATGACGATCACTCCAAGGAGACACGACTCTACAAAGCTTTCATATTCCACCAAGTGAAAATTTTAGATCATCAAATCTCATATAGCATTCTTTGATGACAAAGAGATAATGACATAAAAATAATTAAATTTTCCAATACATTACTATATTGAAAAACAAAATTACAAAAAAAATATATACCTATTCACTAGTTTTCTATCCTATTCAAAAAACTATTTTATATTCAAAAAAACTATTCCCTAGGTTTCTATTACTAAAATTTTCTAGTTCTAGACCTAACAAACTATGTCTAAAACATCCTAGTTCTAGCCCTAACATTTACTGAAAATACCTTAGTGAAACCCTAAATTATCTTATATATAAACCTAACATAACTAAATTAAGCACTTACTAAATAAACTACTTCTATTAAGTACTTACTAAATAAACTAAATTAAGCACTTACTAAAAATAGTAAATAAACTACATTATCAGTGAGGAGAGATGGAGGGAGGAGGGAGGAGGGAGGAGGAGGAGGAGGAGGAGGAGGGGGTGGGAGGCCGAGGGAGGGAGGAGGAGGAGGGAGGAGGAGGAGGAAGGAGGAGAGAGGAGGGAGGAGGGGAGCAGGGCGGTGGGAGGAGGAGGAGGAGGGAGCAGGGAGCAGGGTCACCGACGGAGGAGGGAGGAGGAGGAGGGGGTGGGAGGCCGAGGGAGGGAGGAGGAGGAGGAGGGAGGAGAGAGGAGGGAGGAGGGGAGGAGGAGGAGGAGGGAGGAGGGAGCAGGGTCACGGACGGAGGAGGGAGGAGGACGTGACCAGAGGAGGGAGCAGGACGTGGCCGGAGGAGGGAGGAGGGCGCGGTAGGAGAAGGGACGAGGAGGAGGAGGGGCGCCGCATACCGAGGAAGGAGAAGCGAGGACGGCGGCGGCAATGCGTGGCGGACGACGTCGGCGGCGGCGGCGGACGACGTGCGTGCAAGAGTGAGAGTGGGAGTGGAGAGGGGGAGAGTGAGGGGTGGTTGGGGGAAGAAGATAGGATGGCTTTAGCAGTAGCGCGTTTCAGGCGTACGCGCCACTACTACACTTTGCCTGGCGGCAACGGTTTGACAATTTTAGTAGTATGCCCTTTGTCCTTGCCGCACTACTGCTATATCTTTAGCAGCAGCGCCTTATGTGGATAAGCGCTGCTGCTAAGTACCAACAGCGCCTCTTTTTAACCCCCGCTACTGCTAAGGTTCTGTGTATAAGGTTTTCCCTAGTAATGCAAACACACCCTTAATTATGCAAATGCATTATAATAATGCTACATTTAAAGTCAATAAAGCCCCTTCTATAATATACTGCTCGATGAATATGGGTAATACAATAGGCTACACCAAAGTTGCTAGGTCAATATCCTGCCCACGGGATAACATGACAGTAAAAAATGTTCAATCCTTCGAAAAATATGAGAAGTTTTTGCTTTTCTCTTCTTCGGTGGTGCAAACTTATGATTGCTATTTTCACTTCTAGGCCGGTATACTGAGCCCTTACCTAAGCAATC
This sequence comes from Aegilops speltoides, assembly GCA_021437245.1. NCBI lineage: Eukaryota > Viridiplantae > Streptophyta > Magnoliopsida > Poales > Poaceae > Aegilops > Aegilops speltoides. The sequence continues at coordinate 11,140,029 of CM038141.1, read as the reverse complement.
TCTTGAAGTCACAACCGTTGCAACACACTCATTCAACATGCACATGTAGGCCTCTTTTTCTTCCATCCAATTTAAAGTCTTGTCATTCTTCAAAGAAGAAAAATAAAATAGAAACTATCACTCCTTACAACATACCAATTAAGAGATAGCATATCACTAACTAATTAATTGATACACAAGTTGTTTGTTCATTCATTGTGAAACACAAGTCTGTATACATACATACATACATACATACATACATACATACATACATACATAGGGTCCACTTGCCCTTGAAACTTCTTTTTGTTACGACTTGTTTTTGTTAAGTGTTCCAAACCAGCTATGGACACCTAGATCCATCATGAGTAACATGTCTTTCCTTTTTTCGGTTGACAATTAATTCTCTGAACTCAGGTTGGACGGTATTTCGAACATTCTCCCCCTTTCTTGTCGCCTCCTTGTTTTCCACCTCCTCCAACTGTATATATTTGTCGTGTGTGTTGTTGTTGTCGTGCGCATCTACCACCCTCTCCCTTCTCCTCCTACCATTGCATTTCTTTTTGAATTGTGTGCGAGCCAAGCATTGGCTCCTCATAGGAGATAGTCGACAAGCGCCATCAAATAAGACATGACTCCACCCACACGGCCGGCGTGATAGGAGGACAAGATAGGGCACCCACAGTTTGAAGCATGTATTTGTTCTTTTTTTTCTCAGCAGGGAATTTTTGGCTTGGAGATTTAATTCTGAGTTTGAGTAATTAAAAGCCCAGTTTTCGATTGTTGAAAGTTTGGCATCAACCAAAAAGTGTGTCTTGGCGGACAGTATAGCTATTTCCACACATGTTATTTCTTGCCAAGAAAACTCAAATGGTATTTTTCTTTTTCGCAATCGCCATAGCTGGAAAAGGAAGGGAATGAGGCGCAGATCTAGTCCTCCAGAGTCCAGATTCTCCATTAGAGCAAAGATGGGAGGAAAGCCATGCAAAATTTTACATGGGTGGTTTGAAAACACGAGATTCGATCGTTGGTATCTTCATACCTAGTTCAATCTCGTTACCGGCAAGTCTCTTTACTCGTTCTGTAGTGCATCATCTCGCAACTACCTCATTAGTCACATTGCTTGCAGGGCTTCATATGATGTGCATTACCGACAAGGCCTAGAGATACCCCTCTGATACTCGGAGTGAAAAATCCTAATCTTGATCTATGCCAACCCAACAAACACCTTCGGAGATACCTGTAAAGCATCTTTATAATCACCCAGTTACGTTGTGACGTTTGATAGCACACAAGGCATTCCTCCGGTATCCGGGAGTTGCATAATCTCATAGTCGGAGGAATATATATTTGACACGAAGAAAGCAGTAGCAATAAAACTGAACGATCATTATGCTAAGCTAACGGATGGGTCTTGTCCATCACATCATTCCACTAATGATGTGATCCCGTTATCAAATGACAACTCATGTCCATGGCTAGGAAACTTAACCATATTTGATCAACGAGCTAGTCTAGTAGAGGCATACTAGGGACACGTTGTTTTGTCTATGTATTCACACATGTATCAAGTTTCCGGTTAATAAAATTCTAGCATGAATAATAAACATTTATCATGAATAAGTAAATATAAAATAACAACTTTACTATTGCCTCCAGGGCATAGTTCCTTCATCACGCCCCCACGCTGCCCCGATCCAACCCAACCACAGCCATGGCCGAGCACCAACCCACCCAAATCCAGATCGGGGCGGGGGGGGGGGGGGAGGAGGGAAGGATCAATACTTCCACGCACTGCAGCATGCGCGCAACCACCACCGTCCTCCCGTCGCCCTCAGGCACCTGCGACCTGCGTGGAGGAGTGCGGCGCCGTCAGCCGTTGCAAGATCCCCAACTCGACGGCAGCCGCCCAGGGATGCCAAGGGCCCCGTTGCCGCCAGATCTGTGCGAGCTTTGCCCGGCGAAGACCATGGGGCGGTGACGAGGGGACGGGGAGCACGGGGGAGGCCTTGAGCGGGCGTGGATTCACTACTGCCCGAGTCGCCACGGAGAGGACGACGCGGGGTCCGAGTCCTTCATATGTGGGGCCGAGTCCTGAGCTCTCTTGGGTATACATACATACATACATACATACATACATACATACATAGGCTACACTTGCCCTTGAAAGTACTTTTTGTTGCAGCTTGTTCTTGTTAAGTGTTCAAACTAGATATGGACACCCAGATCCATCATGAGTAACATGTCTTTCCTTTTTTTGGTTGACAATTAATTCTCTGAACTCGGGTTGGACGCTATGTAGAACATTCTCCCCCTTTCTTGTCGCCTCCTTGTTTAGAACATTCTCCCCCTTTCTTGTCGCCTCCTTGTTTCACACCTCCTCCAACTATATATATTTGTCGTGTGTGTTCTTGTCTTGCGCATCTACCACCCTCTCCCTTCTCCTCCTACCATTACATTTTTTTTCTCCTTGCGTGCGAGCCAAGCATTGGCTCCACATAGGAGATAGTCGACAAGCACCCCAAATAAGACATGACTCATCCACACGGCACACACACACCCTCCATCGCTGCCGGTGTGATAGGAGGACAAGAGAGGGCACCCACAGTTGAATTAGGTGTTTGTTCTTGTTTCTCAACATGGAACTTTTGGCTTGGGGATTTAATAGAAGTTTCATCGTTCTGAATTTGATTTATTATTAAAAGCCTGGTTTTCGATTGTTGAAAGTTTGGATTGGTGTAGATGAAATCACGCATCAACCAAAACGTGTGTCTTGGCGGACAGTAGCTATTGCCACACACGTTATTTCTTGCCAAGAAAACTCAAATGGTATTTTTCTTTTTCGCCATCGTCGTCGAGCACCGATGCTTGCCGGCCGCCGCTGAAAAATGAAGGGAAGGAGGCCCAGATCCAGTCCTCCAGAGTCCAGATTCTCCATTAGAGCAGAGAATGAGATGGGAGGAAAGCCATGTATGTACTCCCAAATTTTACATGGGTGGTTGGAAAACACGAAGGATGACGGATTCACTTTCGTTCCCGCCTTGGGGCTTTGTCTTGCGCGGATGCAGAAGCCAACAACAAACAGCTACCAGTCTACTTACTGACTAGAAAACGAGGTCAGTTACTTCCCGGTCTGCCGGCAGTCCGTCCAAGCTCGACCTCCGATGGCGAGCGTACGCTGGCGGCTGGCCAGTGGAATCAGTACCGGACGCGCGCGGACCCCACGATCCCCGTCGCCGCCCGCCACGACATCGGACGGTCTGCGGCCGCCGGCGAGGAGCACGCGCGCTCCGCGACCTCTTTGTGGCGCCCACGATAAGATCGACAGGGTGAGAGAAGCACGCCACTGCATTCACTCCCATTCATGCACCACTCTCCTCTCCTCTATATACATCCATCTCTAGCTGTCAATCTCGCCAGTAAAATACATCGCTCCAAGAAGATAGGAGGAGGAGGATGGAGTCGGCGAGGTCGTCCTCCGCCGAGACGACGACGACGACAACGACGGGCGCCATCGCCGGCCGTCGGCTGCTCGTGAGGAGCTACTCCGCCGGAAGCAGCAGCAGCGGCCGCGTGAGGGCGCGGGTGTTGCGGCTGAGGAGGAGGGCCAGGGAGCACCGCTGCCTCCACATGCTCCTCTGCTGGCGCGATTGATTTGATACTGATAGTAATACTCATACTGTATCATATCTGCACGTACGTACGTTCGTCTCGACAAGTGTACGTACGGCTGCTCCATTAATTCTTTTTCTTTTCTTTCCTTTTCATTCACTCGCCAAGCCAAAGCAAAGCATGCACAACCTTCACGCCCGACCTCGTGCGTTCAAACCATAGTTTTTCTTTTTTTCTTTTCTTTTTTTTTTAAAAAATGAACAATGGTTCGAGCAATGGTTCACGGAAAACCGGTCGGTTCGATGCCGTTTCAAGCAGAAAAGCCCATCAATCAACTCGTTTTTCTGCGAACGAACAAGCTGGGGGTACGTAGAATCGAAAAAAAATGGGAAGAAAACCAATCTTTTTACTAGGGGTTTCTGCCATTTTTAGGAGCATCTCTCTCGGTTTTATCCACGGGCAAAACCTACCAGGCGTCGGTGCATGCCCCCTCCGACGCAACCCTTGCTTGGCGCCATGGCGTGCCGATGCCGCTTCTTCGTGGCGCGCTCCACACGATAGCCGCACTAGCACACGCCCGCGTCCTGCCATCTGCACCACCTCCGTCGAGAAAAAACGAGAGTCCATGCCAGGAGCAACCGAGCAGGAGGACCAAGACGCCTGCTGATTACACATTTCTTTTTAATTTTATTGATGCATTTGTTGATTAAAATAAGATGTATTATTTCATTGCTTAAAGAACGACAATCGAACCGGCGGTCCTAAAGAAAAACATGAACCAACAGCCTCGCCTGTTCGATTATCAGTTCGGTTTTTTAAACTACAATTCAAAGGAAAGTGAAAAGAGAGCAAGACACACACACAGAGAGAGAAAGACACACAGAGAGACATGAGCGCTCTCTTTCCTTGGATCTGGACCAACGGTTGGGATCGATTGAAAAAAGATGGCGATCCGTGGGAGGGCACCATTGGCGAATCAACATTCAGCGGTAGGCCCAAGGATCCCTTCCTCGCCTTCCGCGCGCTTTCTCGACTTCCCCGCGAAACTTTGAATGCCCGGCACTAAAATTGGAGTAAGAGCTGAATTTTTGAGCAAGATGAAAATGAAATCCCCATCCACCAAACGAAAACCAAAAGACCAAAAGACCTGGCCGGCCGCTTCTTCCTCCTCTGCTCGTCTCCCCCAAAATCCAAATCCAAATCCAAACCCAATCCAGCCGCCGGCCGGCGACCTTCGTCTCCCTCCGCCCTCTACTCCCCCCCTCTCCTTCTCTCCATACGCCCCTGACCCTCACTCCCTCCTCCACGAAACCCTCTCTTCCACGGTGGGGTGGACGCCTCCGACCTCCACATCTGCTCCGGCGACGGATCCGCGCCCACCATCCTCGCCGCCGCCAACCAACCTCAACGGACGGACGGACGTGCGAGCTCGCCCGCGCGCCAGGAGGGAGAGGCTGCTTCTTCCTCGCTCCGCTCCACCATGAACCTATCCTATACTCAAGGTCGTCTCTTTCATCCTCTCCTGTTGCCTCTTGCTGCACCGCTCACCCTCTCCCTCCCCAACCTATCCACACAGATCCATGATGGAGGTCGAGGAAGCGACCAAGATGGATGGACCTTCCCCTGCTGCCGCTGCTGCTGCGTTGCTTAATTGCTTTCCTCCTCTATCCAAGAAAATATGTGATTTCCCTCCACCATCGACTAAGCCATCTTCCTCTCACTCTCACTCTCACTCATGATTAATTGTTTCTCTAACTAAAACAACCCCCTTTTTGGTTTTGGTTTTGGTCTTTGTTTTTTGTTTTGTTTTTGCAGGGGCCGGACGACTCCATTCTTCATTTCGGCACCACCTCCAAGCACCTTCCCCTGAACTGCCCCGTATCATTGGATTTGGATTTGATTTGGATTGGATGCAGCCCCTTCAAGGTATGCAACAATTTGGCTTCCTCCAATTAGGTAAGCAATGAATAAATGGTTCATGATGGATACTCATCGGTTGATTCGACTCCACATCGATTGCAATCATCATATATACTATCTCTGTCCTTGCATGTGCAGGCACCTGCTCAATTGCTTGCTCTTCATGATGGCTGTTTTATCAACGCAAGAAGAACCTGTTTAATTAATTAGTTTCTCAACAAAATTAACACATGACAGACTAGTACTCCCTCCTTCTGATAATGTAAGAGTGTCAAAAACGCTCTTATATTACGGGACACAGGGAGTACATTTTATCCTGACTGAACCCGATTCATGCTTGTTAATCATTGATTTTGTGTGTACAAGAATGCAATGGTCATTGACTAAGTCAAGGTGATATGTCTTGATGGTATGTACAAGGACGGCTATGTATAGTCATGGCAGGATAAAATAGCATGGCAGAACAATTGTAGGTCAAATCGTTCAACTACACATATTAATTTATTTGCTTCTCTCTTCTTGATTTTCAAGGCTTGGCTCCCTGATGTGTATACACGCATAAGTAAGTTAGGTCTTTTGCCCCCCCTCTTGAGATCTGCTGTGTTGCTAGACAAGTGGTGATAGCTTTGTTAACAGCAACAATTAAGCTTCTTAGTGCCTCTCAGGTCCATCGCACAATTTGCAAATCTAGAGGAAAAGAGTACCTTCTGTTCATCCTATGGTAGTTTAGATGTCGGGTTCAACTGCACAGCTCAACTGTAGCTTCGAGCAAGTGCCTTACATAGTACTGGAAATCCGTCAATTTTGTATCTCAACTTTCATACTCCAATGTTTTAATTCCCTGTACGTCTGAACCATATTTATTTATTTCAACGCATATTTGTATCGCCATGTTTTACTTCTTCTGTACTTTATTCATTCATTCTTTCTTTTTTTGCTTCAGATTTGGATAGAACCTAAAGATCCTCAATATCGCACTCTTTTATTTCAGGAACCGCAGAGATGTGCATCTGCACAACATATTTGCTCAGCTCAGCAAGGTCTCAAGTATGTCCTGAAGCTGCTTGTTTGATTAGTTTACTCGGGTCAATTCACAGTACCAAGACATGTAGATCTTGGTGCACCACAAAGGCACCGTCTGGTGTGCCCAGGGCTTCTTCTTCCACTTTGACACCCCTCTGGTGCCCGATTCTTCTTCCACTCTGGGATAGCTTGCGGTAAGCCACTGGTTCTCTCCTCTCTCTCTCTCTATCTCTCTCATGACTTGCATGGCCATCATGCCATGTTCTTGGTTTCGTTATACCTTGGTCATTACATAGCGTCAAACATGTTCTGTTCATCATCATCAGTATTTTGTTATTATGCTTGTTTCAGGGTTATTGGAATGTACTTTTGCATCAATTTAGAAATCATGGAGCTTACTACGCTATCGTTGTTCATGTTCTTGGACTTCGGTCACCAATATTGTCCTGTCCATGATACTTAGCTCCAGCCATTGTAGCATCATACACCTCTTGTAGATCTTTAACATAAATAATTTCATGATGCCTGTTTTCAGAGTTAATATGCCAAGTCTGCTGACTAGTGTTTTGCATCAATCTAGATGCTAAGGGAGCTTACTACTAAAGCTTTGTTTATGTTACGTCTCCTTCAAATTATATTTGTGTTGTGTACTGCTCTGATGCTCTCCATATTCTGCTCTGCTGAATGGTCGATCTCCCGATTCTGCAAGAGTGTCCAGGCGCGTGAACTTTTCCACTTTGGGTGCTTACTAGTCGAGCTAGCCTATGACCCAAAACTCATACTCGTGCTGTGAAAACCCCACATTGTATTTCTGTAGTTTCTATTTGAGCAAGTGGCTTAGATAGTACTGAAAATTCATATTGTGTATCACTTTCGTACTCAAATGATAAATCTGCACTACAATTCCCTGTGTGTCTACACCATATTTATTTCAAAGCATACTTGTATTGCCATGTTTTACTTTCTCCGTACTTTATTCATTCTTTTTTTTTCTGCAAAATTGGATTGAACCTGAAGATCCTCAACATCTCACTCTTTTATTTCAGGAAACTGAGTGATGTGCATCTGCACAATATATTTGCTCAGCTCAGCGTGGTCTCAAGTATGTCTGAAGCAGCTTGTTTGTCCAGTTTACTCAGGTTAATTCACAGTACCAAGACATGTAGATCTTGTTGCATGACAGAGCCACCGTGTGGTGTGCCCAGGGCTTTTTCTTCCACTCCGTCCGGTGGCCCTGATTCTTCTTCCACTCTGGGATAGCTTGTGGTAAGCCACTGGTTCCCTCCTCACAGGCTCTCTCTCTCTCTCTCTCTCTCTCTCTCTCTCTCTCTCTCTCTCTCTCTCTCTCATGACCTGCATGTCCATGGCCACCGTGCCCTGTTCTTGGTTTTCGTCATACCTCGGTCGTCTCATAGCTTCAAACATATTCTGTTTATCATCATCAGTATTTTGTTATGATGCTTATTTCAGGGCTATTTGAAGGTACTTTTGCATCAATTTAGACATCATGTAGCTTACTACGCTATCATCGTTCATGTTCTTGGCCTTTGGTCACCATAAATATTGTCCTGTCCATGACATTTAGCTCCAGTCATTCTAGCATCAAACACCTCCTGTAGATCTTTATCTTTAACATAAACAAGTTCATGATGCCTGTTTCAGTTAATATGCCATGTCTGCTCACTAGTGTCTTGCATCAATTTAGACGCCAAGGGAGCTTACTACTAAAGCTTTGTTTATGTTACTTCTGCTTAAATTATATTTGTGTTGTGTACCGCTCCCCATATTCTGTTGTGTACTGCTCCCTGTTTAGCATTACTAGAGTGAGTTCTTTGAATGGCAGGAGGAGGTCCTGTCATGCATGATTAATATGGTTGATTGTTTGATTGCTCTCTTCCTATACTGTTGTGTGGATTAATTAATAGTTAGTGCAATTGATCCAAATCCTCTGCCCATGGCCATTGAGCCGTGCAAATTTTAGTGCTTTGTTAGGTTATGCCGATGCCAAAACTGTTTCACAAATATTGGAGCTGCTGCTGTTGGGTTGGACTAGGATATACGCATCGTCATTGTGTGACACTAGGCATAGTTAATTAGTAACTACTCCCTCCATTCCTAAATATTAGATGTTTTGGCAGTTCAAATTAAACTGCCAAAACATCTTACAGTTAGGAACAGAGGGAGTAGTTATTCTCTAGATGCAACTCATCAGCCATCATACACTACTATTCTTGTCTACTTCATCATACAACACATGTATGTATAGTGGTCTTACAGTATGTCTTATGTTGCTTTTCATTATTACATGTAAATCCAAGCCGCTATTCATGCTCTTCGTGACACCAGGGGGTCTGCAATGGCCCAAGGACCATGAAAAGAAGGCTGATGCAGATCTTCTCGAATAGCTTCAGGCAATGTCTGGGTTTCAGGTTTTCACAACACAGCGACTCTTTACCTGTTGTATTTCTATCAAACATATTTGTGTCCATGATTTGATTGTATGCGCTCCAAAAAATTCAACTATCAGTCTGCCGAAAGATAATGTGTACAATTATTGTGTGGGAGTCGGAAAAAGTTAGAACTTGAAGCTCTTGTTGTTACACTGACTCGAAATCTTTCATTTTGCGTGAGCACTTTTTTTGCTATAATATTGTATAAATAAAACCTTGTCCGTTTCTCCCAGCGGTAGCCTCTGTTTGTTTGGGGCCGTATTGCTGATGCAAAACATTTGTGCTTGCTCGTGGTGATTCTGTCTTGCTAAAGAATTAATTATTGTCATCCTTTTATTTTATTGGATTTAGGCAATTTAGCAGCCCTGATTTTATCACCTACTAGCTACTCGTATGATGCCTAGCTAGGGTCTCAAAGATATGTAAACTATCTTGCTTGCCTCTTTTTAACAAATAAAAAGTATAGAAACAACAATTAAAGCATTCAACAATTATAGTATAGCTTGCTTGCCATTGAGCGAGCCATGGGTGCGAGTTTGGTGATTTTGTGTTTGGATCTGTGCTGCTGCTAGTCTTCCTTCCGTCACCACAATTATTTTTCTCAACACAATATTCTAAGCATTAAACCTTTGGAGCACGTTGGCGGTTCTTCTTGCACATACCAGGCAATGTTTATCATTGGCTAGGTTTACTAATTTTATTTTAGTGCAGCAAGCAATTCCGGACATTGTCTTGAGCTGGAAAGTAAGAAGAAGCATGTCTCTTGCTGTTAGTTGAACTCTGGTTCCTTCCCTATTGGCAAGAAGAAAGATGACAAGGGACGCCGTGGCTTCCTCCGACCCGACCCTAGTGCAGCCGCAGCTGCTCCTCCCCCTCAAGGTACATAGGTCCCATCTTCCATCGCCTCTTCTTCCCTTCTCTGATGCGCTCTTGGTTGACTTGGCTGGTTCCCTTCCCCACGCAGTGCACTCAGGATGGATCGCCAGCGGCCAACCCCAGCCACTGGCGTACACCAGTGGTTGATTGTTGCTGGCCATATCCCGGTGTGCAGCCCTCACTCCGACGGCATAGGTGGTGGTTCATCTCCTCTGCTCTCTCTCTCTCTCTCTCTCTCTCTCTCTCTCTCTCTCTCCTCCTCCCTCCCTCCCTCCCTCTCTCTCTCTCTCTCTCTTGTTTGTTTGCTTTGGGTTGTGTTGCTGATGCAAATTAACAGTTCTAGTATTTGCTTCTGTGATGCTAATTACTGTCACCTCTTTATTGGTTGGATTTAGCCCTCTATTGATAATTTCATCTGCTAGCCAGTGACATGATTATTTGGTTCCTCCCAGGCTTCTTTTTTCGTAGTACATACATCGATGATATGTTAATCAGCTTGCCTCTTTTTATTAATGAGCAAGTGTGTTAACAATAAAAAAGTTATCAACTTTTCTTGTTTTATTTGTTGTGCAACTGTTTGTAGCATTAGTGTACGGATTTTCGGTGCAACTTCTATTGTCTTGTTATGCTCGCCATCCAGACGTTGTAGCATTAGTGTACGGATCTTGATGCAACTGTTTGTTTGCTTCTTTGGGGTGTAGTGCTCATGCAAAAGATTTCTGCTTGCTTCCGGTTATTCTGTCTGTCTTGCTAATGAATTAATTATTGTCACCATTTTATCAGATTTAGCCAATTCATCTCTGATTTTACCACCTGCTAGCTACTAATTGGATTCGTAGATCGGGTCTCAAAGATATGTAACACTAAGCTTGCTTGCCTCTTTTTAACAAATAACAAGCACAGTAGAAACGATTAAAGTTTGCAAAAATTAATGTATAGCTTGCTTGCCATCGAGCGTGACTCTGTTGATTTCGCTAACGGATCTGTGCTGCTGCAAGTCTTTTCTTCCGCCAACACAATTAGTTTTTCTCAGCATATTATTCTAAGAATTAAACCGTGGGAGCAAGCATGTTGGTGGTTCTTTTTTTACAAACTATGGCAATGTTTATCAATGGTTAGGTTTAATAAATACTCTGCTCCGTCCCAAAATAAGTGTCTCAACTTTGTACTAACTTTAGTACAAAATTGTACTAAGGTTGAGACACTTATTTTGGGACAGAGGGAGTATGTTTTAATGCAGCAATTCTGGACATTGTCTTGAGCTAGAAAGCATGAAGAAGCATGTGGATTGTTACCAAAGATCGTTTTAGTAGAGTCTAAAAACAAACAAGCAATGCTAGATCAGTTCAAATAGAAACTTTGTTTTCTAATTGAAATGGGCATAGTGGATGCAGATGACGAGACACTAGATTATGGGTAATTTGCATCTGAGGCATTTCTGTGATGTCACACTCTTTCTCACCTTGGAGATCTGATGCTGCTGCCCTCACTGTTGTATTAAAAAATATTTAATTTTTGGTTTAATAAACGAGAGATGGGATTAATTTTCCTATTGGATATGATGGCCTCATACTGAACCGAATCTGATCATCCTCTCGTTTCCAGAAAAAAAAAACAAGTTGTTTTCTTCTTGCCTTTATTTTCTAGCTTAGTTCTTGGTAGAGTAATTTCATGTATTCAAGAGATGGTTATTTTGAATGGTTAATTTCCCTATTGGTTTTATTGGCATGCTCGATGGCCTGAATTCTAAACCGAATCTGATCATAGTCCCTGGTTAGTTCCTCAGAATTTAATTTAGTTCTGTTTAAAATTAAACCAAAAATATATTAGCTTTGAAATTATAAACGAGCTTAGTAATGAGCTCAAGTAAAATGAATTATCTGTTGGGTTTGTGGATGTGGATGCAGGAATGGATAACCCTGGGCTGTGCTGCAAGTCCTGTCATTCTTTGCCTATCCGTTATTCTTTGTTTCTCCTGAATTTAGTCTTTCCTTGTTCTTGTTGATGTTTCCTGGAAGAGCAGGTGTGTCTGTGATGTTTCCTGGAAGAGCAGGTGTGTCTTTCCTTGTTCTTGTTGATGTTTCCTGGAAGAGCAGGTGTGTCTGTGATGTTCAATTGACTTGAGTTGTTTCTCCTGAATTTAGTCTTTCCTTGTTCTTTCTGATTTGTCATCATTGGAGCTCATATTCAATTGACTTGAGTTGTATTATCCAGCCCCAAGACTTGAAACTCGTGTTCCCAGTTCAATATTTTTAAGCTCGTGTGATTTGGTAATGATTTATTCTTGTTGCTGGTGGTTGCAATTGTGCAGTGATTACAAAATATACCTCGTACTGATGGGATATCCTCATGAACGACTCCCATACACCCATTGATTCTGAGCACCTATAAACCATTAGTTCTTGTTCAATCTGCTTTTTTGGTGGCTTTCATAACTTTTCTTGGTTGTAACCGCTAATTTGCAATGGAGTGTTTCTGGTGGGTTTCAATCTGCTTTTTTGAGCACCTATAAACCATTAAATGATTGCATCTGTTTGGATTTGATTTGTCAATTTGCCAATGAAATGGTCTATTGCAGTCATAATTCTTCATGTATCTATTGCATCATGTGTATTGAACTGTTCAGTTACAGAGGTCTTTGATTTTGATTACCTGGTGATTTTCTCGATGCAAAACATGTACTCCTCCGTCTGAAAAAGCTTGTCCTAGGTTGTCCCTCAAATGGATGTATCTAGCACCAAGTTAGTGCTAGATACATCCATTTGAGGGATAAACTTTTCGGATGGAGGAGTAGCTAGTATACATCGGTTTCTCGTTTCTAAGATATGTTGTGGCTGACGATGAAATCATAGCACATTCATTAACCTGCTAGCAGTTGAACCTGATTTTCGGAAGAGTTTGGAGCACTGCTCGTTAGATCACAACTTCCCAGCGAAACGCTCTGTTGCACTACATGCTTTTTCTTTGCTGTTGCATCTTCTGTTATAGTAGTTCTGGCTTTGCTGTTGCAAATTTTTTGGACTGTCTCTATCATGGTCAAGCTCATATGTGTTCCTCTTCAGTTTACAAGTTGAACAACCAGGTTAATATATACCAGCGTGTATTCTCATAATTTCGCTGCAAGGTTGCAGTTCTTCTAACAAAGGTGACTCACTTACTGAATGCATGCACGTCCAATTTAATAGACCGGACATTCATTTTGTTCTGGGCTTCGGCTCCTGCAGCTTGCACACATCTGTAACTGGGTTTCCCCAACGAGATATTAGTTTTAAGCCATACATTTATCCTCCTTGATTCCCTTGGTTGGCCGACTGAAGCAGAGAAAGATGATCATCACGCCCTCGTTTCTTCTGGATCATACAGCCAAATCAGTCCCACTCTACTAGCTTGCCAGCCATATACAGCAAACCACAAGGGCGAACATTGATCAAGGTCATGCGTGTATTAGTTACCTTTATGATGTTGTTGCTACAAGAGCAACATTCTTGCACATTCCGTAGTGCTGGTGTGGATTTTAGGGTTGCAATTTGTGTTTTGCCATCCTATTAAATAAAACAACTACTTGAGTGCTGGCATAAAATGATCTTTTATCATGATTAGTGCCTTTTGGCGTCCTTTATCTACTGCTGGCATAAAATGCATCTCACAGCAGATGTTCTTTGGCCTATTTGCACCTAAATGGTGTTATTATATTGATCATCTTCTCATTTGGAATGTGGAAGCTATATTATTGGAAGGCTACAAATTCTTTGGCCTATCTTACCTACCTTGGCCTGTTTACTTGACTATAATATTGTAGTCGATTTTTTCTTCATACGACATCTGTAGCTTTTAGTTTTGGACCTCCCCATACTAAAATCACATGTTTTTCCCCTCAGGTTTTCAAGGGGGCTCTGTTAAGGACAGCCATGGAGCAGAAAGAACAAACACACTACTTAAGCAAGCGGGTAATGATCCGGATGGCGTGGTTCTGCCTCGGCTACAAACATTTGAAGGTATCCTCTGCTCTTCCCCTTGCTTTGTGCAAGCTCTGAGTTATGGTCTCTCTGTGCAATGGCTACTTAGCTTTTCGGGTTGGTCTTGATGGCCCCAGTTGGGCTCGGTGATGCTTTTTGGTAGCTAGTTAAATGAATTGGTATTCCTCTGGATCCGTTCTAGCTAGGTAAACTGACTTGGTACTTATCGAGTAAATCACTCGGCATGTTACTTTACGAGCATATTTCTCATTCTTCTCAGGAAGAGGAAACCTCAACTTGATTGGTTGCTTGTCAATGGCCAAGCCTATGTGTTTGCTAATAGTTTGATGAAGTTGGAAGGGTTGTTGAACTTGCAGTACAAGTTCATGATGTTGTAAAAATTTAGGGTCTATCTTAATAAGAACTTTATTAGTGTGTGTGTGTGGGGGGGCATGTTTATGATGACGGTTGTGGAGGGTCCTTGATCTCACAGCACATATCTTGGTTTTGTCGTATACATCATTTGACTTTTGCTAATTGCAGTCTGAGATTAAAGTTTGGAGAAATATATAGTTCGGGCTGCTATTTGGGCTGGTTTGGCTGTTTTGGGGGGTAATGTTGCTGTTGTTTGCCTTCTGTGGGTTTGTTGGTCTTCGGTTGGTAGTCTTCAAGTAGATGTTTTAAATTCCAAAGGTCTGGTTAGCACTAAGCAATACATAGAAACATTGCTTTGTTCATATAAAAATTACTTTGGCAGGAGAGGCGAAGAGTAGGGCCAAAACTAGGATATATGGGATCTAGCTTCCTTCCTTCCTTCTCTTTTCTCTTGTCCCCGCCGGCGACCTGTTTAGAGAAGCTCTTGAGCTAGAAGATGAACATATTCAGTTTTGGCAGCGGTCTTTCATGTTCTGGATGGAACATGATCAATGTGTTTTTAGTTTTTTCAATCTGGTTCTGCTTGCATAGCTCACTTCTTGTCAGTTTAGGATGCATGTGTGGTCAGTTAGTGTTTTTGCATAGTTCTGGAGCTACTATTATTTTACTGATAGCTAGAAAAGGCACTAATATAAAAGCTCATTTGCTGTCAAGAGCTGTTAGAATCTCATTCTTGTTTGCAGAAAGATTATCATGCTTTTTCTTTTGCTGTTCATCAAGGATACCACACCCACACCTTGGTGTCTTTTTAACTACTGCTTATGTATTTTTCTTTATTACTTATATCTATTTATCTACCCTAACCCAGATTGAGTTTTTTATTTAATTTGGTGACTTCCTCTGCTGAGAGCTTGGCTGATTGTTTGGTGTAGGTGCCATGGAGATTGACGAAGACGATGCCGTGACCCCCATAAGTGGAGACTTGGAAGCCCTAGAGGAAATGGCAACTTGTGCTCTGTTTGTTGATATGCCTGGCTGGTACTATATATTGTTGTCTACTTGGCTTGGTCGCTTGTGCTTTGTTTCTTGGCTGGTGGTGTTGCCGAACTGTTGGAGACTGGTATTATTATCGAACTCCTGAGCTTGTTTGCATTGCCGTGCAAATTTGGAAAATGGCAAGCTGAAGATTTGTACAAGCTTAAGAACTGGTGTTGTACAAGTACCTAGTGTTGAAATGAAATGGCAAGCAAGCTGTAGATGAAGAATTGTTTGCTAGCTAGTTGATTTATTTTTGCTTTCTTGGCCAAGTTGTAATGAATGTGATTGTTGTAGAGGTGGTGCAACTAGATGGTTGGAACTATATAGGTTTCCTTTTTCTTGGGTGAGTCGTGAGCCATCCATGGGTTATTCTTGGCTGGCTGTTGACTGGTGTAAATGATCCACAATCTCATTCCTTGTGTTGGGACTGGTGTAAATGATGTAAATGCACATATGGTTTTATCATATTCCGAGTTATCGTGGCATGGCACCAAAATATCTTTCTTTGTGTTGCTGGTGCTAGATAAAATGGCGAGATGAGCAAGCTGTTTGAGCTTTGTGTTGTTGGCTGCGAAATTGAACTCGTGTTTTCTTTGTTGGTTGCATGCGATATGCTGAATAAGACTTGAACTTTTTTTTTTTGGTTTGAAGGAGACGTGCATGTGTCACGGGTTGATGATGCATGATTTATTTTGCAATATAGGTGCTTTTTTCCTTGTTGGTCATCAACCTTTATTTTTATGGAGTGCATGTAAACAACTAGTCGAGGAGAATTTGGTGACGGCTAGCTATGTATGTCTGTATCTTCTCATAGTGCATGCATACTATGAATGTAGATGGCCCAGGCATCATCCTGCTTATAGTCGTCCATGTCATCTCTGTACGTACGTCCAGCACAAGCAGCAACAGGTACATACGTTAGGCTGCTAGAATGAAACCGAGGAACCTGCGGTGCAAGAAGAAGAGAAAGGAGGAATTAATTCTCCCTCGAAACCTGACAAGTCTCCTGCACTATGCACTCCTCCTCCGTTCACTCGTTGGATCCCCATGCCATCCATCCATTGGCCTTGCGCGAATTAATCTGCTTTGTCACTATCCTCTCTCTCTCTCTCTCTAAATGGGTTTATTGGTGGGGGAAGCACTAGCGATGCGAGGACCAAGACATACAATTAATCTGGTGCTCAATTCAACTTCTATAACTAATGCCCCGCCCGCCGCCCGCCTGGTGGTTCGTCTCGTGCATGCATGCAGCTACCAGCGAACACGGGCCATTCATTCTCTCTCTCTTTCTCTCTCTCTCTCTCTCGGCAAGGCTATATTGAGTGAGCTCATGGATGCTGATTACCAGGAGGAGATTAAATGCAAGCGCTTGGTTACCAATCGTGCCTAGGGATGCCAGCCAAGCGAGGGAGGAAGGGTCTGGATAGCGTCACCTCAGCGATCCGTGGCATGGGCTTGTCTTTGGCCATTTGACCACGCACGCAGCCGCATCCCACCACGCCGCCTCCTCTTCTCTTCTCTTCTCTTGCCTATATATACGGGAGATGGTCATGCATCCGCGTGCGGGGTGCGCGTGCGACTTAAGACTTTAGACTTTGGCGAGAGGCGAAGGTGCTTTCCTAGCCCGTGAGGCATGCGGGATCCTTCTCGGGCGTGCGGTGGTACCTCGGCGACCCGGCCGCGGCTGCGCGCCATGACCGACAATGAGAGGAGGCCGGTGTCATCCGCAGCCGCCGCACCGGAGGCCCCGTCGTCCGGCGCAGCTTCGAGGTCCGTCTGCTCATATCCTTGTTGGTCAAGCAGAACTAGAGAGAGAGAGAGAGAGAGAGAGAGAGAGAGAGAGAGAGAGAGAGAGAGAGAGAGAGAGAGAGAGAGAGAGAGGCCAGCGAGGTGAAAGATTAAGTTGGCGATGGCGGGGAGGCTGTAGAGGAGGTTAAAGACGAGGAGAGGAGGATTGAGGATCGCAGAGCGGATGGCCGGAGAAGGACTGCGGAGACGAGCGCCGGCAGCAGGTGTAGAGACGAGACAAGAGGGCAACGTCCGTCCGTCGGCGGAGACGAGCAGTTCACTTTTTTGCCGGGTCGCCCCCGCCTATCTTACCCTTGCTGTCCGGCGTCCTGACTAGACCTCTGGCCGTAAACTGGTCTGCCCTCTCCTTCAGGTTCTTGTACACAATTTGGCCTGGGTCACCGCAGCGCAGAGTAACATGTCTTTCCTTTTTTTGGTTGACAATTAATTCTCTGAACTCGGGTTGGACGCTATTTCGAACATTCTCCCCCTTTCTTGTCGCATCCTTGTTTTCCAGCTACTCCAACTATATATATTTGTCGTGTGTGTTGTTGTTGTCGTGCGCATCTACAACACCCTCTCCCTTCTCCTCCTACCATCACATTTTTTCAACTTGCGTGCAAGCCAAGCATTGGCTCCACACAGGAGGTAGTCGACAAGCGCCACCAAAGCATTGACTCCTTCGCCTCGAAGGCCCCGTGCGTCTAACAGATCCTTCGATCTCAGCCATCATGACCTTATACAGTTGTCTACACCACAAAAATCCAAAAGCCGACATGTCCCAGGGTGTCAACAAACAACAGAGCTTCGCGTCACACCCTCATGGACCCTCGTAGGCTGAAATGGACGTGCGCGACTGAATTCTATCTGATCCAGATATCTTGGGCAAGATCTCGGACAGCAGTTCTAGAACATGTCGATGACCAGATCGAGGAGGACTGATCATGCATGGTGTTGCCGTGATGAGAGAGGAGCACGAGCACCGGCCACCACCTTTATTCACGTAGCAGCCCCCCACGCCGGCCCGATCCAGCCCAACCGCAGCCATGGCCAAGCACCTACCCACCAAGATCCATATCGCGGGGATCAGCACCTCCAGGCGCTGCAGCACGCACGCAGCCACCACCGTCTTCCCGCCGCCCCCAGGCACCTGCGACTTGTGTGGAGGAGTGCAGTGCCATCAGCCGCCGCTAGATCCCCAACTCTACGGCGGCCGCCCAGGGACGCCAAGGCCCCGCCGCTGCCAGATCCACACGAGCTTTCCCCGGCGAAGACCATGGGTTGGCGGCGAGGGGAGGGGGAGCACGAGGGAGGCCTTGAGCGAGCGTGGAGTCGCTGCCGCCCGAGTCGCCCCGGGAAAGACGATGCGGAGCCCGAGTCCTGAGCTCTCCTCGGTATACATACATAGGCTCCACTTGGCCTTGAAACTATATTTTGGTACAACTTGTTTTTTTTTTGAAGTGCTCAAACTAGCTATGGACTCCCAGATCCATTATGAGTAAGATGTCTTTCCTTTTTTCGGTTGACAATTAATTCTTTGAACTCAGGTTGGACGGTATTTCGAACATTCTCCCCCTTTCTTGTCGCCTCCTTGTTTTCCACCTCCTCCAACTGTATATATTTGTCGTGTGTGTTGTAGTTGTCGTGCGCATCTACCACCCTCTCCCTTCTCCTCCTACCATTGCATTTCTTTTCGACTTGCGTGCGAGCCAAGCATTGGCTCCACATAGGAGATAGTCGACAAGCGCCACCAAATACGACACGGCTCCACCCACACGGCCGGCGTGATAGGAGGACAAGAGAGGGCACCCACAGTTTGAAGCATGTATTGGTTCTTTTTTTTTTCTCAGCATGGAATTTTTGGCTTGGAGATTTAATTCTGAGTTTGAGTAATTAAAAGCCCGGTTTTCGATTGTTGAAAGTTTGGATTGGTGTAGATGAAATCACGCATCAACCAAAAAGTGTGTCTTGGCGGACAGTAGCTATTTCCACACACGTTATTTCTTGCCAAGAAAACTCAAATGGTATTTTTCTTTTTCGCCATCGTCGTCGACCACCGATGCTTGCCGGCCGTCGCTGAAAAATGAAGGGAAGGAGGCCCAGATCCAGTCCTCCAGAGTCCAGATTCTCCATTAGAGCAGAGAATGAGATGGGAGGAAAGCCATGCATGTACTCCCAAATTTTACATGGGTGGTTCGAAAACACGTACGAAGGATGACCGATTCACTTTCGTTCCCGCCTTCGGGCTTTGTCTTGCGCGGATGCAGAAGCCAACAACAAACAGCTACCAGTCTACTTACTGACTAGAAAACGAGGTCAGTTACTTCCCGGTCTCCCGGCAGTCCGTCCAAGCTCGACCTCCGATGGCGAGCGTACGCTAGCTGGCGGCTGGCTGGTGGAATCAGTACCGGACGCGCGCGGACCCCACGATCCCCGTCGCCGCCCGCCACGACATCGGACGGTCTGCGGCCGCCGGCGAGGAGCACGCGCGCTCCGCGACCTCTTTGTGGCGCCCACGATAAGATCGACAGGGTGAGAGAAGCACGCCACTGCATTCACTCCCATTCATGCACCACTCTCCTCTCCTCTATATACATCCATCTCTAGCTGTCAATCTCGCCAGTAAAATACATCGCTCCAAGAAGATAGGAGGAGGAGGATGGAGTCGGCGAGGTCGTCCTCCGCCGAGGCGACGACGTCGACGGGCGCCATCACCGGCCGTCGGCTGCTCGTGAGGAGCTACTCCACCGGAAGCAGCAGCAGCGGCCGCGTGAGGGCGCGGGTGTTGCGGCTGAGGAGGAGGGCCAGGGAGCACCGCTGCCTCCACATGCTCCTCTGCTGGCGCGATTGATTTGATACTGATAGTAATACTCATACTGTATCATATCTGCACGTACGTACGTTCGTCTCGACAAGTGTACGTACGGCTGCTCCATTAATTCTTTTTCTTTTCTTTCCTTTTCATTCACTCGCCAAGCCAAAGCAAAGCATGCACAACCTTCACGCCCGACCTCGTGCGTTCAAACCATAGTTTTTCTTTTTTTCTTTTCTTTTTTTTTTAAAAAATGAACAATGGTTCGAGCAATGGTTCACGGAAAACCGGTCGGTTCGATGCCGCTTTCAAGCAGAAAAGCCCATCAATCAACTCGTTTTTCTGCGAACGAACAAGCTGGGGGTACGTAGAATCGAAAAAAAATGGGAAGAAAACCAATCTTTTTACTAGGGGTTTCTGCCATTTTTAGGAGCATCTCTCTCGGTTTTATCCACGGGCAAAACCTACCAGGCGTCGGTGCATGCCCCCTCCGACGCAACCCTTGCTTGGCGCCATGGCGTGCCGATGCCGCTTCTTCGTGGCGCGCTCCACACGACAGCCGGACTATCAATATCCGTCGGACTCCAAGACTACGAAGATACAAGATTGAAGACTCCGTCCCGTGTCCGGATGGGACTTTCCTTGGCGTGGAAGGCAAGCTTGGCAATACGGATATGTAGATCTCCTACCATTGTAACCGACTCTGTGTAACCCTAGCCTCCCCCGGTGTCTATATAAACCGGAGGGCTTTAGTCCGTAGGACAACATACATTACAACAATCATACCATAGGCTAGCTTCTAGGGTTTAGCCTCCTTGATCTCGTGGTAGATCCACTCTTGTACTACCCATATCATCAATATTAATCAAGCAGGACGTAGGGTTTTACCTCCATCGAGAGGGCCCGAACCTGGGTAAAACATCGTGTCCCTCGTCTCTTGTTACCATCCGCCTAGACGCACAGTTCGGGACCCCCTACCCGAGATCCGCTGGTTTTGACACCGACAAAGACCATGCTACCCTTTATTATAAAGGGATATGTAGAGATCTCCTCTGTTGATGTGCTTAGGAGTGTTGTACCAAACCGGAAGTGTATATATAAACCCAACATGGGATTTGACGAAACCTGACATGACAGTTAGGCCTAGAAATTAAAGGTATACATAATGGGTTTCTACAAAAAAAAAATTGGGGGGGGGGGTGTAGCCCCCTTTTGCCATTTTGCCATATAGAAGCTCCACCAATGCTTGTAGACCATTTGTCTATTTTTTTAGGAATCTAATTTAGTATGTACTGTCAAAGTCCGCAAAGAAAGGTACATTCCTAGTAGGTTTATCCTCCTCGTCTCCTCTTTCTTTGTCCCCCTCAGAACTTCGCCGGAACGGAAATGAATCAACACTCCGGCAAAACATAGGTCACTCGGATTTTCCTTGCGACACAAAGATGTCCATACACATACAACGATGCTTAACTTGCAATTCCATCCGGATCAATTATCATAAGCATTCACACATGAGCTCACCGACTCAATACCATAGTTCTATTCTATTCAACACACCGATGAGTAGCGAAGGAGGAGATGGACTTTTAGCGCACCGACTCGGGTGTAGAGGAAGTAGCTAGAGGTAGCCCCGATGACGATCACTCCAAGGAGACACGACTCTACAAAGCTTTCATATTCCACCAAGTGAAAATTTTAGATCATCAAATCTCATATAGCATTCTTTGATGACAAAGAGATAATGACATAAAAATAATTAAATTTTCCAATACATTACTATATTGAAAAACAAAATTACAAAAAAAATATATACCTATTCACTAGTTTTCTATCCTTGTCTTATGCATCCTTGCAATCTTCTTTGACTCTTACTCTGACTCGTCTATTTGATCTTCATGGACTCTGATTGCTTCCCATGGTGCAATCCTCATACTGCACATGTATTCCTCACAGTGCTTCTTAATTCTTTTTCAGCGCATACATCTTTTGCTTCATTCTGCTACTATTTGCTTATTTCATTCGAAGCCCTGTTAGATTAAGTTCGTCCCATCTACATCGAGTTCGATAGACCAACTTATCATGTCTTTGCACAAAATTGATCA
Organism: Aegilops speltoides; assembly: GCA_021437245.1. Taxonomy (NCBI): domain Eukaryota; kingdom Viridiplantae; phylum Streptophyta; class Magnoliopsida; order Poales; family Poaceae; genus Aegilops; species Aegilops speltoides. The sequence continues at coordinate 11,118,095 of CM038141.1, read as the reverse complement.
TGATTCTTCCTTGTATCTCTACAGAGTGTCTATGCTCACTTATTTGTTTCTGATGCTTGCCCTGTTTAATTATTCCAAATTATTTATTTCTTTCTCCCTGATTTTTACATCGTATTGTCATGCTTTCTTGCCTGTGTTTAGTTGATTTATTGTTTGAAGGAGATCAATATTTATGTTCAAGAACTGAATGCTTTCATTTATATGTGTATGTAATTAAATTGCTCATTATTTAGCTGCTAATTTTATGCAATTAATGCTTCTCCTTTATTTTATCTGTGAGTTATACATATGTTGACTGTTTATCAAGTTTAATAGACATACTTCTGTACTTAAATTTTCTCATATGAAGCATTTTTCAGACTGAGTTATTTTTCAGCAATTATCATGTTATCTTTGTCACATCATTATTCGATTGTAGATTCTGTGCACTGTCTTTCGTTTATCTATTGAGCACTTCAATCTTACTTTATTGTTTTGATGTCATTTGCTCTAATTTATATTTACAGTTTGTTTATCTTATACATTAGCTTAATTTCAATGACAGGTTCCACTTATATCTAGCTTCTTCCTGCCTGTATCTGATGATTTCGTCTACAGTTTTACTCTTTATTATCGATTGTATCCATGTTTTATTTTACGCGAGCTATATAATTTTGCTTACTTTTTGTCTATCTTTCAATTGTATGTAATTTGATAGAACAAATCTGATGCTTCATTGTTCAACACATTTTTTCTCATAGATCCTATCTGTAATTTTTACAATTTATTGTTTGCACAACCATTGTGCTAAGTATTCGTCAATCGTGTGCATTTCTAGTATTGTTTGGAGATTAATTCTATCATTTTTTTAATAGTTTGGCTATTCTACTTGTTACTTTCATTGTTGTACTTGTTACATGCTTCACATACATGTTGATTCTATTCTTTGCCATTGTCCTCATCTGACTCCTTTCTCTGAATTTTAGTACCAAATAGCTCTTCCTCAACTGTTTTTCTTCTATTCATTTGATTTTAAATCTAATGTTAATTTCTATTCCGTCTTTGTGCTTTCATTCGCTTCTTTTGCCTTCTCTGACAATACATTATACTCTACTCTACTTCTTACTGTAGTCAATTTTACTAATTGTCTGCATTCTTGTGGTGCATAGTTTTGGTTCCTTTTTTTCCTTTTGCATCCCATTTGTGGTACGTTCATTTTATAGCACGATTATTTCATAATTCTTGTCAGTTCCATTGATTATTTGTTCTTCAATTCTTCTTTATGAATTCCATGACATCTTGCATACCTGTGTGTAATATTCTTCTGTATGACTGTTAGTCTCTCTTGTTCTGCTGTTTCGCTCATCCTTTTTTTTAACTGATACATTAAGTTTTATCATTGTTATGCTCTGCTTGCATTTTCTGAATCATGCTCTCTTTCCTTCAATTTTTAGGGCTGATCTCTCATTCTCTGACTGTCATTTTAGTTTCCGACTTCTATCCTTATCCATTTTGTCTTATTCTGTGTTCATCTTGACAATTATAGATATCTTAACCTGTATTCATATTTGTTTAGGAGTTTGTCAAATCAACTGTTTTCTTACTTTTGATATTTTTTTCAAATTGCTGTTTTTAAAAATTTGTTTTGTGATTAGTTTAATTTTGTGTCATCTCCTTTAACCATTTTCTTTTCATATTAAACTCATTCTTCTTTAATGACATGGCCTAGATTATTCCTTCTTATTTTTGCTTTTTATTGCTTTAATCATGTCCAAGTTTTACATTTCCTTCAATTGTACATGTTTAGATATCTTTGAGCATTTATCAAACTGAATTCTTTGATCTTCATTTCATAGTCCACCCTGAAACATCATTGGTAACTCTTCTCTCTCGAACTTTTCCTAAGATTTATTCATTACCTCACGTTCCATATAAAAAATTCTGAATCATTTTCTAGCACCGGAGGTTATTCTCGCTCGCTGGGTTTCTCATTCTCTTTTTTTTCTCTTTCATCGTTCTCCCCTATTGCGTTCTTTATTATTTTCTGTCCTTGTTATGATTTTATTTTTTACTTTTGTGCTCTTCTTTATCTCACTTCCCTATTTTCATCTTTTGTATGTTCTTATGCATTTTTGATTAATACATGTTTACTAACTTTTAATGTGGTTAATTCTGTTCTCTTTGTCATATGTTGAGTTAACTTGCATGATCTTGTTATATTATTTTTCATTTCACTTCATATTTCTTTGTTTGATTGGCTACTTGACTTATCAATTAATCTTTTTATACATACTGACTATTTCTCATTATACCTTCACGCCTTTTTTCAGATTGCAACTTATTGGCAGCATTTTCAACTTTCATACATTTTACATCATACTTTTCGCAGTACTTCTCGCTTTCCTTCTTTTTTATGCAGTCTTTAATTCCAGTACTATTTGACAAAATGTTTTCTGATTGTGTTCATTTTATAGTGGTCTTTGTAAGCATTCTGTATTGTTTTATTTGGACTCTTTCATGGACTATATTCCTTTTTCTCTTGATTTACCTAATTATTTTACTTCTCTTGTCAAAGATATTCTATTCAAGGTCATCTTACAATTTAATTGAATCTTTAATGTATTGCCTTGTTATGATGTTTAATTGTTTGTATTATTATTGCAATGTTTCATGTACATTGTTGTTTGCTAATTTTTAGCTATAAAATTTCTTTATTTAATTGAATGCTATTTTGTTGAATTATTGTGTTGTTTTTGGTCAGTTTTTGGTTACTCTTTTGATAACTTTGATCCCTTGTATGGATTTTTGATTGTGAGGATGTTTTTTGCTTTTGTGCATCTGTTGTCTTCTTTCCTATGTTCTTAATTTGTTTATTTCAATTGTGTATGCACTCCTTTGACATTCTTTTAATCTTAGCTTTCTGTTTTTTTTCATGTTACTTCTTATCTTTTGATATGCTATGTTCTAACTGACTTATTGCTTTTCTTTTTATTCTTCTGTTAATAATTCATTTTTCACTTCTGTAGTCTTTTTTTTTTATGACTTATCGTTCTTCTTGATCTTTTGGGTTATAATCTGTTAAATTGTATGTTCGATTCTTGTTTGTATTCAGATATTCTTGGACTATAATCGTCAGTTCTTTTTGTACATATCTGTTTCTCTGATTGCTTTTCATACTAGTCATTACTTCTTCTTTCATTTGTTGATTCATCTTTGGGTCTGCTGTTATTAGTGTGTTTTACTTTGTCATGTTCTTACTCTTAATCGCATTGTAGTTTTCATACTTTGTATGATGTTTATGCTGCTATTCTATTTCGATTTGCTTACATATTATTCTGTTCTTACAATTATGCTCATTAAGCTATTGTCTCAATTTGCATTCGTTTATACTTGTGAATTGACATATCTAATTACTTTTACTCTACTTGCTATTTGTTATGTTTGTTATTTTTCTGATTTGATGCTAACTTTTCTTTTTTCATCTCTTTGTTATACTTTATCTTCGTCTTTAATTATTGCTTTTGATTGCTCTGTTCTGAAACATTTGTTTATTGATTAGTGTATCTGAATTGTTGCTTTTAGCTATTTTATTCATTGATCTTATTTTGTCTGAGTTGCTAGAGTTGTATCATCTTTATTGACTTTGAATTGTGTTTTCTATATTCTTTCATTTATCATCTTGTCATATGCTATTGAATTGACTGCCTTAGATGCTTGCTATACAGTGCTGTGATCTCTGTATTTTTGATAACTTGGTTCTTTTTCTTTGTCAGTATTGTTCAGTTACGAATGTTATCTTTAATATGCATATGTATTTTTCATGGATTTAGTAAACTTGCTTTGTATTTGTGGTTAGTTCTGTTTCTTGGATATCATTGGTACTTTCTATGTTCTGCTTTCATTTTCGTCTCATTTTGCTATCTTCTCATTATCAAGTACTTGTATTTTTGTTCATGATATGGATTTATATGATTTAGATTACTATAATTATATTTGTTGTTTGTTAATTTTCAACATTACTTGTAAATGCTGTATTTTCTATATACCTTGTTTGCATTATCATTGAATCGTTCATTTATATTTGTAGATGTCTTATGTTGCGAATATGATGCATTTTTGAGCTTTGCATTCATTGTTGTTCATTAGCTGTTTGCTGAAGGTTGTTTCTTAAATTTGAACTGATTCTTGTAGTTTGATTGTTAGCGTCTAATTTTTATGATCTTTTAAGTTGTTCTCTGCTGTTAACTTTTTATTTTTCTTTGTATGATGTTGATACTTTGCTTCACTTTCCTTAGTATTATTGTCTCGATGGATGATACTATGTTCATGTCTCCATTTGACGCTTTGTTTTACTGTGACTATTATTTGCATCTTTGATTCGTACTATTGATTACAGATCTAATATCCTAGCTTTATTTCTCATACTAGCACATCTATAGTCTGGTTATAGCATTGTATAGCATATGATCTTACTATGTTAACTTACTTTTTAATGCTTACGTGTAGTTGTCATCATGTATATTGCTGATTGTCTTTGTCATTCAGTCGATACGATTAACTGTCTGTCTTTTCCATTCGTGATGAGTCATTTATCTGTTACTTACTTGCTGTCCTGTATATGTGTTCAGCTATGACTATTTTTCCTAGCTATTATTTCAATCTTTGATGAGTGCTATTGATGCTACGCTTAATATCGATGCTGATACTTGTCTATAGTATTGATTACTGTTGTCTGTACAGCATTGTATTCGGTTCAGCATATATTTGCTGCAGTGTCTGTTGTGTATATGTATCTTCTTAATCAATTTCATGATTTACTTCATTGATTGTATCTTTATGATGTTGATTGCTCGTTGTACTGTATATTTGACTTTCTATAATGCTGAACAGTCTTGTTTGTGATTGTCATGTTTCTTCTTGTTATTTTACCTGAACCATGTTTACTATTTAGAATTTCACACGTTAATGTTTTATACTTTTATAGTATCATGCAATGAGTTACTAGCTGTGCTAGTGCTTGTGACATTCGTATTTGCATAGTTCATTTCAGATCGATGTATGCTAGCTCTGCATTTTCTATAGTCAATCTAATTACTTGCTATGACTGATGATGCATGCTGTGTCTGTCATGCATATGTCGTCATTTACACTATGTGCTTCATAGTCTTGAGTTTGCCTTCATCTTGTTGACTGTTACTTTTGTACGCTAGATATCTCTGTCTGTAGCCTATTTGTCTGTATTCACTCTATTTATTGCATGTGTTTGATGTGCGTGTATGCATTCACTGATATGCTAGTCATACTACTATGTTATCTGATTGTCATCGACTGTGCTTATCCATATTCATGTAATGTGAGTTTTAGACTGTTCTATGATGTCTGTTTCGTTCATAGATTTCACTGTATATAAGTATAGTTTGAGTAGCATGTGCCTTATGATATGTCTTCATTCGTTACCTAGTTCAATGATTCTATCATTACTATATGATACGTTCTTTGCTTTTGTAGCTATGTATTGTACATTGCTCTGTACTGTGTTATTGTTGTAATTGTATATCTGATCAACCTGGCTTGTTGCATGTCTGTATTTATTGCATTGTCAATTAGCTTATATTGATTCATTATGATTCAGAACTCATCAGTTATCTGGTTCATTGAATGTCATCTGATGTATTCTTGCACATTTGTATTTGCATTCTTTAATTTCTATATTACTGAGTATTTCAGTAGACTGTTCAATTAGCTTATCTTACAGCTGTATTCTATTGTTCTTGTATGGTATGTGCTATGCTCTATTGACATTATGCTTTGATTCCATGTATCAATTATGCATGTACTGTATGCTTCTTATCATGTATTGTCAATCTATCTTGTGAGCTGCTCTGTTTGCATGACTTGGAACTGTATCGTGTTATTCAGCTTGAATGATCTGTCATAGTCTGTCGATGTCCGATTCTAGTTTAGTTTATTTCTGACAGTTCAATTGATGACTTAGCTTCTTTAGATTAAGTCAATGTTATAGATATGCTTATTTTGTATCTTTTCGTTGAATTCTAAGTTAAATTTACTATTGTCTAAATAATGTCTGTCTCTGTTAATGCTTACTTGTTGTGTCTTGTTAGTATTGTTGCATGTTGCATGTTATCTGATTGACTAGATTGTTCAGTTATACTTACGTGTATTCTGCTGCTTGCCTATTTGTCTGCATTCTTGTATGCTTGACTGTAGTCTAATGATTCATTGCACTGTAGATTGTATCATTCTAACGCGATTTTGTCTGCTTCTATGCTAATCGCTCCTTCATGTCTCTCTTCTTTGCTGTTTATCATTTCAGCGATAGTTATGATATTACTTGCATGCCATTATGCACGCATTATTTAATTTGTCGCATAGTATTAGTGCTTTATTGCATTCTATGAGTGCAATCGATCATACTGAACTTTACTGTGTACATACGTGCTAGTCATGAGCTTTCATGCATCTTACTGTTCATTGTTGAATTGATGTGATCTATGTCTGTTATCATGCGTTACTTGTAGTTGTCATATACCTATGTCAGTATGATGATTTCTTCACTGTATATTCTGGTAATTCTTAGTATCTGCACTGTTACTTATTGATGCTATGCTTGTGTATCGATGTTGTCGATACTTCTATGAGGTTGATGTGCATTGAGTACATCAGCATAGATTGTAACTGATTCATGGATGATGCAATTGATGATGTATGTCTGGTCTAGTAATCAGTTGCTTGTGATTCTTTAGTTAGTGATGTCTTAATTGATCTGTGATTGTTCTATGCATGTCATATAGTGGATGCTGAGCTATCGATAGTTACTATTGAGTTGTGATGTTGATTCGGATTTATGTCTAGCTAATGAGTGTTACTTTATTGGTGTATGCTATATTGTCTTTGTCTTGTTCTATGACATCTTGCTGATAGTCTTTGCATATGTTTGAGGGTATGTATGTATGCATTGCTGTTTGTCGATGCTGTCATGCACTATTAGTCTTCTTTCGTTTTGCTGTTGCATGTGTCTATAGTCTTACTATGCGTCACTTGTTCTTAGCTATTACTATATCTTGTCTACTTGTGATGCGTTCTGTTTTGCATCTATGTGAGTGTATACTACTGTTGAGCTTTGTAGTTGTTGCAAGTATGAGATGAGCAAATTTGCTTCAGTCTGAAGCTGTTAGCTTGAGCATCTGCTTGTGCATGATTGGAAGTAGCATGTTCAGTTGACTGTATTTCAGCTATACGTTCTGTTCAGTGTTGTCATGATTTGCTTGCATGGACTGATTTATGTTGCTATCTTGTTGAATGTCGTCTGTATGCTATTGCAGTAATGAACTATTATGCTATTGTATATCTTCATGCTATCTTGATGATGACTGATTGTAATGTTGTTCGGTGCATGTGACATGAGTCAATTGGCATGTGACTGGATTGTCGATATGCGTCGTAGGACATCTCTTTGTTCTTGATGTTGTGACATAGGATGCCTGACAGCTAATTGTCGATTCACTGCTGTACTGACAGTCAGATATCATCGTGTATGCTCGTGCTAAGCTTGATCTTTTGCATGTACATGCTGTCATGTGGTGACGCTATCTATCTTCTTGCTCAGCTGTGTACTGTCTAGTATCACATTGGTCTGCATCTATTCAGCAGTATGATTTAGTAGCCATCTGCGCGTCAATGTAGTGACTGGATGCGTCAGATGCGATGAGATGTATGTGTCTGATGTCAGCTCATTGTCAGTTGACATTGGATGTAGTACCGATATTGCATGTCTGTCTCACTGTGCATCATCTATCTAAGTCGTGGTCATGTTCACTCTCAGCGCTCTAGCTCGCCATCACCATGCCTGTCTACTGCGACTTCCCAAGCATGTGTGCTACTATACTGCTGACATTCACACTAAATCTTCGTGACGTTGATGACTCATGCTTGTCTGGATATGGTTAGCTCATGCACTCGTTAGCCAGTCTGATGTGCTTCAATGTGTTGATGCAGATGCACGCTATTGGTCGACTTGCGTGATAGCGAGCACATGCCATTCTGCGACTGCTTGACGGCACTGCAGGATTCGCTGACGTGCTGCAGCCTGCTGTACGCAGCTGTTGAGACTGTCGAGCATCAGAGGAGAGACTCAGCAGTGCGCCAGGTGCACAGACTTGTAGAGTCGCGTCATAGCTGTCATCAGCAGATTAGCAGACGCATCCGCTAGCAGATGGACGATGCGTGGCACTGAATCTGATCGCGTGTGAGGAGCGCTCCACTGCTTGCACGTCCTGGCTCTCGATGTCTTGCGCGCAATGCTCTGACCTGCTATTCGACATGTGACTGTATGACTAGACTTTGCGCTCGATGCTCAACTCGCACTACACATACTGAGAGTTGCACGATGCAACGCTCAGGGTTGACAGTGCTAGGTACCTGCAGCAGTAGCTGTCCAGCGAAATGACCAGCTGCTCAGGTCATCGACTGAGACCCTGCTCATGCGTGCTGGCATGCGATCTGCACGTCAGTCTGTGCATCTACTGACATCTGAGCTCAGCTATGCAGTATCAGTCGTAAGCTAGATGCAGACTGCGCTCACGCATGCTACTGTCCCAATGCATGTCTACCAGTGCTCCATCAGCACATCAAGGACCGAGCTCCGTTATCGCCTGCTGAGTCTATGCCTGCCAGATTCTATGCACATGTGATGCAACGAGCATACTACCATTATCAGCTAGCTTCGCGAGTAGCCATGTCTGGCATCGTCGCTCCACGCAGTCAGCACTGCAGCCAGTCCAGTCTGACACGATAGCTTAGCGTGCGCCTGAGCAGCCATAGCTCAGCATCTCTATATCTTGACTCTATCTTCATATCTGCTCATTCCTCACCTCAGTCACTCTCCTCATGAGGATAGGCTCTTAGTGACAGATTATTCGCGTTTCCTCATTTGCCAGATGTTGTCAGCATCATAATTCACTACAGTGCATGTACACAACGATTCTGATCAGTTGCATGTATGCTGACTTGATCTGCCTTAGCATTATCGTAGTTCTGAGCGTTATACAAGTTGGTACTAATGCCATCATGTCCAGCGAAGTCAGATCAAGCCAGAGTTATCGAGTGATTATGTCAAGCTGCAGTCACAGTGATTGCGAAGTCACGATGATGGTCATGGTCGTTCTGCAATGTGCTCGAGGAGACAGCAGTAGATGCATTCGAATGGAGCTGCAGTACTGCATAGAGAACGCAGATTAGTCCAGCTCGCTGCATGTGCGACTCGATCAAGTAGCTGAGCTCAGCTGCGGACGTACCAGCTGCACTGACGTGACCGTCTCGCGTGCGTCCGCTCGACTAGTGACTGGGACGGTACCGACCAGCGTCGACCTGTGGCGCGGACATCGACGCGCTGCCGCTAGCGCGCTCACGCAGACTCGCGCGCAGTCACGTCCGCGCCCGACGAGCATGCCACCTGCGTGATGACCGCTGCATCATCCGCTCTATCTCGACCGCCACTATCACATCCTCTATGACGTCCGCACGCGAATGCAGATCACGAGATCGAAGAGTGCAACGTGCTCGTCGCTAGCTGCCTGAGACGGCTACCGAGCCATCGCTGGCACGTCGCTGCCCGCGTCGGCAGCTCGACAGCAGTGCGGCGCTCGGGCACCGCAGGCAGACGGCTGCCAGGCTAGCACGGCAGCATGGCAGCCAGTGCGAGTGAGGCGCTGCAGCGGACATGCTCGCTCCTGCTAGGAGGAGGAGGATGGAGTCGGCGAGGTCGTCCTCCGCCGAGACGACGACGACGACAACGACGGGCGCCATCGCCGGCCGTCGGCTGCTCGTGAGGAGCTACTCCGCCGGAAGCAGCAGCAGCGGCCGCGTGAGGGCGCGGGTGTTGCGGCTGAGGAGGAGGGCCAGGGAGCACCGCTGCCTCCACATGCTCCTCTGCTGGCGCGATTGATTTGATACTGATAGTAATACTCATACTGTATCATATCTGCACGTACGTACGTTCGTCTCGACAAGTGTACGTACGGCTGCTCCATTAATTCTTTTTCTTTTCTTTCCTTTTCATTCACTCGCCAAGCCAAAGCAAAGCATGCACAACCTTCACGCCCGACCTCGTGCGTTCAAACCATAGTTTTTCTTTTTTTCTTTTCTTTTTTTTTTAAAAAATGAACAATGGTTCGAGCAATGGTTCACGGAAAACCGGTCGGTTCGATGCCGTTTCAAGCAGAAAAGCCCATCAATCAACTCGTTTTTCTGCGAACGAACAAGCTGGGGGTACGTAGAATCGAAAAAAAATGGGAAGAAAACCAATCTTTTTACTAGGGGTTTCTGCCATTTTTAGGAGCATCTCTCTCGGTTTTATCCACGGGCAAAACCTACCAGGCGTCGGTGCATGCCCCCTCCGACGCAACCCTTGCTTGGCGCCATGGCGTGCCGATGCCGCTTCTTCGTGGCGCGCTCCACACGATAGTCAAGACTAGCACACGCCCGCGTCCTGCCATCTGCACCACCTCCGTCGAGAAAAAACGAGAGTCCATGCCAGGAGCAACCGAGCAGGAGGACCAAGACGCCTGCTGATTACACATTTCTTTTTAATTTTATTGATGCATTTGTTGATTAAAATAAGATGTATTATTTCATTGCTTAAAGAACGACAATCGAACCGGCGGTCCTAAAGAAAAACATGAACCAACAGCCTCGCCTGTTCGATTATCAGTTCGGTTTTTTAAACTACAATTCAAAGGAAAGTGAAAAGAGAGCAAGACACACACACAGAGAGAGAAAGACACACAGAGAGACATGAGCGCTCTCTTTCCTTGGATCTGGACCAACGGTTGGGATCGATTGAAAAAAGATGGCGATCCGTGGGAGGGCACCATTGGCGAATCAACATTCAGCGGTAGGCCCAAGGATCCTTCCTCGCCTTCCGCTTTCTCGACTTCCCTTGAAACTTTGAATGCCCGGCACTAAAATTGGAGTAAGAGCTGAATTTTTGAGCAAGATGAAAATGAAATCCCCATCCACCAAACGAAAACCAAAAGACCAAAAGACCTGGCCGGCCGCTTCTTCCTCCTCTGCTCGTCTCCCCAAAATCCAAATCCAAATCCAAACCCAATCCAGCCGCCGGCCGGCGACCTTCGCCTCCCTCCGCCTCTACTCCCCCCTCTCCTTCTCTCCATACGCCCCTGACCCTCACTCCTCCTCCACGAAACCCTCTCTTCCACGGTGGGGTGGACGCCCGACCTCCACATCTGCTCCGGCGACGGATCCGCGCCCACCATCCTCGCCGCCGCCAACCAACCTCAACGGACGGACGGACGTGCGAGCTCGCCCGCGCGCCAGGAGGGAGAGGCTGCTTCTTCCTCGCTCCGCTCCACCATGAACCTATCCTATACTCAAGGTCGTCTCTTTCATCCTCTCCTGTTGCCTCTTGCTGCACCGCTCACCCTCTCCCTCCCCAACCTATCCACACAGATCCATGATGGAGGTCGAGGAAGCGACCAAGATGGATGGACCTTCCCCTGCTGCCGCTGCTGCTGCGTTGCTTAATTGCTTTCCTCCTCTATCCAAGAAAATATGTGATTTCCCTCCACCATCGACTAAGCCATCTTCCTCTCACTCTCACTCTCACTCATGATTAATTGTTTCTCTAACTAAAACAACCCCCTTTTTGGTTTTGGTTTTGGTCTTTGTTTTTTGTTTTGTTTTTGCAGGGGCCGGACGACTCCATTCTTCATTTCGGCACCACCTCCAAGCACCTTCCCCTGAACTGCCCCGTATCATTGGATTTGGATTTGGATTTGGATTGGATGCAGCCCCTTCAAGGTATGCAACAATTTGGCTTCCTCCAATTAGGTAAGCAATGAATAAATGGTTCATGATGGATACTCATCGGTTGATTCGACTCCACATCGATTGCAATCATCATATATACTATCTCTGTCCTTGCATGTGCAGGCACCTGCTCAATTGCTTGCTCTTCATGATGGCTGTTTTATCAACGCAAGAAGAACCTGTTTAATTAATTAGTTTCTCAACAAAATTAACACATGACAGACTAGTACTCCCTCCTTCTGATAATGTAAGAGTGTCAAAAACGCTCTTATATTACGGGACACAGGGAGTACATTTTATCCTGACTGAACCCGATTCATGCTTGTTAATCATTGATTTTGTGTGTACAAGAATGCAATGGTCATTGACTAAGTCAAGGTGATATGTCTTGATGGTATGTACAAGGACGGCTATGTATAGTCATGGCAGGATAAAATAGCATGGCAGAACAATTGTAGGTCAAATCGTTCAACTACACATATTAATTTATTTGCTTCTCTTCTTGATTTTCAAGGCTTGGCTCCTGATGTGTATACACGCATAAGTAAGTTAGGTCTTTTGCCCCCTCTTGAGATCTGCTGTGTTGCTAGACAAGTGGTGATAGCTTTGTTAACAGCAACAATTAAGCTTCTTAGTGCCTCTCAGGTCCATCGCACAATTTGCAAATCTAGAGGAAAAGAGTACCTTCTGTTCATCCTATGGTAGTTTAGATGTCGGGTTCAACTGCACAGCTCAACTGTAGCTTCGAGCAAGTGCCTTACATAGTACTGGAAATCCGTCAATTTTGTATCTCAACTTTCATACTCCAATGTTTTAATTCCCTGTACGTCTGAACCATATTTATTTATTTCAACGCATATTTGTATCGCCATGTTTTACTTCTTCTGTACTTTATTCATTCATTCTTTCTTTTTTTGCTTCAGATTTGGATAGAACCTAAAGATCCTCAATATCGCACTCTTTTATTTCAGGAACCGCAGAGATGTGCATCTGCACAACATATTTGCTCAGCTCAGCAAGGTCTCAAGTATGTCCTGAAGCTGCTTGTTTGATTAGTTTACTCGGGTCAATTCACAGTACCAAGACATGTAGATCTTGGTGCACCACAAAGGCACCGTCTGGTGTGCCCAGGGCTTCTTCTTCCACTTTGACACCCCTCTGGTGCCCCGATTCTTCTTCCACTCTGGGATAGCTTGCGGTAAGCCACTGGTTCTCTCCTCTCCTCTCTCTCTATCTCTCTCATGACTTGCATGGCCATCATGCCATGTTCTTGGTTTCGTTATACCTTGGTCATTACATAGCGTCAAACATGTTCTGTTCATCATCATCAGTATTTTGTTATTATGCTTGTTTCAGGGTTATTGGAATGTACTTTTGCATCAATTTAGAAATCATGGAGCTTACTACGCTATCGTTGTTCATGTTCTTGGACTTCGGTCACCAATATTGTCCTGTCCATGATACTTAGCTCCAGCCATTGTAGCATCATACACCTCTTGTAGATCTTTAACATAAATAATTTCATGATGCCTGTTTTCAGAGTTAATATGCCAAGTCTGCTGACTAGTGTTTTGCATCAATCTAGATGCTAAGGGAGCTTACTACTAAAGCTTTGTTTATGTTACGTCTCCTTCAAATTATATTTGTGTTGTGTACTGCTCTGATGCTCTCCATATTCTGCTCTGCTGAATGGTCGATCTCCCGATTCTGCAAGAGTGTCCAGGCGTGAACTTTTCCACTTTGGGTGCTTACTAGTCGAGCTAGCCTATGACCCAAAACTCATACTCGTGCTGTGAAAACCCCACATTGTATTTCTGTAGTTTCTATTTGAGCAAGTGGCTTAGATAGTACTGAAAATTCATATTGTGTATCACTTTCAGACTCAAATGATAAATCTGCACTACAATTCCTGTGTGTCTACACCATATTTATTTCAAAGCATACTTGTATTGCCATGTTTTACTTTCTCCGTACTTTATTCATTCTTTTTTTTTCTGCAAAATTGGATTGAACCTGAAGATCCTCAACATCTCACTCTTTTATTTCAGGAAACTGAGTGATGTGCATCTGCACAATATATTTGCTCAGCTCAGCGTGGTCTCAAGTATGTCTGAAGCAGCTTGTTTGTCCAGTTTACTCAGGTTAATTCACAGTACCAAGACATGTAGATCTTGTTGCATGACAGAGCCACCGTGTGGTGTGCCCAGGGCTTTTTCTTCCACTCCGTCCGGTGGCCCTGATTCTTCTTCCACTCTGGGATAGCTTGTGGTAAGCCACTGGTTCCCTCCTCACAGGCTCTCTCTCTCTCTCTCTCTCTCTCTCTCTCTCTCTCTCTCTCTCTCTCTCTCATGACCTGCATGTCCATGGCCACCGTGCCCTGTTCTTGGTTTTCGTCATACCTCGGTCGTCTCATAGCTTCAAACATATTCTGTTTATCATCATCAGTATTTTGTTATGATGCTTATTTCAGGGCTATTTGAAGGTACTTTTGCATCAATTTAGACATCATGTAGCTTACTACGCTATCATCGTTCATGTTCTTGGCCTTTGGTCACCATAAATATTGTCCTGTCCATGACATTTAGCTCCAGTCATTCTAGCATCAAACACCTCCTGTAGATCTTTATCTTTAACATAAACAAGTTCATGATGCCTGTTTCAGTTAATATGCCATGTCTGCTCACTAGTGTCTTGCATCAATTTAGACGCCAAGGGAGCTTACTACTAAAGCTTTGTTTATGTTACTTCTGCTTAAATTATATTTGTGTTGTGTACCGCTCCCCATATTCTGTTGTGTACTGCTCCCTGTTTAGCATTACTAGAGTGAGTTCTTTGAATGGCAGGAGGAGGTCCTGTCATGCATGATTAATATGGTTGATTGTTTGATTGCTCTCTTCCTATACTGTTGTGTGGATTAATTAATAGTTAGTGCAATTGATCCAAATCCTCTGCCCATGGCCATTGAGCCGTGCAAATTTTAGTGCTTTGTTAGGTTATGCCGATGCCAAAACTGTTTCACAAATATTGGAGCTGCTGCTGTTGGGTTGGACTAGGATATACGCATCGTCATTGTGTGACACTAGGCATAGTTAATTAGTAACTACTCCCTCCATTCCTAAATATTAGATGTTTTGGCAGTTCAAATTAAACTGCCAAAACATCTTACAGTTAGGAACAGAGGAGTAGTTATTCTCTAGATGCAACTCATCAGCCATCATACACTACTATTCTTGTCTACTTCATCATACAACACATGTATGTATAGTGGTCTTACAGTATGTCTTATGTTGCTTTTCATTATTACATGTAAATCCAAGCCGCTATTCATGCTCTTCGTGACACCAGGGGGTCTGCAATGGCCCAAGGACCATGAAAAGAAGGCTGATGCAGATCTTCTCGAATAGCTTCAGGCAATGTCTGGGTTTCAGGTTTTCACAACACAGCGACTCTTTACCTGTTGTATTTCTATCAAACATATTTGTGTCCATGATTTGATTGTATGCGCTCCAAAAAATTCAACTATCAGTCTGCCGAAAGATAATGTGTACAATTATTGTGTGGGAGTCGGAAAAAGTTAGAACTTGAAGCTCTTGTTGTTACACTGACTCGAAATCTTTCATTTTGCGTGAGCACTTTTTTTGCTATAATATTGTATAAATAAAACCTTGTCCGTTTCTCCCAGCGGTAGCCTCTGTTTGTTTGGGGCCGTATTGCTGATGCAAAACATTTGTGCTTGCTCGTGGTGATTCTGTCTTGCTAAAGAATTAATTATTGTCATCCTTTTATTTTATTGGATTTAGGCAATTTAGCAGCCCTGATTTTATCACCTACTAGCTACTCGTATGATGCCTAGCTAGGGTCTCAAAGATATGTAAACTATCTTGCTTGCCTCTTTTTAACAAATAAAAAGTATAGAAACAACAATTAAAGCATTCAACAATTATAGTATAGCTTGCTTGCCATTGAGCGAGCCATGGGTGCGAGTTTGGTGATTTTGTGTTTGGATCTGTGCTGCTGCTAGTCTTCCCTTCCGGTCACCACAATTATTTTTTCTCAACACAATATTCTAAGCATTAAACCTTTGGAGCATGTTGGTGGTTCTTCTTGCACGTACTAGGCAATTAATGTTTGTCATTGGCTAGGTTAACTAATTATATTTTAATGCAGCAAGCAATTCTAGACATTGCCTTGAGCTGGAAAGCAAGAAGCATGTGTCTTACTGTTAGTTGAACTCCAGTTCCTTCCCTAATGGTAAGAAGAAACATGACATGGGACACCATGGAGCTTCCTCCGACCCGACCCTAGTGCAGTAGAAGCTGCTCCTCCCCGTCAAGGTACATAGGTACTCTCTTGCCCATCTTCCATCGCCTCTTCTTCTCTTCCCTGATGCACTCTTGGTTGACTAAGCTGGTTCCCTTCCGCATGCAGTGCACTCAGGATGGACCGCCAGCGGCCAACCCTAGCCAATGGCGGACACCAGGGGTGATTATTGCTGGCTGTACCCCGGCGTCCAGCCCTCACTCCAACAGCATAGGTGGTGGTTCCTCTCCTCTACTCTCTCTCTCTCTCTCTCTCTCTCTCTCTCTCTCTCTCTCTCTCTCTCTCTCTCTCTCCTCCTCCTCCCTCCCTCTCTCTCTCTCTCTCTCTTGTTTGTTTGCTTTGGGTTGTGTTCCTGGTGCA
Organism: Aegilops speltoides; assembly: GCA_021437245.1. Taxonomy (NCBI): domain Eukaryota; kingdom Viridiplantae; phylum Streptophyta; class Magnoliopsida; order Poales; family Poaceae; genus Aegilops; species Aegilops speltoides. Next base: position 11,101,589 of record CM038141.1, on the reverse strand, counting down.
AATTAACAGGTCTAGTATTTGTTTCTGTGATGCTTTACTGTCACCTCTTCATTGGTTGGATTTAGCCCTCAATTCATAATTTTATCTACTAGCCAGTGGCATGATTATTTCGGTTCCTCCTAGGCTTCTTTTTTTCATAGTACGTACCTCGATGATATGTAAATCAGCTTGCCTCCTTTTATTAATGAGCAAGTATTGTAACAATAAAAAAGTTATCAACTTTACTTGTTTTATTTGTTGTGCAACTGTTTGTAGCATTAGTGTACGGATTTTCGGTGCAACTTCTATTGTCTTGTTATGCTCGCCATCCAGACGTTGTAGCATTAGTGTACGGATCTTCGGTGCAACTGTTTGTTTGCTTCTTTGGGGTGTAGTGCTCATGCAAAAGATTTCTGCTTGCTTCCGGTTATTCTGTCTGTCTTGCTAATGAATTAATTACCGTCACCATTTTGTCGGATTTACCCAATTTAACCCTGATAGTACCACCTACTAGCTACTGATTTGATTCCTAGGTAGGATCTCGTAGATATGTACAATAACATGCTTGCCCCTTTTTAACAAATAACAAGCACACTAGGAACAATTAAAGTTTTCAACAATTTATGTATAGCTTGCTTGCCATCGAGCGTGACTCTGTTGATTTCGTCAACGGATCTGTGCTGCTGCAAGTCTTTTCTTCCGGCCAACACAATTAGTTTTTCTCAACATATTATTCTAAGCAATAAACCGTGGGAGCAAGCATGTTGGTGGTTCTTTTTGTCCATACTATGGCAATGTTTATCATTGGTTAGGTTTACTAAATACTCTGCTCCGTCCCAAAATAAGTGTCTCAACTTTGTACTAACTTTAGTACAAAATTGTACTAAGGTTGAGACACTTATTTTGGGACAGAGGGAGTATGTTTTAATGCAGCAATTCTGGACATTGTCTTGAGCTAGAAAGCATGAAGAAGCATGTGGATTGTTACCAAAGATCGTTTTAGTAGAGTCTAAAAACAAACAAGCAATGCTAGATCAGTTCAAATAGAAACTTTGTTTTCTAATTGAAATGGGCATAGTGGATGCAGATGACGAGACACTAGATTATGGGTAATTTGCATCTGAGGCATTTCTGTGATGTCACACTCTTTCTCACCTTGGAGATCTGATGCTGCTGCCCTCACTGTTGTATTAAAAAATATTTAATTTTTGGTTTAATAAACGAGAGATGGGATTAATTTTCCTATTGGATATGATGGCCTCATACTGAACCGAATCTGATCATCCTCTCGTTTCCAGAAAAAAAAAACAAGTTGTTTTCTTCTTGCCTTTATTTTCTAGCTTAGTTCTTGGTAGAGTAATTTCATGTATTCAAGAGATGGTTATTTTGAATGGTTAATTTCCCTATTGGTTTTATTGGCATGCTCGATGGCCTGAATTCTAAACCGAATCTGATCATAGTCCCTGGTTAGTTCCTCAGAATTTAATTTAGTTCTGTTTAAAATTAAACCAAAAATATATTAGCTTTGAAATTATAAACGAGCTTAGTAATGAGCTCAAGTAAAATGAATTATCTGTTGGGTTTGTGGATGTGGATGCAGGAATGGATAACCCTGGGCTGTGCTGCAAGTCCTGTCATTCTTTGCCTATCCGTTATTCTTTGTTTCTCCTGAATTTAGTCTTTCCTTGTTCTTGTTGATGTTTCCTGGAAGAGCAGGTGTGTCTGTGATGTTTCCTGGAAGAGCAGGTGTGTCTTTCCTTGTTCTTGTTGATGTTTCCTGGAAGAGCAGGTGTGTCTGTGATGTTCAATTGACTTGAGTTGTTTCTCCTGAATTTAGTCTTTCCTTGTTCTTTCTGATTTGTCATCATTGGAGCTCATATTCAATTGACTTGAGTTGTATTATCCAGCCCCAAGACTTGAAACTCGTGTTCCCAGTTCAATATTTTTAAGCTCGTGTGATTTGGTAATGATTTATTCTTGTTGCTGGTGGTTGCAATTGTGCAGTGATTACAAAATATACCTCGTACTGATGGGATATCCTCATGAACGACTCCCATACACCCATTGATTCTGAGCACCTATAAACCATTAGTTCTTGTTCAATCTGCTTTTTTGGTGGCTTTCATAACTTTTCTTGGTTGTAACCGCTAATTTGCAATGGAGTGTTTCTGGTGGGTTTCAATCTGCTTTTTTGAGCACCTATAAACCATTAAATGATTGCATCTGTTTGGATTTGATTTGTCAATTTGCCAATGAAATGGTCTATTGCAGTCATAATTCTTCATGTATCTATTGCATCATGTGTATTGAACTGTTCAGTTACAGAGGTCTTTGATTTTGATTACCTGGTGATTTTCTCGATGCAAAACATGTACTCCCTCCGTCTGAAAAAGCTTGTCCTAAGGTTGTCCCTCAAATGGATGTATCTAGCACCAAGTTAGTGCTAGATACATCCATTTGAGGGATAAACTTTTTCGGATGGAGGGAGTAGCTAGTATACATTGGTTTCCCATTTCAAAGATATCTTGTGGATGATGATGAAATCATAGCACATTCATTAACCTGCTAGCAGTTGAACCTGATTTTCGGAAGAGTTTGGAGCACTGCTCGTTAGATCACAACTTCCCAGCGAAACGCTCTGTTGCACTACATGCTTTTTCTTTGCTGTTGCATCTTCTGTTATAGTAGTTCTGGCTTTGCTGTTGCAAATTTTTTGGACTGTCTCTATCATGGTCAAGCTCATATGTGTTCCTCTTCAGTTTACAAGTTGAACAACCAGGTTAATATATACCAGCGTGTATTCTCATAATTTCGCTGCAAGGTTGCAGTTCTTCTAACAAAGGTGACTCACTTACTGAATGCATGCATGTCCAATTTAATAGACCGAACATTTATTTTGTTCTGCTCCAGCAGCTTGCACACATCTGTAACTGGGTTTGCCTAGCCAGAGTTTAGTTTTAAGCCGTACATTTATCCTCCCTGAAGTAGATGAAGATGATCATCACGCCTCTGTTTCTTCTGGATCATACAACCAAATAAGTTCCACTCGACTAGCTTGCCAGCCATATACAGAAAAGCACAAGGGCGAACATTGATCAGAGTCATGCATGTATAGTTACCTTTATGCTGTTGTTGCTACAAAGGGCAACATTCTTGCACATTGTGTAGTGCTGCTATGTATTGTAGGGTTGCAATTTGTGTTTTGCATCCTGTTAAATAATACATCTACTTGAGATCAAATGTTACTGTAACATGATCTTTACCATGATTTGTGCCTTTTGGCATCTTTTATCTACTGCTGGCATCAACTGCATCTCACAGCAGATGTTCTTTGCCTATTTGCACCTAAATGGTGTTCATTATATCGATCATCTTCTCATTTGGAACGTGGAAGCTATATTACTGGAAGGCTACAAGTTCTTTGCCCTATCTTACCTACCTTGGCATGTTTACTTGACTAATATTGTAGTTGATTTCTTCTTCACACGACATCTCTAGATTTTAGTTTTGTACCTCCCCTGACTAAAATCACATTTCTTTCTCCTCAGGTTTTCAAGAGGGCTCTGTTACGGATAGCCACGGAGCAGAAAGAACAAACACACTACTTAAGCAAGAGGGTAATGATCCTGATGGCGTGGTTCTGCCTCGAGTACAAACATTTGAAGGTATCCTCTGCTCTTCCCCTTGCTTTGTGCACATGGTCATCGAGCCATGGTATAGCTCTGGGTCATGGCCTCTGTGTGCAATGACTACTTAGCTTTTCTGTTTGGTCTTGATGGCCCCAATTGGGCTCGGTAATGCTTGTTGGTAGCTAGTTAAATGAATCGGTATTCCTCTGGATCCATTCTAGCTAGGTAAGCTGACTTGTGTACTTATCTAGTATATCACTGGCATGTTACTTTAGGAGCATAGTTCTCTTCCCAGGAAGAGGAAACCTCAACTTTCAACTTTATTGGTTGCTTGCCAATGGCCAAGCATATGTGTGTTATTAGTTTGATGATGTTCGAAGGGTTGTTAAACTTGCAGTACAAGTTCATGATGTTGTAAAAATTCAGAGTCTATCTTAATAACAACTTTATTAGTGTGTGTGTGTGGGGGGGCATGTTTATGATGACGGTTGTGGAGGGTCCTTGATCTCACAGCACATATCTTGGTTTTGTCGTATACATCATTTGACTTTTGCTAATTGCAGTCTGAGATTAAAGTTTGGAGAAATATATAGTTCGGGCTGCTATTTGGGCTGGTTTGGCTGTTTTGGGGGGTAATGTTGCTGTTGTTTGCCTTCTGTGGGTTTGTTGGTCTTCGGTTGGTAGTCTTCAAGTAGATGTTTTAAATTCCAAAGGTCTGGTTAGCACTAAGCAATACTTAGAAACCTTGCTTTGTTCATATAAAAATTACCTTGGTAGAAGAGGACAAGAGTAGGGCCAAACTAGTATATATGGGATCTAGCTTCCTTCCTTCCTCCTCTCTTCTCTTGTCCCTGCTGGCGACTTGTTTAGAGAAGCTCTTGAGCTAGAAGACGAACATATCCAGTTTTGACAGCGGTTTTTGCCGTTCTGGATGGAATAAGATCACTGTGTTTTCAGTTTTTGAATCTGGTTCTGCTTGCATAACTCACTTCTTGTCAGTTCAGGATGCATGTGTGGTCCGTTAGTGTTTTTGCGTACTTCTGAAGCTACTATTATTTCACTGATAGCTAGAAAAGGCACTAATATAAAAGCTTATTTGCTGTCAAGGGCTGTTAGAATCTCATTCTTGTTTGCAAAAAGATTATCATGCTTTTTATTTTGCTGCTCATCAAGGATGGCACACCCACACACCTTGGTGTCCTTTTAACTGCCGCATATGTATTTTCCTTTATTACTTCTATCTGCTTAACTACCCTACCCCTGATTGAGGTTTTTCAATTTGGTGACTTCCTCTGCTGAGAGCTTGGCCCATTGTTTGGTGTAGGTGCCATGGAGATTGACGAAGCTGATGCTGTGACCCCCATAAGTGGAGACTTGGAAGCGCTAGAGGAAATGACAACTTGTGCTCTGTTTGTTGACATGCCTGGCTGGTGATATTGTTGTCTACTTTCCATGGTCGCTTGTGCTGTGTTTCTTGGCTGGTGGTGTTTCCGAACTGTTGGAGACTTGTATTGGTATTGAACTCATGAGCTTGTCTGTGTTGTTGTGCGAATTTGGTAAATGGCAAGCGGAAGATTTGTACAAGCTCAAGATCTGGTTCTCAGTGCCTGTGTTGAAATGAAATGGCAAGCAAGCTGTAGATGAAGAATTGTTTGCTAGCTAGTTGATTTATTTTTGCTTTCTTGGCCAAGTTGTAATGAATGTGATTGTTGTGGAGGTGGTGAACTAAATGGTTGGAACTATATAGGTTTCCTTTTTGTTGGGTGAGTCGGGAGCCATCCATGGGTTATTTTTTGCTGGCTGTTGACGGGTGTAAATGATCCACAATCTAATTCCTTGTGTTGTGACTGGTGTAAATGATGTGAATGCACATATGGTTCTACCATATTTTCAGTTATTGTGGCATGGCACCAAAATATCTTTCTTTGTGTCGTTGGTGCTAGATATAAATGGTGAGATGAGCAAGAGGTTTGTGCTTTGTGTCGTTGGCTGCGAAATTGAACTGGTGTTGTCTTTGTTGGTTGCATGCGATATGCTGAATAAGACTTGAACTTTTTTTTTTTGGTTTGAAGGAGACGTGCATGTGTCACGGGTTGATGATGCATGATTTATTTTGCAATATAGGTGCTTTTTTCCTTGTTGGTCATCAACCTTTATTTTTATGGAGTGCATGTAAACAACTAGTCGAGGAGAATTTGGTGACGGCTAGCTATGTATGTCTGTATCTTCTCATAGTGCATGCATACTATGAATGTAGATGGCCCAGGCATCATCCTGCTTATAGTCGTCCATGTCATCTCTGTACGTACGTCCAGCACAAGCAGCCGTAAGGCTGCTAGACTGAAACCGGAGGAACCTGCGGTGCAAGAAGAAGAGAAAGGAGGAATGAATTCTCCCTCGAAACCTGACAAGTCTCCTGCACTATGCACTCCCTCCCTCCGTTCACTCGTTGGATCCCCCATGCCATCCATCCATTGGCCTTGCGCGAATTAATCTGCTTTGTCACTATCCTCTCTCTCTCTCTCTCTCTCTAAATGGGTTTATTGGTTGGGGAAGCACTAGCAGCGCGAGGACCAAGACGTACGATTAATCTGGTGCTCAATTCATCAACTTCTGTAACTAATGACCCGCCCGGTGTGGTTCGTCTCCTGCATGCATGCAGCTGCCAGCAAACACGGGCCATTCATTCTCTCTCTCTTTCTCTCTCTCTCTCTCTCGGCAAGGCTATATTGAGTGAGCTCATGGAGGCTGATTACAAGGAGGAGATTAATTGCAAGAGATTGGTTCGGTTACCAACCATGCCTAGGGATGCCCATTGGCCATCCAAGCGGGGGTGGAAGGGTCTGGATTGTGCCACCTCAGCGATCCGCGGCATGGGCTTGTCTTTGGCCATTTGAGCATGCACGCGGCTGCATCCCACCCACCATGTCGTCGTCTCTTCTCTTGTCTATATACACGGGAGATGGTCATCCATCCGCGTGCGGGGTGCGCGTGCGACTTATGACTTGGGACTTGGGCGACAGGCGAAGGTGCTTTCCATGTCCGCGAGGCATGCCAGATCCTTCTCGTGCGTGCCGTGGTAGCTCAGCGACCCGGCCGCGGCTGCACACCATGACCGGCGATGAGAGGAGGCCGGGGTCATCCGCAGCCGCCACGCGGAGCGCCCGTCGTCGGCGCAGCCGAGGTCCGTCTGCTCATATCCTTGTTGGTCAAGCAGAACTAGAGAGAGAGAGAGAGAGAGAGAGAGAGAGAGAGAGAGAGAGAGAGAGAGAGAGAGAGAGAGAGAGAGAGCCAGCGAGGTGAAAGATTGTTGGCGATGGCGGGAGGCTGTAGAGGAGGTTAAAGACGAGGAGAGGAGGATTGAGGATCGCAGAGCGGATGGCGGAGAAGGACTGCGGAGACGAGCGCCGGCAGCAGGTGTAGAGACGAGACAAGAGGGCAACGTCCGTCCGTCGGCGGAGAGACGAGCAGTTCACTTTTTGCCGGGTCGCCCCCGCCTATCTTACCCTTGCTGTCCGGCGTCCTGACTAGACCTCTGGCCGTAAACTGGTCTGCCCTCTCCTTCAGGTTCTTGTACACAATTTGGCCTGGGTCACCGCAGCGCAGAGTAACATGTCTTTCCTTTTTTTGGTTGACAATTAATTCTCTGAACTCGGGTTGGGCGCTATTTCAACATTCTCCCCTTTCTTGTCGCATCCTTGTTTTCCAGCTACTCCAACTATATATATTTGTCGTGTGTGTTGTTGTTGTCGTGCGCATCTACAACACCCTCTCCCTTCTCCTCCTACCATCACATTTTTTCAACTTGCGTGCAAGCCAAGCATTGGCTCCACACAGGAGGTAGTCGACAAGCGCCACCAAAGCATTGACTCCTTCGCCTCGAAGGCCCCGTGCGTCTAACAGATCCTTCGATCTCAGCCATCATGACCTTATACAGTTGTCTACACCACAAAAATCCAAAAGCCGACATGTCCCAGGGTGTCAACAAACAACAGAGCTTCGCGTCACACCCTCATGGACCCTCGTGAGGCTGAAATGGACGTCTTGCGACTGAATTCTATCTGATCCAGATATCTTGGGCAAGATCTCGGACAGCAGTTCTAGAACATGTCGATGACCAGATCGAGGAGGACTGATCATGCATGGTGTTGCCGTGATGAGAGAGGAGCACGAGCACCGGCCACCACCTTTATTCACGTAGCAGCCCCCCACGCCGGCCCGATCCAGCCCAACCGCAGCCATGGCCAAGCACCTACCCACCAAGATCCATATCGCGGGGATCAGCACCTCCAGGCGCTGCAGCACGCACGCAGCCACCACCGTCTTCCCGCCGCCCCCAGGCACCTGCGACTTGTGTGGAGGAGTGCAGTGCCATCAGCCGCCGCTAGATCCCCAACTCTACGGCGGCCGCCCAGGGACGCCAAGGCCCCGCCGCTGCCAGATCCACACGAGCTTTCCCCGGCGAAGACCATGGGTTGGCGGCGAGGGGAGGGGGAGCACGAGGGAGGCCTTGAGCGAGCGTGGAGTCGCTGCCGCCCGAGTCGCCCCGGGAAAGACGATGCGGAGCCCGAGTCCTGAGCTCTCCTCGGTATACATACATAGGCTCCACTTGGCCTTGAAACTATATTTTGGTACAACTTGTTTTTTCTGAAGTGCTCAAATTAGCTATGGACTCCCAGATCCATTATGAGTAAGATGTCTTTCCTTTTTTCGGTTGACAATTAATTCTTTGAACTCAGGTTGGACGGTATTTCGAACATTCTCCCCCTTTCTTGTCGCCTCCTTGTTTTCCACCTCCTCCAATTGTATATATTTGTCGTGTGTGTTGTTGTTGTCGTGCGCATCTACCACCCTCTCCCTTCTCCTCCTACCATTGCATTTCTTTTCGACTTGCGTGCGAGCCAAGCATTGGCTCCACATAGGAGATAGTCGACAAGCGCCACCAGATACGACACGACTCCACCCATACCGCCGGCGTGATAGGAGGACAAGAGAGGGCACCCACAGTTTGAAGCGGGTATTTGTTCTTTTTTTCTCAGCATGGAATTTTTGGCTTGGAGATTTAATTCTGAGTTTGAGTAATTAAAAGCCCGGTTTTCGATTGTTGAAAGTTTGGATTGGTGTAGATGAAATCACGCATCAACCAAAAAGTGTGTCTTGGCGGACAGTAGCTATTTCCACACACGTTATTTCTTGCCAAGAAAACTCAAATGGTATTTTTCTTTTTCGCCATCGTCGTCGACCACCGATGCTTGCCGGCCGTCGCTGAAAAATGAAGGGAAGGAGGCCCAGATCCAGTCCTCGAGAGTCCAGATTCTCCATTAGAGCAGAGAATGAGATGGGAGGAAAGCCATGCATGTACTCCCAAATTTTACATGGGTGGCTCGAAAACACGAAGGATGACCGATTCACTTTGGTTCCCGCCTTCGGGCTTTGTCTTGCGCGGATGCAGAAGCCAACAACAAACAGCTACCAGTCTACTTACTGACTAGAAAACGAGGTCAGTTACTTCCCCGTCTGCCGGCAGTCCGTCCAAGCTCGACCTCCGATGGCGAGCGTACGCTAGCTGGCGGCTGGCTGGTGGAATCAGTACCGGACGCGCGCGGACCCCACGATCCCCGTCGCCGCCCGCCACGACATCGGACGGTCTGCGGCCGCCGGCGAGGAGCACGCGCGCTCCGCGACCTCTTTGTGGCGCCCACGATAAGATCGACAGGGTGAGAGAAGCACGCCACTGCATTCACTCCCATTCATGCACCACTCTCCTCTCCTCTATATACATCCATCTCTAGTTGTCAATCTCGCCAGTAAAATACATCGCTCCAAGAAGATAGGAGGAAGAGGATGGAGTCGGCGAGGTCGTCCTCCGCCGAGGCGACGACGTCGACGGGCGCCATCACCGGCCGTCGGCTGCTCCTGAGGAGCTACTCCACCGGAAGCAGCAGCAGCGGCCGCGTGAGGGCGCGGGTGGTGCGGCTGAGGAGGAGGGCCAGGGAGCACCGGGCGCGGTTCTACATCGCACGCCGCTGCCTCCACATGCTCCTCTGCTGGCGCGACGACACCTGATGCCATCCGGCCTCGTCGTCCGTCCAATCTCCATCGCCATTTCCATACAGCTCGGCCAGCTAAGTAAGCTCGCTCGCTCGGTAGCCCCGCGGGTCACTCCATTTGATTAGTTCTCATCCCTGCTGTCGATTCCCTGTACAATTAGCAACCCCGGCGGCCTGTTGATCGATCGAGCTTATGAATAACACCCGAGACAATGTTGTTAACTTGTTGTGTTCCTCGTTTCCTTTCGTTTCGTCACTGCTGACACCATTGGTGGTTTCCTACATTACCACACTTTCTTCGTCACTTACTAGTATGAATGTATGATACATCGCGTATTTAAATGTGCAATTGGTAGAGAAATTCGAGCGATTATTGCATCTTTCGATCCATCGTGTATGCCTTGCTGGTTAGTCTCGTGTCGCGGAGACGTGTGGAATTGTTCCGTCAAATCTCATCTGCATTATGGCTGTATGCATCGTCCCGATGCAGAGGTTAGGGTTATCCTCCTTTTCAGAAGAAAAAAAAACTCATCTGCATGCATTCAATGAGTTGCTAAAACTGATAAATTCCACATTATGAGATTGTTCAGAATTCTGAGATTACAGAAGGGTACAGGGTATTCCTGTTTGTAAGTTTCCAAAAGATTAGCTGGACCGACCTTGCAATTTGAAGGGATGACCGCTGAGTTGGCAATGATAAAAGAATGACAGCTGATTCATGGTCAGCCACACAGCTAGGAGTGAGTTTTCCCTCCATTCAATTCCAGCATGAAATTTTTCCATTCCAGGCAGGTGCCTTTCCTCCGCAATAAATTTCCTTTTTGGAAATATTCTCAATTTTCAACCAATATGTAGAGGCTTCCATTTTTGACTTCCAACTATGATAACTTTCAACACATTTTTCACCTAGTACTATTTGTTTTATCCCAAGTGTTTACTTCCCGGTATGGGGCAGATACCTTTCGTCCCCAATATTTCCTTTTTGGAAATATTCTCAAATTTCAACCAAAATATAGACAACTTCCATTTTCAACATCCAAGTAACAAAATTTTCAACACATTTCTGCAGTATCGTTCAATTCCAACATGCTTTCCTTTTTCATTTCGGGCAGGTGCATTTCCTCCCCAATATTTCCTTTCTAGCAATAATATTCTGAAATTTCAACCAAAATGTAGACACCTTTCATTTTTCGACCTCACTACAGGAAAATCACACGCTGCCGAGTATCTCAAAGTAAGCCGAGTGTCAAAACACGGGTACTCGGCTTAAATCGTGTAAGCAGAGAATGGTTCCAGGTACACGCAGTAAAAGTAACACAATCGACTTACATTGGAGTAAGCCGAGTGTTCGTTAAAAAAGATCTTGGCTTACACAACATGCTAGGCACAAATTTAAAAAACACTCGGCTTAGATAGGTCTCTCGACAATGTTCGGCGCCACGTGGCCGCGGTCGGTGCACTTAACGGCTAGCGTACCGACCGTTGGTATAAGTCGATTATATAACCCCCACCCACGCCAGCCCCTTTGGTTCACATCTAGCCTGCGCCGCCCTCCACCCTGAAAGCTCGCCGCCGGTGCCCTCTTCAACTACGTGCCACCAACGCCGCCCTCTTCACCTCTCCCACTTCGCCGTCGGCCTTCATCTCCCCTCCGTGCCGCCAGTCTTCACTCCCATCACCCGTCGTCGTCGGGCACTGAGGTGAGCTCGATCTCTGTAACTTTGATATATGCATGTATGTGTGTGGATTATGATAATTAAATTGCATATGCGTATGTGTGGAGGCAAAATATTTGGATCCATATAGCTAGACTGAAATTTGATATGGATAGATCGATTTTATGAATATGTTTATGGCAAAAAAAGATTGAATATATATTATTAATATGAAGATATGGTTGTGAACGAATGGTTTGGATGATATATGTCTTGGGAAACGTAGGATGCAATTTCAAAAAAATTCCTATGCTCATGCAAGATCTATCTCGGAGATGCATAGCAACGAGGGAGAGAGTGCGTCTACGTACCCTCATAGAACGTAAGCGGAAGCGTTTTACAACACGGTTGTTGTAGTCGAACTTTTTTCGCGATCACCGATCGAGTACCGAATGTACGGCACCTCCGAGTTCTACGCACGTTCAGCTTGGTGACGTCCCTCGCCTTCTTGACCAGCAAGTTGTCAAGGTAGTAGATGAGTTTCGTCAGCACGACAGTGTGGTGACGGTGACGGTGAAGTGATCCGCGCAGCGCTTCGCCTAAGCACTACGAAGATATGACCGTGGGAGTAAACGGTGGAGGGGGCGCTGCACAAGGCTAACAATTGATGTTGTTTCTTCTAGGCGCCCCCCTCCCACATATATATATATAGGTGGGGGGAGGAGGGAGCAGCCAAGGGGTGCCCCAAGTAGGATCCGAATCCTACTTGGGGTTTCCCCAAGTGGTGCCTGATACGTCTCCAACGTATCTATAATTTTTGATTGTTCCATGTTATTATATTATCTGTTTTGGATGTTTAATAGGCTTTACTATACACTTTTATATTATTTTTGGGACTAACCTATTAACCGGAGCCCAGTCCAAATTACTGTTTTTTTGCCTATTTCAGTGTTTCGCGGAAAAGGAATATCAAACGGAGTCCAAACGGAATGAAACCTTCGGGAGAGTTATTTTTGGAACAAACGCAATCCAGGAGACTTGGAGTAGACGTCAGGGAAGCAATGAGGTGGCCACGAGGGTCCAGGGCGCGCCCTACCCCTGGGAACGCCCCCACCCTCGTGGGCCCCTCGTGGCTCCCCTGACCGACTTCTTTCGCCAATATATACCCATATATCCCGAAAACATCCAGGAGCACCATAGACCGGGACTTCCGCCGCCGCATGCCTCTGTAGCCACCAAAAACCAATCGGGACCCTGTTCCGGCACCCTGCCGGAGGGGGGATCCATCACCGGTGGCCATCTTCATCATCCCGACGCTCTCCATGACGAGGAGGGAGTAGTTCACCATCGCGGCTGAGGGTATGTACCAGTAGCTATGTGTTTGATCTCTCTCTCTCTCTCTCTCTCTCTCTCTCTCTCTCTCTCTCTCTCTCTCTCTCTCTCTCTCTCTCTCTCTCTCTCTCTCGTGTTTTTGATTCGGCATGACCTTGATGTATCGCGAGCTTTGCTATTATAGTTGGATCTTATGATGTTTCTCCCCCTCTACTCTCTTGTAATGGATTGAGTTTTCCCTTTGAAGTTATCTTATCGGATTGAGTCTTTAAGGATTTGAGAACACTTGATGTATGTCTTGCATGTGCTTATCTGTGGTGACAATGGGATATTCACGTGATCTACTTGATGTATGTTTTGGTGATCAACTTGCGGGGTCAGTGACCTTGTGAACTTATGCATAGGGGTTGGCACACGTTTTCGTCTTGACTCTTTGGTAGAAACTTTGGGGAACTCTTTGAAGTACTTTGTGTTGGTTGAATAGATGAATCTGAGATTGTGGGATGCATATCGTATAATCATGCCCACGGATACTTGAGGTGACATTGGAGTATCTAGGTGACATTAGGGTTTTGGTTGATTTGTGTCTTAAGGTGTTATTCTAGTACGAACTCTATGATAGATCGAATGGAAAGAATAGCTTCGTTTTATTTTACTACGGACTCTTGAATAGATCGATCAGAAAGGATAACTTTGAGGTGGTTTCATACCCTACAATAATCTCTTCCTTTGTTCTCCGCTATTAGTGACTTTGGAGTGACTCTTTGTTGCATGTTGAGGGATAGTTATATGATCCAGTTATGTTATTATTGTTGAGAGAACTTGCACTAGTGAAAGTATGAACCCTAGGCCTTGTTTCCTAGCATTGCAATACCGTTTACGCTCACTTTTACCACTTGTTACCTTGCTGTTTTTATATTTTCAGATTACAAATACTCATATCTACCATCCATATTGCACTTGTATCACCATCTCTTCGCCGAACTAGTGCACCTCTACAATTTACCATTGTATTGGGTGTGTTGGGGACACAAGAGACTCTTTGTTATTTGGTTGCAAGGTTGCTTGAGAGAGACCATCTTCATCCTACGCCTCCCATGGATTGATAAACCTTAGGTCATCCACTTGAGGGAAATTTGTTACTGTCCTACAAACCTCTGCACTTGGAGGCCCAACAACATCTACAAGGAGAAGGTTGCATAGTAGACATCAAGCTCTTTTCTGGCGCCGTGGCCGGGGAGTGAGTGCTCGAAGGTATATCTTTATATATTGCAATCGAATCTTTTTGTTTCTTGTTTTATCACTAGTTTATTCTATAAAAGAGAACTTCAAAAAAAATTGAATTGAGTTTGCCTCATACGCTTCATCTTTTTAATATCTTTCGTGAGAATGATGTAAAGGAACATTGTGCTCAAGTGCTAGAAGAAGAAGTCTATAAAATGTTTGGCACTAAATCTTTGGATGATGAGCATGATTGCAATGTTGTTAGTATGCACTCTTTGAATATCAATAGTACTAATGATGATTGCACTAGTCATGATGAAAATGTCTCTTATAAGCATGTCAACTTTTGTGGAGTGCATAGAGTTTGCAAGTACACACCAAATAGAGAAGATAGATTCTGCAAGAGGCATAAGTATTTACAAACTAAATGGTTGCAAGTAAGGCTAGATGCTTGTGCTGAAAATTTAAAATTTCTTTGCCATTGAGGGAGTCCTGGACTAGGGGGTGTCCGGACAGCCGGACTATCATCGTCCGCCAGACTCCAAGACTACGATGATACAAGATTGAATACTCCGTCCCGTGTCCGGATGGGACTTTCCTTGGCGTGGAAGGCAAGCTTGGCGATACGGATATGTAGATCTCCTACCATTGTAACCGACTCTGTGTAACCCTAGCCCTCTCCGGTGTCTATATAAACCGGAAGGCTTTAGTCCGTAGGACACAACAACCATTACAACAATCATACCATAGGCTAGCTTCTAGGGTTTAGCCTCCTTGATCTCGTGGTAGATCCACTCTTGTACTACCCATATCATCAATATCAATCAAGCAGGAGTAGGGTTTTACCTCCATCAAGAGGCCCGAACCTGGGTAAAAACATTGTGTCCCTTGTCTCCTGTTACCATCCGCCTAGACGCACAGTTCGGGACCCCCTACCCGAGATCCGCCGATTTTGACACCGACATTGGTGCTTTCATTGAGAGTTCCTCTGTGTCGTCACCAATAGGCTCGATGGCTTCTTCAATCAACAACAACGCTGTCCAGGGCGAGACTTTTCTCCCCGGACAGATCTTCGTATTCGGCGGCTTCGCACTGCGGGCCAATTCACTTGGCCATCTGGAGCAGATCGAAAGCTACGCCCCTGGCCGTCAGGTCAGATTTGGAAGCCTAAACTTCACGGCGGACATCCGCGGAGACTTGATCTTCGATGGATCCGATCCGCAGCCGAGCGTGCCGCACTGTCGCGATGGGCACGATCTAGCTCTGTCGCCGGACAGTGCCTTGGAGGCCGCACATGAATCCGCTCCGACCCATAGTTCGGAGCCGATCGCATAGATCGAGGACGAGTGGCTGGACACCTCCTCGGGAGCTGCAACTTCCACGACGATGGAGCCGAACACTGGCCCTGTCCCCTATAAAAATCGTGACTCCGAGGTGCCGGACTCCCCGCCGGACTCCGAACCTCCTGCACCCCTGCCAATCGAATCCGATTGGGCGCCGATCATGGAGTTCACCGCTGCTGACATCTTTCAGCACTCACCCTTTGGCGACATCTTAAATTCGCTAAAGCATCTCTCGCTATCCGGAGAGCCCTGGCCGGATTACGGCCAGGAGGGTTGGGATGCGGAGGACGAAGAAATTCAAACCCCACCCACCACCCACTTTGTAGCCACTGTCGACGATCTAACCGACATGCTAGACTACGACTCCGAAGACATCGACGGTATGGACGACGATGCCGGAGAGGAACAAGAACCAGCGCCTACAGGGCACTGGAAGACCACCTCGTCATATGACATATACATGGTGGACACCCCAAAAGATGGGGACAACGAAGTAGCAGCGGAGGCAGATTCCTTAAAGAAACAGCCCAAGCGCCGACGTTAGCGGCACCGCTCTAAATCCCGCCACAGCAAGAATGTAGATTCCGGCATAGGAGATAATAATACCCCAGAGAGTGCCGAAGACAATCCCCTCCTACAAGATTTAGCGCAGGAGGATGCAGAAGCAAGCCCTCACGAGAGAGCGGCAGACAAAGAGGTCGAGGACGATAATTACATACCTCCCTCCGGAGATGAGGCAAGCCTCGACGACGACGAATTTGTCATGCCCGAGGATCCCGTCGAACAAGAGCGTTTCAAACGCAGGCTAATAGCCACAGCAAATAGCCTAAAGAAAAAGCAGCAGCAGCTTCAAGCTGATCAAGACCTGCTGGCCGACAGATGGACCGAGGTCCTCGCGGCCGAAGAGTATGAACTCAAACGCCCCTCCAAGAGCTACCCAAAACGCAAGTTGCTCCCCTGATTAGAAGAGGAAGCATACATACCTTCATCACCAGCGCTGTCTACGACCGACCGACCACCCGTGGTCGCGACGAGAGGCATCCAGGCCTTCCATCAAGACCGTACCCCGGCATCGCTCAAAAAGTATGAAGCCACGGGGGAACGCGCCGGACTTGCGGGATATATTGGAGGATAAAGCAAGACAATCCAGATCTATTTATGGATCACGTGGGCGCCCCACGACCCACGACGAATGCCGTCGAGCCGGATACAATAACTCCGGTCGGGCCGAACACAGCAGACAACGCTCCCTGGAGCTACGTCGTGATATTGCTCAATACAGAGGCACCGCACACCCGCTATGCTTCACTGACGAAGTAATGGATCATCAAATCCCTGAAGGGTTTAAACCCGTAAACATTGAATCCTACGATGGCACGACAGACCCCGCGGTTTGGATCGAAGATTATCTCCTTCACATCCATATGGCCCGCGGCGACGATCTCCACGCCATCAAATATCTCCCGCTCAAACTTAAAGGACCAGCACGGCATTGGCTTAACAGCCTGCCCGCAGAGTCGATTGGGTGTTGGGAGGACCTGGAAGCCGCATTCCTCGACAACTTCCAGGGCACATACGTGCGACCACCAGACGCCGATGACCTAAGCCACATAATCCAGCAGCCAGACGAATCGGCCAGACAATTCTGGACACGGTTCTTAACAAAGAAAAATCAAATCGTCGACTGTCCGGATGCAGAGGCCCTCGCAGCCTTCAAACATAACATCCGCGACGAGTGGCTAGCCCGGCACCTAGGACAGGAAAAGCCGAAATCCATGGCAGCCCTCACATCATTAATGACCCGCTTCTGTGCGGGAGAGGATAGCTGGCTAGCTCGCAGCAATAACCTCAGCAAAAATGCTGGTAGTCCGGACACTAAGGACCACAATGGCAGGTCGCGTCGAAGCAAAAATAAACGCCGCGTTAACGGCGACGACAAGGAGGATACGGCAGTTAACGCCGGATTCCGAGGCTCTAAACCCGGTCAGCGGAAGAAGCCATTCAAAAGAACCACTCCGGGTCCGTCCAATTTGGACCGAATACTCGACCGCTCATGCCAGATACATGGCACCCCCGAAAAGCCAGCTAACCACACCAACAGAGATTGTTGGGTATTTAAGCGAGCGAGCAAGTTAATTGCCGAAAACAACGACAAGAGGATGCACAGCGACGACGAGGAAGAGACCCGACCGCCGAACAGTAGAGGACAGAAGGGTTTCCCCCCACAAGTGCGGACGGTGAACATGATATACGCAACCCATATACCCAAGAGGGAGCGGAAGCGTGCACTAAGGGACGTATATGCGATGGAGCCAGTCGCCCTAAGTTCAATCCATGGTCCTCTTGCCCGATCACTTTTGATCGAAGAGACCATCCGACCAGTATCCGCCATGGCGGATTCGCCGCATTGGTTTTAGACCCAATCGTCGATGGATTTCACCTCACGAGAGTCCTGATGGACGGCGGTGTTAGGGAACGCAGTAATTTCAAAAAATTTCCTATGCACACGCAAGATCATGGTGATGACATAGCAACGAGGGGAGAGTGTTGTCTCGCACCCTCGTGACCGAAGCGAAGCGTTGACACGATGTAGTGGAAGTAGTCGTCGCCTTCCGGTTCAACCGATCCAGCACCGTTACTCCGGCACCTCCGAGTTCTTGACACACGTACAGCTCGATGACGCACCTCGCTCTCCAATCCAGAGAGGCTCCGAGGGGAGTTCCACAAGATGACGGCGTGGTGACGATCTTGATGTTCTCCTATCGCAGGGCTTCGCCTAAGCACCGCTACAATATGACCGAGGTGTAATATCATGGAGGGGGGCACCGCACATGGCTAAGGAACGATCAATGATCAACTTGTGTGTCCTAGGGTGCCCCCTACCCCCGTATATAAAGGAGGGAGGGAGGAGGAGGCCGGCCCAAGGGGGGCGCGCCATAGAGGAGGGGGAACCCTACTCCAAGTAGGTTTCCCCTTTCCTTATCTTATTTGGAGGGGAAGGAAAGAGTACTAGTATTAGGAATAAGTACTAGTAGTAGTAATAGGAAGAGGGGAAGGAGAAAGGAAAGGGGCGGCCCCCAATCCCCATTGGGCTTAATGGCGCCCCCCTTGTTCCTTCTCCTTCTTCCTATATGGGCCCAATAAGGCCCATATACCTCCCGGGGGGTTCCGGTAACCTCCCGGAGCTCCAAACTTCTCCGGAACCTTTCCGGTGTCCAAATATATCCGTCCAATATATCAATCTTTATGTCTCGACCATTTCGAGACTCCTCGTCATGTTTGTGATCATATCCGGGACTCCGAACAAACTTCGGTACATCAAAATACATAAACTCATAATATAACTGTCATCGAAACCTTAAGCGTGCGGACCCTACGGTTCGAGAACGATGTAGACATGACCGAGACATGTCTCTGGTCAATAACCAATAGCGGGACCTGGATGCCCATATTGGTTCCTACATATTCTACAAAGATCTTTATCGGTCAAACCGCATAACAGCATACGTTGTTCCCTTTGTCATCGGTATGTTACTTGTCCGAGATTTGATCGTCGGTATCCAATACCTAGTTCAATCTCGTTACCGACAAGTCTCTTTACTCGTTCCGTAATACGTCATCTCATAACTAACTCATTAGTTACATGCTTGCAAGGCTTAGGTGATGAGTATTACCGAGAGGGCCCAGAGATACCTCTCCGACAATCGGAGTGACAAAACCTAATCTCGAATTATGCTAACTCAACATGTACCTTCGGAAACACCTGTAGTACTCCTTTATAATCACCCAGTTACCTTGTGACGTTTGGTAGTACCCAAAGTGTTCTTCCGGTAAACGGGAGTTACACAATCCTCATAGTTACAGGAACATGTATAAGTCATGAAGGAAGCAATAGCAGAATACTAAACGATCAAGTGCTAAGCTAACGGGATGGGTCATGTCAATCATATCATTCTCCTAATGATGTGATCCCATTAATCAAATGACAACACATGTCTATGGTTAGGAAACATAACCATCTTTGATAAATGAGCTAGTCAAGTAGAGGCATACTAGTGACTATATGTTTGTCTATGTATTCACACATGTATCATGTTTCCGGTTAATACAATTCTAGCATGAATAATAAACATTTATCATGATATGAGGAAATAAATTATAACTTTATTATTGCCTCTAGGGCATATTTCCTTCAGGCGGCAGTAGCCTGAACCTGCTTTATCAGGATACTGTGCGCAAGATGGGCATAGACCCCTCAAGGATTAAACCTACAAAGACGACATTCAAAGGCCTCATACCAGGTGTTGAGCCCAATTGTACAGGCTCAGTCACACTGGAAGTGGTCTTCGGATCCCCGGACAATTTCCGGAGCGAGGAGTTAATCTTCGACATAGTCCCGTTCCGCAGCGGCTATCACGCTCTGCCCGGACGAACCGCGTTCGCAAAGTTCAACGCGGTGCCGCATTACGCATACCTCAAGCTCAAGATGCCAGGCCCTCGTGGAGTCATCATGGTCAACGAAAATACGGAACGCTCCCTCCGAACGGAGGAACATACAGCGGCTCACGCGGCAGAAGTACAGAGCAGCCTTTTAAGGCAATTTTCGAGTCCGCCCGTTAAACGGCCGGACACGGCCAAACGCGCCCGGAGCAACATCAACCAAGACCACCTGGCACGTTCCGAGCACGCGTAGCAATGCGGCCCCAACCCCAGCCCTCGCAGGATTGCAAGACCAACCCTCCGCGTACATCATTACGCTCTGGAGATACCATGGGCCTAGGGGGAGGGGCACGACCACAACAGACCCAGAGTGCGGCTCGACCACACCAGGGGCTCACAAGTGTGTCACTCTTTATTATTATTGTTTTCCTTCTTTATATACACAGGACTCCGTTCACCAGAGGCCCTGTCCGACGGCGAACCCGCCGAACTCGCGATGCAACAGCCAGGGAGGGAAGAAGGCTGCGATGAACACTCAGGTGGTCTCCATTACGAGCATTAAATTTGATTATATACACTAGTCCGCAGCCCACCCCTGGAGGGGGACATGTTTAATTAGTCCAATCCCTTGCTTACCGCACTATTTGTATCATTCCGCACTCATAGCAGAATTCCTTGAATACATAATGCAGCACTTTTTGCCTGTTATTGTATTACTTTACATATATGTTCACTAATGACATCTTGCACCCGTATATTTTGGTACGGCCGAATACACCAGGGGCTTATGTTCCCCGCATTATGGTGTGATAAGTCCGAACACTTTCACAAGTGCGGCACCCCGAACTTATAGCATTATATGAATCGGCTCTGAATCATGTCTTGGGTCAATAGTTGGGTTTGCCCGGCTCCCACGTTTTGGTACCTTACGTTCCATTCTGTCGGCTAAGGTGGCACTGGGAGAACCACTGCGATTGCGCCCCGGTTAAGCTGGGCGAGCGCCTCAGTGGAGAAAGCTAAAACTGACTGTCATGATAAGGCGAGAGACTGGTCGCTGTTCGAGAGGTCTTTTCGAGTCCTTAAAGACTTATGCCGCGTCAAGCGAAGAACCGGATAATGTCCGGCCAAGGCGTGGATAGCGCCCCGAACTCGGTCTTCCGAATACTAGGGGCTTCGCCGAAATTTAAAATTATAGAATTCTATGGCTAAGTGAGAGTGTTCAAGCATTATAAGTCCGGTTGCCTTGTTCGTTGTGTTGAGCGCCTCCCCAGATGGACCCAAGAATGGGAACAAGAGTGCTCAACTTTATCCCGAACACCCCAGCACTCGTGGCTTGGGGGCTGAAGCCGACGACTTGCCATCTCTCAGATTTTATAAACGGCCGCACAGAAGGTAATATTTTAAATCAAACAAGCGTTGCTTAGCGCATATGAACAAAGTTTTCAGCGCACAGGATAATACATAGCAAGTCTACTCAATAATTACATCTCTGGGGCACTCATACGCAATCTTGCGGGCACCCTTCAAGACAGTCTTATAGTACATCTCGGGCGTACGATACTCCTTGCCCGCTGGAGGCGCGTCAGTGATAAGCTTCTCCGCATCCAGCCTGCCCCAGTGCACTTTTGCGCGGGCAAGGGCCCGACGAGCACCTTCAATACAGGCGGAGCGCTTGACGACCTCCAACAAGGGGCACGCATCCACCAGCCGCCGCACGAGGCCGAAGTAGCTCCCAGGCATGGCCTCTCCCGGCCACAGCCGGACTATGAGGCCCTTCATGGCCTGCTCGGCTACCTTGTGGAGCTCGACCAACTGCTTCAGCTGGTCGCTAGGCGGCACCGGAAGGCCGGCCTCAGCGTACTGAGACCAGAAGACCTTCTCCGTTGAGCTCCCCTCCTCTCCACGGTAGAATGCGGCGGCATCGGGTACACTACGAGGCAGATCTACAAACGCCCCTGGAGAGCTCCGAATTCGGGTAAGTGTCAGGTAGTTTACATTAACATGCTTGCTTTGCATGAAAAATGCCTTACCCGCCGCTATTTTCTTCACATCCTCAACCTCCTGAAGGGCTTTATGGGCCTCGGCCTTGGCGGCTTTGGCACTTTCGAGAGCCGAGGCAAGCTCGGACTCTCGAGTCTTTGAGTCGCGCTCTAAACTCTCATGCTTTTCCATGAGAGCCTGGAGCTCTTGCCGCACTTCCGCCACCCGCGCCTCCTGCTTCTCTCGCTCTGCCCGTTCCGTGGCCGCACTGCGTTCGGCCACGGACACAGCCTCCTTCAGGGTTGCCACCTCGTTCGTGGCCCCTGCAGTACCCACGTTATCCTTGTTATTTTTATTGCAACCTAAATCCTTTTCTGTAAGGTAACTATTCAAAGTGGTGTTACTCACCTTCTTTGTCCTCGAGCTGCTTCTTGGCACGGCCGAGCTCTTGCTCGGACCGCTCGAGATCCTGCTTCAATGCACCAACCTCCGCAGTCAGTGCGGCAGAGGTCAGCAGCGCAGCCTGCAAACCCATATTGACATAATTTTTAGCAACCCTGCGTATATCTTCTTTAGATCCTCAGTCCAACTTTTCTTTCCGAACACCGAACCGAGCATCAGGGGCTACTGTTTATGCGGTATTACATTACATAATTTTAACTTCTTACCTCAAAGCCTGTTAGAAGGCTGCTGCAGGCTTCGGTCAGCCCGCTCTTGGCGAGCTGAACCTTCTGAATCACCGCACTCATGATAGTGCGGTGTTCTTCCTCGATGGAAGCGCCTTTGAGCGCCTCCAAAAAGTTGTCCGGCGCCTCCGGTTGGACGGGGGCCGCCGGTGTCACGGTCTTCCCCTTCTTGCGAAGGGGCCGCCTGCCGGACTCCGGGACCACTGCGGGTTCCGGTGTGGAGTCCGGCGCAATGTCCGGGAGGCTGCCTTGCGGCGCCTCCAGAGCCTCCTCCTGATGGGTCCTCTGCTGGGTTCCCACCTCGGCGTCCTCAGCGGCGCGAGGGGTGGAGGCAGTCGGAATGGAATCCACATCCGACGGAGCCAACGACCCGCTCGATGAAGCGGGGAGATCATCGTCGGCCAGACTGCAGGCAGTATGCGGCATTAGAAGAACACTATGTGACATGAAAAGAAATTATAAATCATTCAGGAATCCGGATACTTAGGATTGTTGGGGAACGCAGTAATTTCAAAAAATTTCCTACGCACACGCAAGATCATGGTGATGTATAGCAACGAGGGGAGAGTGTTGTCTACGTACCCTCGTAGACCGAAGCGGAAGCGTTGACACAACATAGTGGAAGTAGTCGTACGTCTTCCCGGTTCAACCGATTCAGGCACCGTTACTCCGGCACCTCCGAGTTCTTGACATGCGTACAGCTCGATGACGCACCCTTGATCTCCGATCCAGCAGAGGCGCCGAGGGGGAGTTCCGTCAGCACGACGGCGTGGTGACGATCTTGATGTTTTCCTGTCGCAGGGCTTCGCCTAAGCACCGCTACAATATGACCGAGGTGTAATATCGTGGAGGGGGGCACCGCACACGGCTAAGGAACGATCTCAATGATCAACTTGTGTGTCTAGGGTGCCCCTACCCCGTATATAAAGGAGGGAGGGAGGAGGAGGCCGCCCAAGGGGCGCCATAGAGGAGGGGGAAACCTACTCCAAGTAGGTTTCCCCCTTTCCTTATCTTATTTGAAGGGGAAGGAAAGAGTACTAGTATTAGGAATAAGTACTAGTAGTAGTAATAGGAAGAGGGGAAGGAGAAAGGAAGGGGGCCGGCCCCCCTCCCCAATTCAGATTGGGCTGGGGGGCCCCCTCCCTTGTTCCTTCTCCCTTCTTCCTACATGGGCCCAATAAGGCCCATATACCTCCCGGGGGGTTCCGGTAACCTCCCAGAGCTCCAAACTTCTCCGGAACCTTTCCGTGTCCAAATATATCCGTCCAATATATCAATCTTTATGTCTCGACCATTTCGAGACTCCTCGTCATGTCCGTGATCATATCCGGGACTCCGAACAAACTTCGGTACATCAAAATACATAAACTCATAATATAACTGTCATCGAAACCTTAAGCGTGCGGACCCTACGGTTCGAGAACAATGTAGACATGACCGAGACACGTCTCTGGTCAATAACCAATAGCGGGACCTGGATACCCATATTGGTTCCTACATATTCTACGAAGATCTTTATCGGTCAAACCGCATAACAACATACGTTATTCCCTTTGTCATCGGTATTTTACTTGCCCGAGATTTGATCGTCGGTATCCAATACCTAGTTCAATCTCGTTACCGCAAGTCTCTTTACTCGTTCGTGTCGTCATCTCATAACTAACTCATTAGTTACATGCTTGCAAGGCTTGGGTGATGAGTATTACCGAGAGGGCCAGAGATACCTCTCCGACAATCGGAGTGACAAAACCTAATCTCAATTATGCTAACTCAACATGTACCTTCGAAACACCTGTAGTACTCCTTTATAATCACCCGATTACGTTGTGACGTTTGGTAGTACCAAAGTGTTCTTCCGTAAACGGAGTTACACGATCCTCATAGTTACTGAGAACATGTATAAGTCATGAAGGAAGCAATAGCAGAATACTAAACGATCAAGTGCTAAGCTAACGGGATGGGTCATGTCAATCACACCATTCTCCTAATGATGTGATCTCATTAATCAAATGACAACACATGTCTATGGTTAGGAAACACAACCATCTTTGATTAATGAGCTAGTCAAGTAGAGGCATACTAGTGACTATATGTTTGTCTATGTATTCACACATGTATCATGTTTCCGGTTAATGCAATTCTAGCATGAATAATAAACATTTATCATGATATGAGGAAATAAATAATAACTTTATTATTGCCTCTAGGGCATATTTCCTTCAAGGATCTCGCCGGGGGCCTAGCCCTCGAGGGCCACTCTTCTTCGCCAACGTTGGTGTTGGCGGAGCTGTCCGGGGGAATAGTTCTTCCCCTCTTGGACCCTTCGGCCTCCCCTATTGGGGAGGCCTTCCTCTTCCTCTCTCCCTCCTCTGGGAGAGAGTCCTCTGTTTCCTCCTCGTCTTCGGGGGAGGAATCCGCCTCGGAGTCGTCGGACACCTGAAAACGGGAACTCTTTCGAGTACCCGTGGCCACCTTCTTGGCCTTCTTCTCCGGCACCACGTGTGGTGCCGGAACCAGTAGCCCCGCTAGAGGGGCGTCCACTGGGTTTTCTGGCATGGGAGCCGGGCAGATGAGCTGCTCAGCCTTCTTCATCCAGTCCGGTCAAAGGAAAAGGGAGATTGAAACCCGCTTAGGGTCGAACTGTTAACAACAAGTGTCCCGTAAAGGGGTAGAATTACTTACCTCGTCAGCTGGACGCTGCGAGTGAAATCCGCGATCGTCCGTCGCGGATGCGGGGGCTTCGGCGCCCTTAAACAGCACCCTCCAGGCGCCTTCATACGTCGTGTCGAAGAGCCCGCTCAACGCCTGGTGCTGTGCCGGATCAAACTCCCACAGGTTGAATGACCGTTCTTGGCATGGGAGAATCCGGCGGACGAGCATGACTTGGACCACATTAACAAGCCTGAGCTTCTTGTTCACCAGCTTCTGGATACAGGCTTGGAGTCCAGTCAGCTCCTTCGAACTACCCCATAGCAAGCCCTTCTCTTTCCAGGAGGTGAGCTGCACAGGGATACCTGATCTGAACTCGGGGGCCGCCGCCCACGTAGGGCCGCGCGGCTCGGTGATGTAGAACCACCCCGACTGCCACCCCTTGACGGATTCCACGAAGGCCCCCTCGAACCAGAGGACGTTGGGCATCTTGCCCAACATGGCGCCTCCGCACTCCACCTGCGTGCCCTTCACTACCTTCGGCTTGACGTTGAAGGTCTTGAGCCACAAGCCGAAGTGGGGCTGGATGCAGAGGAAGGCCTCGCACACGACGATAAACGCCGAGATGTTGAGGATGAAGTTCGGCGCCAGATCATGGAAATCTAGGCCGTAGTAGAACATGAGCCCCCGGACAAAAGGGTGAAGTGGAAAGCCCAGTCCGCGGAGGAAGTGGGGAAGGAAAACGACCCTCTCATGGGGCCTGGGGGTGGGGATGAGCTGCCCCTTGTCGGGCAGCCGGTGCGCAATGTCGCCGGAAAGGTATCCGGCGGTGCGCAGTTTGGCGATGTGCTCCTCCTTAACGGTGGAGGCCAACCATTTACCTCCCGCTCCGGACATGGTCGGAGAAGGTTGAGACGAGACGCACGGACTTGGGCGCTGGAGCTCGAGAGTGCGCAAAGATGGATAAGCAAAGGAGGAAGAAGGCGTAGGTGAAAAGGTGGATCCTTATCCCCTATATATAGGCGGACAAAGACTATGCGTCCTCACCGTCCTAGTAAAACTCGCTTATCTCCCAAGCGCCACCATCAATGGCGCGGTTGGGTTACCCACGTCCGTATTGATGAGAATCCCGGAATAAGGGGAACACGATCTCTGCTTCGACAAGACGTGCCAAGGGAACCGCTTCGCTAAACGCGCTGAGGTGGTATAATAAAAAACAATTCAAGTAAAGGCTTGGTAGTGGTGTGACGTCATGCCACAAAATACGTCAGCAGATTGAACTTGTGTACATATTATTTTCTCTACGGTGGAACGTGGAATTTATTTTGCAGAGCCGGACACTATCCTGGTGTTCACAATCTTCTATGGATTATTCGGAGGAGGAACCCGCCTTGCAATGCCGAACATTATGCGCGCCGGACTCATCGTCATTGAAGCCAGGTTCAGGGGCTACTGAGGGAGTCCTGGACTAGGGGGTGTCCAGACAGCCGGACTATCATCGTCCGCCGGACTCCAATACTACGAAGATACAAGATCGAAGACTCCGTCCCGTGTCCGGATGGGACTTTCCTTGGCGTGGAAGGCAAGAGCTTGGCGATACGGATATGTAGATCTCCTACCATTGTAACCGACTCTGTGTAACCCTAGCCCTCTCCGGTGTCTATATAAACCGGAAGGCTTTAGTCCGTAGGACACAACAACCATTACAACAATCATACCATAGGCTAGCTTCTAGGGTTTAGTCTCCTTGATCTCGTGGTAGATCCACTCTTGTACTACCCATATCATCAATACCATTCAAGCAGGAGTAGGGTTTTACCTCCATCAAGAGGGCCCGAACATGGGTAAAAACATTGTGTCCCTTGTCTCCTGTTACCATCCGCCTAGACGCACAGTTCGGGACCCCCAAACCGAGATCCGCCGGTTTTGACACCGACAGCCATCCTTGTGAACTTTGCAATGAACATGATCATTTAAATCCCCAATGCAAATTGTTTCATGATCGTATCATGTCCAAAAATTGTGATGACTTGATTTACCTTGCACATCATAATGAACTTAGTTTGCTTTTGGGTTATGAAGAAATAAAACGTATAACTAGAGATATGCCAGAATTTGTCCTTGATAAAGTTCTTGATTTTGATCTAGAAGAATTTTTTATGTATTGTGCGGTGAATTGCATTGAAAATCCTTATATAAAAATTTTGTATGATATATAAAGATATGCCGCCCAAGTTTTGATGTGCAAATTTATTATGATGATAGCATGCCTCCTATTTATGATGGTTATATTGATGAAAGTGGGTTTGGAAGAGTGTAAACTTTAGGAATAATGATCGCACTATTTTGGATGGTGTTGAATCTTATAATATTTATGAAAGTGGATTTGGAGAGGTCATGACTTTATTTAGTGATGAATCCACTATTTTTGAAGAGGTTTCAATTGATTATGATGAGAACAAAGTTGCTACTTATGATGATTATTGTGATGAAACTTATGCTATAAAAAGTAGTGATGATTATATTTATAAAACTTGTCCTGATTATGATTACCCTTTTCTGAACATTACTCTTTTAATATGGAAACAATTGATAGTATGCGAGTCTCTTATGATACACCCACTATTCCGAATGAGAAGAATTTTGCTTATGTGGAGAGTAATAAAAATTATATGCTTGTAGATCATGAAAAGAATGCTTTATGTGATGGTTATATTGTTGAATTCATTCATGATGCTACTGAAAATTATTATGAGGGAGGAACATATGCTTGTAGGAATTTCAATAATATCAAGTTTCCTCTCTATGTGCCTAAAGTTTCGAAGTTATACTTGTTTTGCCCTCCTATGCTAGTTGATTATTGTTCCCATAAGTTTTTTGCTCAAAAAATCCCTATGCATAGGAAGTGGGTTATCATTAAATGTGCTAGTCATATTCTTCATGATGCTCTCTTTATGTTTTAGTTATTATCTTTTATGTGAGCATCATTGAAATCATCATGCCTAGCTAGGGGCATTAAACGATAGCGCGTGTTGGGAGACAACCCAATTTTACTTTTGTACTTTGATTTTTCTCCTGTTTAGTAATAAATAATTCATATAGACTCTGGTTAGATGTGGTTTTATGTTTTAATTAGTGTTTGTGCCAAGTAGAACCTTTGGAAAGACTTGGGTGAAGTCTTTATGATCTTACTGTAAAAAACAGAAACTTTTGCGCTCATGAGATTAGCTGCCATTTTTACTGGGGAGTGCTTTTAGGTTGATTATTTTTGCAGATGATTAATAGAAAAATTCCCCAGGTCCACCAATTTATTTAATAATTTTTGGAGTTACAGAAGTATTCGAATGATACAGATTACTACAGACTGTTCTGTTTTTGACAGATTCTGTTTTCTATGTGTTGTCTGCTTATTTTGATGAATCTATGAGTAGTATCGGAGGGTATGAACCATAGAGAAGTTGGAATACAGTAGATATTACACAAATATGAATTTATAATGAGTTCACAACAGTACCTAAGTGGTGATTTATTTTCTTATACTAACAGAGCTTACGAGTTTTCTGTTGAGTTTTGTGTTGTGAAGTTTTCAAGTTTGGGGTAAATATTCGATGAACTATGGAATAAGGAGTGGCAAGAGCCTAATCTTGGGGGTGACCAAGGCACTCCAAGGTAATATTCAAGGACAACCAAGGGCCTAAGCTTGGGGATGCCCCGGATGGCATCCCCTCTTTCGTCTTCGTTCATCGGTAACTTTACTTGGAGCTATATTTTTATTCACCACATGATATGTGTTTTGCTTGGAGCGTCATTTTATTTTGTTAGTATTTGCTTGCTGTTATTTATAATAATGTTTTGCATCTAGATTTTCAATAAAAATGTCAACGATAGCCTTTACCATGCTTATTTTGCAAGTATACATGTTGCTGTTTCAAAAAAGAAAGTTTACCGCTGTTGCAAAATTCCCTAGAAAAGTCAGAAAATGATACAATGTTGAAACTTTTTGCATATTGAGATCTGATACATATTCTACAGTGTGGTAAATTGGCATAATTTGTGGAGTTAGGGAAGTATCGATACTCTTGCATTCTTTACAGCTGTACTATTTTTGGCAGATTGCTGTTATGTTTGCATATGTTTGCTTGTTTAATTATTCTATTTGAGGATAGGAGTATTAAATATGCAGAGGCATTTAGTATGCAATGTTGAATAATAATTTTAGTGATTTGTTACAGTAGAAAATGATAAGGTTTTTTGCATTGGTTTATACTAACTTATCTCACGAGTTCTTGTTGAGTTTGGTGTGGATGAAGCTTTCGAGATTTAGGAAACCGTGATATAAAAGGAATTAAGGAGACACAAAAGCTCAAGCTTGGGGATGCCCAAGGCACACATAGATAATATTTCAAGAAGTCTCAAGCATCCAAGCTTGGGGATGCCCCGGTAGGCATTCCACCTTTCTTCTTCAACAATTACCGGTTAGTATCGGTTGAACCTAAGTTTTTGCTTCTTCACATGATGTGTGCTATCCTTGAAATATCATTTTGTTTTATTTTGCTTGCTGTTTGAATAAAATACCAATATATAAAATTATTAAATGTTAGAGAGTCTTCACATAGTTGCACAATTATTCGACAACTCATTGATCTTCACTTATATCTTTTGGAGTAGTTTGTCATTTGCTCTAGTGCTTCACTTATATCTTTTTAGAGCACGGCGGTGGTTTTATTTTATAGAAATTATTGATCTCTCATGCTTCAC
Organism: Aegilops speltoides; assembly: GCA_021437245.1. Classification (NCBI taxonomy): domain Eukaryota; kingdom Viridiplantae; phylum Streptophyta; class Magnoliopsida; order Poales; family Poaceae; genus Aegilops; species Aegilops speltoides. The sequence continues at coordinate 11,071,864 of CM038141.1, read as the reverse complement.
TTATATTATTTTGAGAGTCTTTTAGAACAGCATGGTATTTGCTTTGGTTATAAAAAAATTGTCCTAATATGATGGGTATCCAAGTTGGGTATAATAAAAACTATCATAGAAAGTGCATTGAATACTATGATCAATTTGATATTTGATAATTGTTTTGAGATATAAAGGTGCTAATGTTAGTGTCATGCTAGTTGGGTAATTATGAAATGGAGAAATACTTGTGTTAAAGTTGGCAAGTCCCGTAGAATGCACGTATAGTAAAAGTTGTGTGACAAATTTGTAGCATGGGGTGTTCTTTGATTGCCTTCCTTATGAGTGGAGGTCGGGATCGCGCGATGGTTAACTCCTACCAACCCTTCCCCTAGGCGCATGCGTAGTAGTACTTTGCTTCGAGGGCTAATAAACTTTTGCAATAAGTATATGAGTTCTTTATGACTAATGCGAGTCCATGGATTATACGCACTCTTACCCTTCCATCATTGCTAGCTTGTATGGTACCGTACACTGCCCTTTCTCACCTTGAGAGTTTGTGCAAACTTCACCGGTGCATCCAAACTCCGTGATACGATATGCTCTATCACACATAAACCTCCTTATACTAGTAGAACGCCCGTGCGTTGCTACGGGCTATAATGCATACATAAATGAATCAAACAAATGATTAAGGTCACCTCTAAGGTCGAAGCTTATTTCTCCCTCATACATTATGGCGTGTTTGAGGCTCCTTGAGATTCAACCATCTAGACAGTCGGAGATCCCCCAATCCAGATCATATATGGGGAGAAATGTGATTGTCTGGACTATGGGCCATGCTATATATCTCCAATACGCAGGCCGAACACAAAAACCTATCCCATGACACACCCTTCTCCCTTTTCTGTCGGACCCTATCTTTCCCGCACGGCTTCCGGCTGCAGCGGGATATTTCTCGCTAGCTGGAGCCCTTTCTTTTAGAAACGGGTGACGCCCACCTCACCTTTATTGTGTGTTGCCCGTGCATTACTAAAGGGGCTTATATATTCTAGTATTCAACATTAATTTTGTCTAATATATATTTTTTAGGGACAACTACATTTGAGCCCTTAGTTGTGTCACACCTGTTTGATTTGCCCCAAAATTCAGAAAACCCTCGTTTCTGTCCAGCTCGTTCCATCCTCTTATACTTTTGCCCTTTCACCGTTTGACCGACACTTCGAAAATTTCATAACGAATTCATACTAACTCCAACAAATACAAATAAGATATCAAAATGTTTAGAACAACATCACCTACATGTGCATGTCATTTGGATTCATGAAAAAAGTGTTCAAAAGCCCCCATCTTAGTTTGACCTCATATGATCTCAGCATGAATAGTAAAATTTAGAAAATGATAAAAAAATTAAAAAAATCAGAATTTTTTTGTGGCAAACATTGACTAATAATTAAATAAACTAAATTCCTGACTTTGCAACAGGCTTCTACTGAAAATCTTACACAAAATTGAGTGTTTGGGAGTTGTTCTAGGTACCTTGTGCTTGATTAAGGGTAGTGGTTGGTCGGCGGATGCAACAGCCTTTGGCCGTCCATGTGTTGTGAGCTGTAGTTCGTAGATCCGTCATGTGTACCCTGTGCCTCATCCGTTAATCGTCAAAGATGAGAAGCTCGATTCCTTTATGAACCCCGTACAACTACTTTGATGCACATCCAGACAATAGCTCCTAGTTAGCCCTGAATAAAATTGTTTGCATCAGGGATTCACCAAGTAGTTTGTTTCCCGGCGAGCGACACACAAGTACATCAGGTAGATGGATTATAGAGGTTAAAAGTGCATCGATGTGTTCTTGGGAAAGGGAAAAGAAGAGGGCTGCTATACCTTGGCAAGTGGGAGGCGAGATGATCCATACCGGCGAGGCGCACCATGTTCTTGAGTCCGAATAGGTACGGCGGTTTGGCTCCATCATGGAGGCAGCTTGGACACGCCAGTGTAGGAGTCCTTGATGGCCTAGAGCTCCATATCCCACGACGTCTCGGTACGATCGCTAGCGTCACCGCCGCTGGTGGGACGGCGTCGTGGGCGGAGTATGTAAGTGCAGCGGCAACCGGTGTTTGGCTAGGGAGATATTGATCCCGTTCAATCGCTAGGTAGGACGTGCGCATGGATTGCTGGCAGAACATTGCATCAGGGGCCTTGAATAGGATGGCCAACCGTGGAGGAAAAATTGGATGACAGATCATAGGGTGTTGATTTTTCTGTGTACGCTAATCTGGCCGGCCTTTGGGGTAATTTAAGTTTGTTTAAGAGGAAGCGCTAGGAATCTGATTCCTTGTACGATGGATTTCATGTCGATACGTGTGATGGGCTTGTAAATGTGGCTTGGGCATTAGTATGTTCCTTAATCAGGGGCACAGTTACAAATGTTGACGCATCCAACATTTTAGGAAACTGATCCCTGATTTCTAGTAGGATATAATAAATCCTATAAATCACATTTTATTTCTAGTAACAAATATGCTCCTCGGTTGTTTCAATGGAAGCATTATTTCTGGTAACAAATCGCTCCCCAGTTGTTTCAATGGAAGCATTATTTCTGGTAACAAATCGCTCCCCGGTTGTTTCAAAGGAAGCATTTTTCATGCAATAGAAATCAGGAAGCATCAAATAGGTTCTCAAATACGTATTGAAAATATGCAGACGCCACTAATAATATTACCATAAGCTGTTAACAAATTCCATGTGGCGATCCTTCCATGTGGCATTTAGTTGCTTCATTGCCCTTTCATTGATGCTTTGATATGAAAAACACAAAATGACACATGCTTCCTTACATGTTTAATAAAGCTTCATGGCTCACCATTTGATGCTTCGGAACAAAAATGGTAACCAAAACTCTGTTCAATGGTGTAGAAGCATCTCGATTTGGTGGAAGTTGCATCATACATTACAGAAGCATTTTTCTTATGTGTAGGAAGAAAAATAGAGCAATGTTGGATACACCATTGATAGGTAATTGAATTGCAGGTAGAAAGTATACCAATAATTTTACATATACATTTTGACCGAAGAAAATTATGCTTCCAAAAGAGTGGAAATTTGTTTCCAACAACAATCACTTGTACTTCCAATGTGAACAAAATCTGAATCACGTGTGGCTACTACACATATGGTATCCTTCAACCCGGCCAAATGCAAGACCACTGGAGCACAGCCGACATAGCACGCATGAGAGCATCGCTACCACGCAGCCACATTGAAAAGGGACCTCATGAGTCTGTAGCATGCAGCCCCAATTATAGGCTTCAACGAGCAGAGCACCACCATACCACTTCAAGCAGCAACTACAAAATGTCTGACGAGGAGTAGCAGAGGAAACGAAGGTCTGCGCACCGGCGAAATTACAGTGCCACACCGGCCAGACTGGGGATGCAGCGCGATGAACGGATCACAAGGAGCGTTGTGGGGGCATGAAGCACACATGCACATGCTTAGCCATCAAGGCGACATGGTGTGTGCGTTCTTGCCGGAGGACTTGCTGGTCGAACATAGATGCGGTGGTGCGATAAGAGCGAGGTTGAAGCGAGGAGGATCCAGATGGCAAGTGTGGCAGAGAGGGTGGCGAGGTACTTGATTAGGGTTTGATGGTGGATGTGAGGATGATTCGGAGGGGTTATATAGTACAGCCAGGCGTTGTTGGATGCATGGCTCCAAAACGATTGGTGAGATGCTGGTCTGACGAAAGCCATGTATCAGATGTCTCACAGGAATAGTTTTCCTTTATATTTATAGCCTTACCATACCTAGATTGATTTATTACCATATAATTACCATATTCGAAATTTCCTGAGTTATGACCTTACCATACCTGGATTGATTTATTACTATAATAATCATATTTGAGATTTCTGAGTTTATAGCCTTACCATACAAGGATTAATTGTGATTGATTACCATAAATACATTGGGTGTTGCCAGTTAGACGAGAAAAGAGGAAAACCGGTGAGAGGGTGGTGGTGGGAGGTGGGACGAAGAAAAACCAGACGAAAAAAAGCCAGACGAAAATAAACCGTGGAGACTATTCACCAACTCAGATTTCCTTCTCTTTCGCTGAACTCGGGAAATCCTTCCTGCATGTGACGCACGGCCTTAACTGCCCTGCAATCTCCACGATTATCTTCCCTACATACACGTGATTGTTTCCTTCTGATTTGTTAACAGATTGGCTAGCACCATTATATATCGTGAGCAAGGAGATCGCCCGAGATATCGCTCCGTTTTATTGAATTGACTGTGTCTGGTTACCTTAAGTTAATTGATTGCGTTTGGAAAGAATTGATTGTCATGCATGATTGCGTTTGGAAAGAATTGATTGTCATGCATGAATCGGGGACGTAAGGGGGGAAACGGAACCTGACTGCGTGCGGTGAATGGGGTGGGGTAGGGGTGGGGATGGTGTGATGAAAAAAACCGGTTGAAAAAAAACCATGGTAGGTGGGACGAAAAAATACCTCGAAGCGAGACTACCAACTGCTCCATTAGGAGTAGATATTATTTGTTTCCTAAAGAAATTTGCAATAATGGAAGGTATCGGTTGATTTGGATAAGTTAGTAAATTTAGATCCGTGATTGCGTGCACGTTTGGAAAGTGCTAATTTTCAAGGAAAGAGCTGAGGGGTAAATAAACCGGTGAATAGGAAACCAGCATCGAAAAAAATCTACGACGGTTAACCTACGAAAAAAAACCGGACGAAAGTGGTGGGACGAAAAAAACCCTGGAAGCGAGACTACCAACTACTCCATTAGGAGTAGAGATATTCCTGAAAACAACCACCATACCTACCTATTATGGCATTACCATAGCCATTCCAGATATATTGCCCTGCAACTTTCCACTGTTCCGTTTATTATGACACGCTCCATCATTGTCATAATGCTTTGCATGATCATGTAGTTGACATCGTATTTGTGGCAAAGCCACCATTCATAATTCTTTCATACATGTCACTCTTGATTCATTGCACATCCCGGTACACCTCCGGAGGCATTCACATAGAGTCATATTTTGTTCTAAGTATTGAGTTGTAAGTAAATAAAAATGTGATGATCCTCATTATTTGAGCATTGTCCTAGTGGGGCAAGGATGATGGAGACTATGATTCCCCCACAAGTCGGGATGAGACTCCGGACTTTATGAAAAATAAAAGAGGCCAAAGAAGCCCAAATAAAAAAAAGGCCAAAAAAGCCCACCAAAATAAAAAAGTAGAGAAAGAAAGGAGAGAAAAGGAGAGAAGGGACAATGTTACTATACTTTTTCCACACTTGTGCACCATGATCTTCATGATAGAGAGTCTCCTATGTTGTCACTTTCATATACTAGTGTGAATTTTTCATTATAGAACTTGGCTTGTATATTCCAATGATGGGCTTCCTCAAAATTCCCTAGGTCTTCGTGAGCAAGCAAGTTGGATGCACACCCACTTAGTTTCTTTTTGAGCTTTCATACATTTATAGCTCTAGTGCATCCGTTGCATGGCAATCCCTGCTCCTCGCATTGACATCAATTGATGGGCATCTCCATAGCCCGTTGATTAGCCGCGTCGATGTGAGACTTTCTCCCTTTTTGTGTTCTCCACATAATCCCTATCATCATACTCTACTCCACCCATAGTGCTATATCCATGGCTTACGCTCATGTATTGCGTGAGGGTTGAAAAAGCTGAAGTGCATTAAAAAGTATGAACCAATTGCTTGGCTGAAACCGGGGTTGTGCATGATTGGAGCTTTTGTGTGACAAAATGAAGCATGGCCTAACTATATGATTTTGTAGGGATAAGCTTTCTTTGGCTATGTTATTTTGATAAGACATGATTACTTTGTTAGTATGCTTGAAGTATTATTACTCTTATGTCAACATTAAACTTTTATCTTGAATCTTTTGGATCTGAACATTCATACCACAATAAAGAAAATTACATTGGAATTATGCGAGGTAGCATTCCACATTAAAACTTCTATTTTTATCATTTACCTACTCAAGGACGAGCGGGAATTAAGCTTGGGGATGCTTCATACGTCTCCAACGTATCTATAATTTTTTATTGTTCCATGCTATTATATTATCTGTTTTGGATGTTTAATGGGCTTTACTATACACTTCTATATTATTTTTGGGACTAACCTATTAACCGAAGACCCAGTCCGAATTGTTTTTTTTGCCTATTTCAGTGTTTCGTAGAAAAGGAATATCAAACGGAGTCCAAACGGAATGAAACCTTCAGGAGAGTTAATTTTGGAAAAAACGCAATCCAGGAGACTTGGAGTAGACGTCACGGAAGCAACGAGGTAGCCACGAGGGTCCACGACATGCCCTACCCCCCTGGGCGCGCTCCCCACCCTTGTGGGCCCCTCGTGGCTCCCCTGACAGACTTCTTTCGCCTATATAGACCCATATACCCCAAAAACATCCAGGAGAACCATAGATCGGGAGTTCCGCCGCCGCAAGCCTCTGTAGCCACCAAAAACCAATCGGGACCCTGTTCCGGCACCCTGCCGGAGGGGGAATCCATCACCGGTGGCCATCTTCATCATCCCGGCGCTCTCCATGACGAGGAGGAAGTAGTTCACCCTCGGGGCTGAGGGTATGTACCAGTAGCTTTGTGTTTGATCTCTCTCTCTCTCTCTTGTGTTCTTGATTCGGCACGATCTTGATGTATCGCGAGCTTTGCTATTATAGTTGGATCTTATGATGTTTCTCCCCCTCTACTCTCTTGTAATGGATCAAGTTTTCCCTTTGAAGTTATCTTATCGGATTGAGTCTTTAAGGATTTGAGAACACTTGATGTATGTCTTGCATGTGCTTATCTGTGGTGACAATGGGATATTCACGTGATCTACTTGATGTATGTTTTGGTGATCAACTTGCGGGTTTAGTGACTTTGTGAACTTATGCATAGGGGTTGGCACACGTTTTCGTCTTGACTCTTCGGTAGAAACTTTGGGGCACTCTTTGAAGTACTTTGTGTTGGTTGAATAGATGAATCTGAGATTGTGGGATGCATATCGTATAATCATGCCCATGGATACTTGAGGTGACATTGGAGTATCTAGGTGACATTAGGGTTTTGGTTGATTTGTGTCTTAAGGTGTTATTCTAGTACGAACTCTATGATGGATCGAATGGAAAGAATAGCTTCATTTTATTTTACTACGGACTCCTGAATAGATCGGTCAGAAAGGATATAGCTTTGAGGTGGTTTTGTACCCTACAATAATCTCTTCCTTTGTTCTCCGCTATTAGTGACTTTGGAGTGACTCTTTGTTGCATGTTGAGGGATAGTTATATGATCCAGTTACGTTATTATTGTTGAGAGAACTTGCACTAGTGAAAGTATGAACCCTAGGCCTTGTTTCCTAGCATTGCAATACCGTTTACGCTCACTCTTACCACTTGTTACCTTGCTGTTTTTATATTTTCAGATTACAAATACTCATATCTACCATCCATATTGCACTTATATCACCATCTCTTCGCCGAGCTAGTGCACCTATACAACTTACCATTGTATTGGGTGTGTTGGGGACACAAGAGACTCTTTGTTATTTGGTTGCAGGGTTGCTTGAGAGAGACCATCATCATCCTACGCCTCCCATGGATTGATAAACCTTAGGTCATCCACTTGAGGGAAATTTGCTACTATCCTACAAACCTCTGCACTTGGAGGCCCAACAACGTCTACAAGGAGAAGGTTGCATAGTAGACATCAACGCCCCCCTGCCGTATTTCACCGGAGAAGAAAAGGGAAGGGGGAAGAGAGTAGGAAGGGGGGGGGCGAACCCCCTCTTTTTCTTCTCCCACTCGGCCTCTTGCCATGGGGGGCGCCACCCCTTATGGGATGGTATGCTCCCCTCTCATGGCCCAAATGGCCCATATATTCTCCCCGGGGGTTCCGGTAACCCCTCCGGTAATCCGATAAATACCCGATACACTCCGGAACACTTCCGGTGTCCGCATACTATAGTCCTATATATCAATCTTTACCTCTCGACCATTTTGAGACTCCTCGTCATGTCCATGATCTCATATGGGACTGAACAAAATTTGGCCACCAAATCACATAACTCATATAATATTAAATCATTATCAAACGTTAAGCGTGCGGACCCTACGGGTTCGAGAACTACGAAGACTTGACCGAGACACCTCTCAGTCATGTCTACATAGTTCTCGAACCCGTGGGGTCCACACACTTAACGTTCGAGGACGATTTGTATGATGAGTTATGTGATTTGATGACCGAAGTTTGTTCGGAGTCCTGGATGAGATCACGGACATGACGAGGAGTCTTGAAATGGTAGGGAGGTAAAGATTCATATATTGGAAGGTTGCATTAGGACATCGGAATGGTTCCGAGTGATTCGGGCATTTTGCCGGAGTACCGGGAGGTTACCGGAACCCCCCGGGGAAAGATATGGGCCTTATGGGCCATAGGAGGGAGGCTAACCAGCCCACAAGGGCTTGGTGCCCCCCCCCCACAAGGGAGGATACCGAATTGGACTTGGGAAGGGGGCGCCACCTCCTTTCCTTCGCCTACTCCCTCTCCTTCCCCTTTTCCCCCTCCGGTAGAAGGAAGAAAGAGTTGGGGCCGAATCCTACTAGGACTGGAGTCCTGGTAGGACTCCCCTCTCCCTGGCGCGCCCCTTGTTGGCCGGCCTCCTCCTCCCCTCCTTTATATACGGGGGCAGGGGGGCACCCCAAAGGCACAATAGACAACACAAGTTGACAATTGTTTTAGCCGTGTGCGGTGCCCCCTCCACAGTTACACACCTGGGTCATATCGTCGTAGTGCTTAGGCGAAGCCCTGCGTCGGTAACTTCATCATCACCATCACCACACTATCATGCTAATGAAACTCTCCCTCGGCCTCAACTGGATCAATAGTACGAGGGACGTCATCGAGCGGAACGTGTGCTGAACACTAAGGTGCCATACGTTCGGTATTTGATCAGTTGGATCGTGAAGAAGTTCGACTACACCAAACACGTTATTGAAACGCTTCCACTTTCGGTCTATGAGGGTACATGGACACACTCTCCTCTGTTGTTGCTATGCATCACCTAGATAGATATTGTGTGATCGTAGGAATTTTTTTGAAATTACCGCGTTCCCCAACGGTGGCATCCGAGCCAGGTCTATGCGTAGATGTTATATGCACGAGTAGAACACAAAGAGTTGTGGGTGATAATAGTCATACTGCTTACCAGCATGTCATACTTTGATTTGGCGGTATTGTTGGATGAAGCGGCTCAGACTGACATTACGCGTACGCTTACGCGAGACTGATTCTACTGACGTGCTTCGCACATAGGTGGCTAGTGAGTGTGTGTTTCTCCAACTTTAGTTGAATCGAGTGTGGCTACGCCCGGTCCTTGTTGAAGGTTAAAACAGCACACTTGACAAAAAAATTGTTGTGGTTTTGATGCATAGGTAAGAACGGTTCTTGCTAGAAGCCCATAGCAGCCACGTAAAACTTGCAACAACAAAGTAGAGGACGTCTAACTTGTTTTTGCAGGGTTTATTGTGATGTGATATGGTCAAGACATGATGTGATATAAATTGTTGTATGAGATAATCATGTTTTGTAACAAAGTTATCGGCAACTGGCAGGAGCCATATGGTTGTCGCTTTATTGTATGTAATGCAATCGCCATGTAATTGTTTTACTTTATCACTAAGCGGTAGCGATAGTCGTAGTAACAATAGTTGGCGAGACGAGAACGGTGCTACGATGGAGATCAAGGTGTCACGCCGGTGATGTTGCAGATCATGACGATGCTTCGGTGATGGAGATCATGAGCTCAAGATGATGATGGCCATATCATGTCACATATTTTGATTGCATGTGATGTTTATCCTTTATGTATCTTATTTTTCTTATAACGTCGGTAGCATTATAAGATGATCCCTTACTAAATTTCAAGGTACAAGTGTTCTCCCTAAGTATGCACTGTTGCTACAGTTCATCGTCCCGAGACACCATGTGATGATCGGGTGTGATAAGCTCTACGTTCACATACAATGGGTGCAAGCCAGTTTTGCACACGTAGAATACTCGGGTTAAACTTGACGAGCCTAGCATATGCATGTGGCCTTGGAACACTGGAGATCGAAAGGTCGAGCGTGAATCATATAGTAGATATGAGCAACATAGTGATGTTCACCATTGAAAATTACTCCATCTCACGTGATGATCATACATGGTTTAGTTGCTTTGGATCACGTGATCATTTAGATGACTAGAGGGATGTCTATCTTAGTGGGAGTTCTTAAGTAATATGATTAATTGAACTTTAATTTCTCATGAACTTAGTCCTGATAGTATTTTGCAAATTATGTTGTAGATCAATAGCTCGCATTATAGCTTCCCTATGTTTTTTTGTTCCTAGAGAAAACTAAGTTGAAAGATGATAGTAGCAATGATGCGGACTGGGTCCATGATCTGAGGTGTATCCTTGTTGCTGCACAGAAGAATTATGTCCTTGATGCACCGCTAGGTGGCAGACCTATTGCAGGAGCAGATGCAGACATTATGAATGTTTGCCTAGCTAAATATGATGATTACTTGATAAGTGTACCATGCTTTATGGCTTAGAACCGGGACTTCAAAAATGTTTTTTGAAATTTCACGGAGCATATGAGATGTTCCAAGAGCTGAAATTGGTATTTCAGACTCATGCCCGTGTCAAGAGGTATGAGATCTCTGACGAGTACTTTGCCTAAAAGATGGAGGAGAATAGCTCAACTAGTGAGCATGTGCTCAGAATGTCTGGGTACCACAATCACTTGAATCAAGCGGGAGTTAATCTTCTAGATGAGATAGTTATTGACAGAGTTCTCTAGTCACCATCACAAAGTTACTGGAACTTCGTGATGAACTATAGTATGCAATGGATGACGAAAATGATTCCTGAGCTCTTCGTGATGCTGAAATCAACGAAGGTAGAAATCAATAAAGAGCATCAAGTGTTGATGATTGACAAGACCACTAGTTTCAAGAAAAGGGCAAAGGGAAAGAAAGGGAACTTCAAGAAGAATGCCAAGCAAGTTGTCACTCCCGTGAAAAAGCCCAAAGCTGGACCAAAGCCTGAAACTGGGTGCTTCTACTGCAAAGGAAATGGTCACTGGAAGCGGAAATGCCCTGAATATTTGGTGGATAAGAAGGATGGCAAAGTGAACAAGGGTATATTTGATATACAAGTTATTGATGTGTACCTTACTAGTGTTTATAGTAGCCCCTGGATATTTGATACTTGTTCGGTTGCTAAGATTAGTAACTCGAAACATGAGTTACAGAATAAACAGAGACTAGTTGAGTGTGAAGTGACGATGTGTGTTGGAAGTGGTTCCATGATTGATATAATCATCATCGCACACTCCCTATACTTTCGAGATTAGTGTTGAACCTAAATAAATGTTATTTGGTGTTTGCGTTGAGCATATATATGATTAGATCATATTTATTGCGATACAATTATTCATCTAAGACAGAGAATAAATTGTTATTATGTTTACACGAATAAAACCTTCTATGGTCATACACCCAATGTTGATAGTTTATTGAATCTTGATCGTAGTGATACACATATTCATAATATTGATGCCAAAAGATGCAAAGTTGATAATGATAGTGCAACATATTTGTGGCACTGCCATTTTGGTCATATCGGTGTAAAGCGCATGAAGAAACTCAATAAAGATGGACCTTTGGAATCACTTGATTATGAATCATTTGATGCTTGCGAACCGTGCGTTATGGGTAAGATGACTAAAACTCCGTTCTCCGGAACAATGGAACGAGCTAGTGACTTATTGAAAATAATACATACGATGTACGCAGTCCAATGAGTGTTGATGCTCGTGGCAGGTATCGTTATTTTCTGACCTTCATGGATGATTTGAGCAGATATCGGTATATCTACTTAATGAAACACAAGTCTGAACCATTTGAAAAGTTCAAAGAATTTCAGAGTGAAGTGGAAAATCATCGTAACAAGAAAATAAAGTTTCTACGATCTGATCGTAGAGGAGAAAATTTGAGTTACGAGTTTGGCCTTCATTTAAAACAATGTGGAATATTTTCACAGCTCACGCCACATGGAACACCATAGCGTAATGGTGTGTCCGAACATCGTAACCGCGCTTTATTGGATATGGTGCGATCTATGATGTCTCTTACCGGGTTACCACTAGTTTTGGGGTTATGCATTAGAGACAGCTGCATTCACTTTAAATAGGGCACCATCAAAATTCGTTGAGACAACGCCTTATGAACTATGGTTTGGCAAGAAACCAAAGTTGTCGTTTCTTAAAGTTTGGGGATGCGATGCTTATGTGAAAAAGTTTCAACCTGATAAGCTCGAACCCAAATTGAAGAAATGCGTCTTCATAGAATACCCAAAGAAAGCTTTTGGGTACACCTTCTATCACAGATCCAAAGGCAAGACATTGCTAAAATGGATCCTTTCTAGAGAAGGAGTTTCTCTCAAAAGAAGTGAGTGGGAGGAAAGTAGAACTTGATGAGGTAATTGTACCTTCTCCCAAATTGAAAAGTAGTTCCTCACAAAAATCAGTTCCCGTGATTCCTACACCAATTAATGAGGAAGCTAACGATGATGATCATGAAACTTCAGATCAAGTTACTACAGAACCTCGTAGGTCTTCCAGAGTATGGTCCACACCAAAATGGTACGGTAATCCTATTCTGGAAGTCATGTTACTAGACCATGATGAACCTATGATCTATGAGGAAGCGATGATGAGCCCAGATTCTGTGAAATGGCTTGAGGCCATGAAATCTGAGATGGGATGCATGTATGAGAACAAAGTGTGGACTTTGGTGGACTTGCCCGATGATCGGCAAGCCATAGAAAATAAATGGATTTTCAAGAGGAAGACGGACGTTGATAGTAGTGTTACTATCTAAAAATCTTGACTCGTCGGGAAAAGGTTTTCGACAAAGTTCAAGGAGTTGACTGCGATGAGATTTTCTCACCCGTAGCGATGCTTAAGTCTGCCCGAATCATTTTAGCAATTGCTGCGTTTTATGATTATGAAATTTTGCAGATGGATGTGAAAACTGCATTCCTGAATGGATTTCTGGATGAAGAGTTGTATATGATGCAACCAGAAGGTTTTATCGATCCAAAGGGTGCTAACAAAGTATGCAAGCTCCAGCGATCCATTTATGGACTGGTGCAAGCCTCTTAGAGTTAGAATAAACGCTTTGATAGTGTGATCAAAGAATATGGTTTTATACAGACTTTTGGAGAAGCCTGTATTTACAAGAAAGTGAGTGAGAGCTCTGTATCATTTCTAATATTATATGTGGATGACATATTGTTGATTGGAAATGATATAGAATTTCTAGATAGCATAAAGGGATACTTGAATAAGAGTTATTCAATGAAAGACTTCGGTGAAGCTGCTTACATATTGGGCATCAGGATCTATAGAGATAGATCAAGACGCTTGATAAGATTTTTCAATGAGTAAATACCCTGACAAGGTTTTGAAAGAGTTCAAAATGGATCAGTCAAAGAAGAAGTTCTTTCCTATATTACAAGGTGTAAAGTTGTGTAAGACTCAAAGCTCGACCACGGCAGAAGATAGAAAGAGAATGAAAGTCATTCCCTATGCCACAGTCATAGGTTCTATAAAATATGTTGTGTTGTGTACCAGACCTTTTGTGCACCCTCCCATGAGTTTGGTAAAGGGGTACAATAGTGATCTAGGATTATCCTTAGTGAGATTTAAGGAAATGTTTCTCGGTTATGGAAGTGATAAAGAGTTCGTCGTAAAGAGTTACGTTGATGCAAGCTTTTACACCGATCTAGATGATTCTAAGTCTCAATCTGGATACATATTTAAAGTGGGAGTGTCGGTGTCAAAACCGGCGGATCTCGGTTAGGGGGTCCCGAACTGTGCGTGTAGGCGGATGGTAACAGGAGACAAGGGACACGATGTTTTTACCCAGGTTCGGGCCCTCTCGATGGAGGTAAAACCCTACTCCTGCTTGATTGATATTGATGATATGGGTAGTACAAGAGTGGATCTACCACGAGATCAAGGAGGCTAAACCCTAGAAGCTAGCCTATGGTATGATTGTTGTAATGGTTGTTGGTCCTACGGACTAAAACCCTCCGGTTTATATAGACACCGGAGAGGGCTAGGGTTACACAGAGTCGGTTACAATGGTAGGAGATCTACATATCCGTATCGCCAAGCTTGCCTTCCACGCCAAGGAAAGTCCCATCCGGACACGGGACGAAGTCTTCAATCTTGTATCTTCATAGTCTTGGAGTCTGCCTGTCGATGATAGTCCGGCTATCCGGACACCCCCTAGTCCAGGACTCCCTCAGTAGCCCCTGAACCAGGCTTCTATGACGATGAGTCCGGCGCGCATATTGTTCGGCATTGCAAGGCGGGTTCCTCCTCCGAATAACTCATAGAAGATTGTGAACACCAGGATAGTGTCCGGCTCTGCAAAATAAATTCCACATTCCACCATAGAGAGAATAACATGTACACAAGTTCAGTCTGCTGACGTATTTTGTGGCATGACGTCATACCACCACCAAGCCTTGACTTGAATCGTTTTTATTATACCACCTCAGCGCGTTTAGCGAAGCGGTTTCCTTGGCACGTCTTGTCGAAGCAGAGATCGTGTTCCCCTTATTCCGGGATTCCCATCAATACGGACGTGGGTAACCCAACCGCGCCATTGATGGTGGCGCTTGGGAGATAAGCGAGTTTTACCAGGCAGGTGGGGACGCATAGTCTTCGTCCGCCCATATAAGGGGATAAGGATTCGCCTTTTTACCTACGCCTTCTTCCTCCTTTGCTTATCCATCTCCGCGCACTCGAGCTCCAGCGCCCAAGTCCGCACATCTCGTCTCGACCTTCTCCAGTCATGTCAGGAGCGGGAGGCAAGTGGATGGCTTCCTCCGTTACGGAGGGGCACATCGAAAAGCTGCGCGGCGCCGGATACCTTTCCAGCGACATCGCGCACCGGCTGCCCGACGAGGGGCAGCTCATCCCCACCCACAGGCCCCATGAGAGGGTCGTATTCCTTCCCCACTTCCTTTGCGGACTGGGCTTCCCGTTGCATCCCTTCGTCCGGGGGCTCATGTACTACTACGGCCTAGACTTCCACGATCTGGCGCCAAACTTCATCCTCAACATCTCGGCGTTTATCGTCGTGTGCGAGGCCTTCCTCTGCATCCGGACCCACTTCGGCTTGTGGCTAAAGACCTTCAATGTCAAGCCGAAGGTAGTGAAGGGCGTCCAAGTGGAGTGCGGAGGCGCCATGGTGGGCAAAATGCCCAACGTCACCTGGCTCGAGGGGGCCTTAGTGGAGTCCGTCAAGGGGTGGCAATCGGGGTGGTTCTACATCACCGAGCCACGTGACCCTAAATGGGCAGCGGCCCCCGAGTTCAGATCGGGTATCCCTATGCAGCTCACCTCCTGGAAAGAGAAGGGCTTGCTATGGGGCAGTTCGGAGGAGCTGACTGGACTCCAGTCCTGTCTCCAGACCTTGGTGAGCAAGAAGCTTAGGCTTGTCAATGTGATCCAGGTCATGCTCGTCCGCCGGATTCTCCCCTGCCAACAACGGTCCTTCAATCTGTGGGAGTTCGATCCGGCACAGCACCGGACCCTGAGCGGGCTCTTCGACACGACGTACGAAGCTGCCTGGAGGGTGCTGTTCAAGGGCGGAGAAGCCCCCGCATCCGCGACGGAAGACCGCGGATTCAGCACCAAGCGCCCGGCCGGCGATGTAAGCTTTGTTATCCTCTATGGGACATTTATTTTCTTCATAGTTTAACTCTATTGTGGGATCTAAAACTCCCAATGCCTTCGACAGGACTGGCAGAGGACGTCCGGACAGGTAGACTGTCCGGCTCCCCTCCTGGAAGACCCAGCGGACACCCGTTTGACGGGGCTGCTGGTTCTGGCCCTTTACGTGGTGCCGGAGAAGAAGGCCAAGAAGAAGGCCACGGGAACCCGAAGGAGTTCCCAGCGCCAGGTGATATCGGACTCATCGTCCGATGGCTCCGAGGCGGACTCCTTCCCCGAAGACGAGGAGGAGAAAGAAGACTCTCCCCAAGAGGGGGGAGAGAGGAAGAGTAAGGCTTCCCCAACGGGGGAGGCCAAAGGGTCCAAGAGTGGAGGACCCTTCCTCCGGACAGCTCCGCCAACGCCAACGTTGGCGACGAAGGGTGGCCCTCAAGGGCCAAGCCTCTGGCAAGATCGTAAGTATCCGGATTCCTGAATGATTTATAATTTCTCTTTTATGTCACATAGTGTCCTTCTAGTGCCGCGCACTACCTGTAGTCCGGCCGAGGATGATCTTCCCGCTTCATCAAGCGGGTCCTTGGCTCCGTCGGATGTAGATTCCATTCCGACTGCCTCCACCCCTCGCGATGCTGAGGACGCCGAGGTGGGATCCCAGGAGGAGACCCATCAAGAGGAGGCTCCAGAGGTGCCACAAGGCAACCTCCCGGACTTCGCGCCGGACTCCATGCCGGAACCCGCAGTGGTTCCGGAGTCCGGCAGGTGGCCCCTTTGTAAGAAGGGCAAGACCGTGACACCGGCAGCCTCCGTCCAACCGGAGGCGCCAGACAACTTGTTGGAAGTGCTCAACGGCGCTTCCATCGAGGAAGAGCACCGCACTATCATGAGTGCGGTGATTCAGAAGGTTCAGCTCGCCAAAAGCAGGCAGACCAAAGCCTGCAGCAGCCTTCTAACAGGCTTTGAGGTAAGAAGTTTAAAATATGTAATGTAATATCGCATAGACAGTAGCCCCTAATGCTCGGTTCGGTGTTCGGAAAGAAAAACCAGACTGAGGATCTAAAAAAGATGTGCGCAGGAGTGCTAAAAATTATGTCAATATGGGTTTGCAGGCTGCGCTGCTGACCTCTGCCGCACTGACTGCGGAGGTCGGTGCTTTGAAGTAAGACCTCGAGCGGGCCGAGAACGAGCTCGGCCTGGCCAAGAAGCAGCTCGAGGACAAAGAAGGTGAGTAACACCATAATAAGTTTGTACCTTACAGAAAAGGATTTTGGTTGCAATAGAAATGACAAGGATAACATGGGCACTCAGGGGCCACGAACAAGGTGGCGACCCTGAAGGAGGCCGTGTCTGCGGCCGAACGCAATGCGGCCGCGGAACGAGCGGAGTGAGAGAAGCAGGAGGCGCGGGTGGCGGAGGTGCGGCAAGAGCTCCAGGCTCTCATGGAGAAGCATGAGAGTTTGGAGCGCGACTCGGAGACTCGAGAGTTCGAGCTTGCCTCGGCTCTTGAAAGTACCAAAGCCGCTAAGGCCCTCCAGGAGATTGAGGCGGTGAAGAAAATAACGGCGGGTAAGGCATTTTTCATGCAAAGCAAGCATGTGAATGTAAATTACCACACTTACCCGAATCGGAGCTCTCCAGGCGTTTGCAGATCTGCCTCGCAGCGTGTCTGATGCCGCCGCATTCTACCGGGCCGAGGAGGGGAGCTCAAAGGAGAAGGTCTTCTAGTCTCAGTACGCTGAGGCCGGACATCCGGTGCCCCCTAGCGACCAGCTGAAGCAGCTGGTCGAGCTTCACAAGGTAGCCGAGCAGGCCATGAAGGGCCTCATAGTCCGGCTGTGGCCTGGAGAGGCCATGCCTGGGAGCTACTTCGGCCTCGTGCGGCAGCTGGTGGATGCGTGCCCCTGGGTGGAAGTCATCAAGCGCTCCGCCGGCATTGAAGGTGCCCGTCGGGCCCTTGCCCGCGCAAAGGTGCATTGGGGCAGGCTGGATGCGGAGAGGCTTATCACGGATGCGCCGTCAGCGGGCAAGGAGTATCGTACGCCCGAGATGTACTATAAGAGTGTCCTGAAGGGTGCCCGCAAGATTGCGGATGAGTGCCCCAAAGATGTAATTATTGAGTAAACTCGCAATGTGTTATCCTGTGCGCTGAAAACTTTGTTCATATGCGCTAAGCAACGCTTATTGATTTAAAATATTACCTTCTGTGCGGCCGTTTATTAAATCTCAGAGATGGCAAGTCGTCGGCTTCAGCCCCCATGCCACGAGTGCTGGGGTGTTCGGGATAAACTTGAGCACTCTTGTTCCCATTTTTGGGTCCATCTAGGGAGGCGCTCAACACAACGAACAAGGCAACCGGACTTATAATGCTTGAACACTCTCACTTAGCCATAGAATTCTATAATTTTAAATTTCGGCGAAGCCCCTAGTATTCGGAAGACCGAGTTCGGGGCGCTATCCACGCCTCGGCCGGACACAGCCGGTTCCTCGCTCTAAGCGGCATAAGTCTTTAGGGACTCGAAAAGACCTCTCAAACAGCTACCAGCTCTCGCCTTGTCATGACAGTCAATTTTAGCTTTCTCCACTGAGGCGCTCGCCCAGCTCAACCGGGGCGCAATCGCAGTGGTTCTCCCAGTGCTACCTTAGCCGACGGAACCGAACGTAAGGTACCAAAACATGGGAGCCGGGCAAACCCAACTATTGACGCAAGACATGATTCCGAGCCGATGCATATAATGCTATAAGTTCGGGGTGCCGCACTTGTGAAAGTGTTTGGACTTATCACACCATAATGCGGGGAACATAAGCCCCTGGTGTATTGGGCCGTACCAAAATGTACGGGTGCAAGATGTCATTAATGATCATATATGTAAGAAAGAAATGCAATTATATAAAAAGGTGATGCATTGTTTATTCAAGGAATTCTGCTATGAGGGTAGAGCGATACAAATAGTGCGGTAAGCAAGGGTTGGACTATTAAAAGTGTCTCCCTCCAGGGGTAGGCTGCGGAATGGTGTATTAAACAGATGTAATGCTCATAATGGAGACCACCTGGGTATTCGTCGTAGCCATTGTCCCTCCCTGGCTGTTGCATCGTGAGTTCGGCAGATCTACTGCCGGACAGGGCCTCTGGTGGACGGAGTCCTGTGGAAAAAAAATAAAAAGAAATAAAAAGGAGTGACACACTTGGGAGCCCCTGGTGTGGTTAAGCCGCACTCTGGGCCTGTCGTGGTCGTGCCCCTCCCCCTATGCCCATGGTATCTCCAGAGCGTAATGATGTACGTGAAGGGCTGGTCTTGCAATCATGCAAGGGCTGGGGTTGGGGCCGCATTGCTACGCGTGCTCGGAACGTGCTAGGTGGTCTTGATTGATGTTACTCCGGGCGCGTTTGGCCATGTCCGGTCGTTTAACGGCCGGACTCGAAAATTGCCTTAAAAGGCTGCTCTGTACTTCTGCCGCGAGAGCCGCTGTGTGTTCCTCCGTTCGGAGGGAGCGTTTAGTATTTCCGTTGACCGTGATGACTCCACGAGGGCCTGGCATCTTGATCTTAAGGTATGCATAATGCGGCACCGCGTTGAACTTTGCAAACGCGGTTTGTCCGAGCAGAGCGTGATAGCCACTGCGGAACGGGACTATGTCGAAGATTAACTCCTTGCTTCGAAATTATCCGGGATCCGAAGACCACTTCGGTGTGGTGAGCCTATACAATTGGCCTCAACACCTGGTATGACGCCTTTGAAGGTCGTCTTTGTAGGTTTAATCCTTGAGGGGTCTATGCCCATCTTGCGCACTGTATCCTGATAAAGCAGGTTCAGGCTGCTGCCGCCGTCCATCAGGACTCTAGTGAGGTGAAATCCATCGATGATTGGGTCTAAAACCAATGCGGCGAATCCGCTATGGCGGATACTGGTGGGGTGGTCCCTTCGATCGAAAATGATCGGGCAAGAGGACCATGGATTGAACTTCGGGGCGACTGGCTCCATCGCATATACGTCCCTAAGTGCACGCTTCCGCTCCCTCTTGGGTATGTGGGTTGCGTATATCATATTTACCGTCCGCACTTGTGGGGGGAAACCCTTCTGTCCTCTATTGTTCGGCGGCCGAGTCTCCTCCTCGTCATTGCTGTGCAGCCCCTTGTCATTGTTTTCGGCAATTAATTTGCCTGCCTGCTTGAATACCCAACAATCCCTGTTGATGTGGTTAGCTGGATTTTCGGGGGTGCCATGTATCTGGCAAGAGCGGTCGAGTATTCGGTCCAAATTGGACGGACCCGGAGTAGTTCTTTTGAATGGCTTTTTCCGCTGACCGGGTTTAGAGCCTCTGAATCCGGCGTTGACTGTCGTATCTTCACTGTTGTCGCCGTAAGCGACCTGCCATTGTGGTCCTTGTTGTCCGGACTGCCAGAATTTTTGCTGAGGTTGTTACTGCGAGCTAGATAGCAGTCCTCTCCCGCACAGAAGCGGGTCATGAGTGATGTGAGGGCTGCCATGGATTTCGGCTTTTCCTGTCCTAGGTGCCGGGCCATCCACTCGTCGCGGATGTTATGTTTGAAGGCTGCGAGGGCCTCTGCATCCGAACAGTCGACGATTTGATTTTTCTTTGTTAGGAACCGTGTCGAACTGTCGGCCGATTCGTCTGCTGCTGAATTATGTGGCTTAGGTCATCGGCGTCGGTGGTCGCACATATGTGCCCCGAAGTTGTCGAGAACGCGCTTCCGTGTCCTCCCAACACCCAATTGACTCTGCGGGCAAGCTGTTAAGCCAATGACGAGCTGGTCCTTTAAGCTTGAGTGGGAGATACTTGATGGCATGGAGATCGTCGCCGCGGGCCATATGGATATGAAGGAGATAATCTTCGATCCAAACCGCGGGGTCTGTTGTGCCATCATAGGATTCAATGTTCACGGGTTTAAACCCTTCAGGGATTTGATGATCCATTACTTCGTCTGTGAAGCATAGTGGGTGTGCGGTGCCTCTATATTGAGCAATATCGCGACGTAGCTCAAGAGAGCGTTGTCTGCTGTGTTCGGCCCGGCCGGAGTTGCTGCATCCGGCACGAAGGTAGTTGTCGTGGGTCGTGGGGCGCCCACGTGATCCGTAGATAGATCTGGATTGTCTTGCCTTGTCCTCCAATATATCTCGCAAGTCCGGCGCATTCCCCCGTGGCTTCGCGCTTTTCGAGCGGTGCCGGGGTACGGTTCTGGCGGAGGGCCTAGATGCCTCTCTGTCGCGGCCACGAGGTGGTCGGTCTGCCGTATTGTGCGCTGGTGACGAAGGTTTGTATGCTTCCTCCTCTAGTCGGGGGAGCAACTTGCATTTTGGGTAGCTTTTGAAGGGGCGTTCGAGTTCATACTCTTCGGCCGCGAGGACCTTGGTCCATCTGTCGGCCAGCAGGTCTTGATTAGCTCGAAGCTGTTGCTGCTACTTTTTTAGGCTGTTCGCCGTTGCCATTAGCGTGCGTTTAAAACGCTCTGGTTCGACGGGATCCTCGGGAACGACAAATTCGTCGTCGTTGAGGCTTGCCTCGTCTCCGGAGGGAGGCATGTAATTGTCATCCTCTATCTCCTCGTCTGCCGCTGTCTCTTGAGGGCTGGCTTCTCTGTCCTCCTGTGCTGAATCTTGCTGGAGGGGGTTGTCTTCGGCACTCTCCGGGGTGTTATTATCTCCGGTGCCGGAATCTCCATTCTTGCTGTGGCGGGATTTAGAGCGGCGCCGCTGACGTCGGCGCTTGGGCTGATTCTTAGAGGAATCTGCCTCCGCTGCTTCTTCGCTGTCTCCATCCTTTGGGGTGTCCACCATGTATATGTCGTATGACGAGGTGGTCTTCCAGTGCCCTGTAGGCGCTGGTTCTTGATCGTCTCCGGCATCGTCGTCCATACCGTCGATGTCTTCGGAGTCGTAGTCTAGCATGTCGGTTAGATCGTCGACAGTGGCTACAAAGTGGGTGGTGGGTGGGCTTTAAATTTCTGCGTCGTCCGCATCCCAACCGTCCTGACCGCAGTCCGGCCAGGGCTCTCCCGATAACGAGAGATGCTTTAGCAAATTCAGGATGTCGCCAAAGGGTGAGTGCTGAAAGATGTCCGCGGCGGTGAACTCCATGATCGGCGCCCAATCGGATTCGATCGGTAGGGGCGCAGGAGGTTCGAAGTCCGGCAAGGAGTCCGGCACCTTGGAGTCATGAGCTTTATAAGGGACAAGGTCAGTATTCGGCTCCATCGCCGTAGCAGTTGCAGCTCCCGAGGCGGTGTCCAGCCACCGGTCCTCGATCTACGCGGTCGGCTCTGAGCTATGGGTTGGAGCGGATTCGTGTCCGGCCTCCAAGGTACTGTCCGGCGGCAGAGCTAGATCATGCCCATCGTGACATGCGGCATGCTCGGCTGTGGCTCGAATGCATCGAAGATCAAATCTTCGCGGATGTTAGCCGTGAAGTTTAGGCTTCCAAATATGATCTGAAGGCCAGGGGCGTAGCTTTCGACCTGCTCCAGAGGGCCAAGCGAATTGGCCCGCAGTGCAAAGCCGCCGAACACAAAGATCTGTCTGGGGAGAAAAGTCTCACCCTGGACGGCGTTGTTGTTGATTGAAGAAGCCATCAAGCCTATCGGTGACGACACAGAGGAACTCTCAATGAAAGCACCAATGTCGGTGTCAAACCGGCGGATCTCGGTAGGGGGTCCCGAATCTGTGCGTCTAGGCGGATGGTAACAGGAGACAAGGGACACGATGTTTTTACCCAGGTTCGGGCCCTCTCGATGGAGGTAAAACCCTACTCTTGCTTGATTGATATTGATGATATGGGTAGTACAAGAGTGGATCTACCATGAGATCAAGGAGGCTAAACCCTAGAAGCTAGCCTATGGTATGATTGTTGTAATGGTTGTTGGTCCTACAGACTAAAACTCTCCGGTTTATATAGACACCGGAGAGGGCTAGGGTTACACAGAGTCGGTTACAATGGTAGGAGATCTACATATCCGTATTGCCAAGCTTGCCTTCCACGCCAAGGAAAGTCCCATCCAGACACGGGACGAAGTCTTCAATCTTGTATCTTCATAGTCTTGGAGTCCGGCTGTCGATGATAGTCCGGCTATCCGGACACCCCCTAGTCCAGGACTCCGTCAGGGAGCAACTAGCTAGAGTAGCTCTACACGGAGCATTATAGACATAGAATATTTGCAAAATACATACGGCTCTGAATGTGATAGACCCGTTGACTAAACTTCTCTCACGAGCAAAACATGATCACACC
The DNA here is from genome assembly GCA_021437245.1 of Aegilops speltoides. Taxonomy (NCBI): domain Eukaryota; kingdom Viridiplantae; phylum Streptophyta; class Magnoliopsida; order Poales; family Poaceae; genus Aegilops; species Aegilops speltoides. The sequence continues at coordinate 11,048,799 of CM038141.1, read as the reverse complement.
TTAGTGCTCTTTGGGTGTTAATCACATAATGAAGTGAACTAGATCATTGACTCTAGTAAACCCTTTGGGTGTTGGTCACATGGCGATGTGAACTATGGGTGTTAATCACATACAGATGTGAACTATTGGTGTTAAATCACATATAGAGGCAAATATAAAGTTATTATTTATTTCCTTATTTCATGATAAATGTTTATCACTACTAGGAAAAGGCTAATTAGTGGCGCACCTGTTTTGGCGATTAATGGCGGACTACAGGTGCGCCACTATCATCACGCCACTAGTAACTAATACTAATGGCGCACCCCTAGTGCGCCATTAGTATACCAGACAATAGTGGCGCACCAGGGAGTGCACCATTAGTATGTCAAACGGTGCGCCATTACTATCTGACTTAGTAATGGCGCACCACATAGAAGTGCGCCATTACTAACATTTTTTTTTTCAAATTTTTTTCAGAATTTTTTTCCAAATTTTGTTTCAATTTTTTTCTTGTTTTTTTCTTAATCTCGGGTCACTATGGCTTAATCTCGGGTCAATATGCTTAATCTCAAGTCAAATTGCACTCCGTGGTCAAACTTCCCGAAAGGTCATCCATCCTCACACTACTCCAGCCCAAGCACGCTTAACTTCAGAGTTCTGTCCAACCCTAGCACCAGCTCACTTAACAGGCACTTGTTGATATATCTAGCATATCAATCCTATTAAACCTTGTTGATATCTAGGACTTTGTTCATGTTCATGAGTGTGATGAAATTTTGAAAAAATATTTCAAACTTTCGTTCATATTACGTATCATATTTTGAACATTTTTCCAAAAAAAAAATCGAAACTAATTTTTTTTCTGTTACTAGTGGCGCACTATCCCCTGGTGCGCCATTACTAGTTTTGAAAAAAAATAAAAAAAATTGTTAGTAGTGGCGCACCGAGGGTGTAGTGCGCCATTACTAGTTTAACTAGTAATAGCGCACTATCCCCTGGTGCGCCATTACTAGTTTTGAAAAAATATAAAAAAAAATTGTTAGTAGTGGCGCACCGTGGATGTGGTGCGCCATTAGTATTTAGAGTTTAATGGTGTACCTATATATGGTACGCCACTGCTATATAGCAATGGCGCACCACATATGCGGTGGGCCATTAATGTCCATATTATCTATAGCCCTTTTCCTAGTAGCGTCATCCTCTTGAATCTATATTCATACTCATAGTTTTGGTTTTACAGGTCATAGATTTGGGCTTGGAGGTGCTCGATTTTCTCATGAAGCTTGAAGATGGTTTCCCGATGTTCTTGGCATCCAGCTTGTGGTTGTTGGTGAACTCCGCGATCATCATCTGGTTGGCGTTGAGTCCGCGTTCCACCATCCCTTGGCACTTGAAAACTTGTTGTTCCATTGCTTCGAGTCTTGTCTCCACGCTTCCGGTCCTCCTTGGTCCCTCAACATCGCGAATGTGCAGCACCTCCTCACGCATCTCAATGGTTTGAGGGTGTTGCAGCACCTCCATGAGGTAGGGGTTGAAGACCTTATCGAAAAACTTGTCCTTGGGGGCGCTTGAAGACGTCATGGTGATCTAGATCTGTCAGAAAAACAGCTCGAAACAAAAGCAGAGGATTTTGTCGTGGTACAGTGGTCAAAACCATCGTGAGATTATATAATGAATTTTTACTGACCAAAAGAAGTATCGTGCAAGAAAACAGAGTCCGGAGAGCACACGAGGTGCCCACGAGGCAAGGGGGTAGGGCGCACCCTCCACCCTCGTGGATTGTGGGTGGCCCCCCTCTGGTATTCTCTTCACTCGGTATTTTTTTATTAATTCCAAAAATAACTTCCTTGGAGTTTTAGGACTTTTGGAGTTGTGCAGAATAGGTCTCTAATATTTGCTCCTTTTCTAGCCCAGAATTTTAGCTGCTGGCAGTCTCCCTCTTCATGTAAACCTTGTAAAATAAGAGAGAATAGGCATAAGTATTGTGATATAACGAGTAATAACAGCCCATAATGCAATAAATATCAATATCAAAGCATGATGCAAAATGGACGTATCAATTCTCCACTTCACTCTGAAATTCTTTGAACTCTTCAAATGTTTCGGACTTGTGTTTCATTAAGTAGATATACCCATATCTACTCAAATCATCTGTGAAGGTCAGAAAATAATGATACCCGCCACGAGCATCAACACTCATTGGACCGCATACATCGGTATGTATTATTTCCAACAAGTCACTAGCTCGTTCCATTGTACCAGAGAACGTATTTTTAGTCATCTTGCCCATAAGGCACAGTTCGCAAGGATCAAATGATTCATAATCAAGTGATTCCAAAAGTCCATCAGCATGGAGTGTCTTCATGCGCTTTACACTGATATGACCCAAACGGCAGGGCCACAAATAAGTTGCACTATCATTATCAACTTTGCATCTTTTGGCATCAATATTATGAATATGTGTATTACCACGATCGAGATTCAATAAACCATCAACATTGGGTGTATGACCATAGAAGGTTTTATTCATGTAAACCGACTAACAATTATTCTCTGTCTTAAATGAATAATCGTATTGCAATAAACATGATCTAATCATATCCATGCTCAACGCAAACACCAAATAACATTTATTTTAGGTTCAACACTAATCCCGAATGTATAAGGAGTGCGCGATGATGATCATATCAATCTTGGAACCACTTCCAACACACATCGTCACTTCATCCTCAACTAGTCTCTATTTATTCTGCAACTCCTGTTTCGAGTTACTAATCTTGGCAACCGAACAACTATCAAATACCCAGGGGTAACTACGAGCATTAGTAAGGCACACATCAATAACATGCATGTATATCAAATATACCTTTTTTCACTTCCATCCTTCTTATCCGCCAAATATTTGGGGCAGTTCCACTTCCATTGACCATTTCCTTTGTAGTAGAAGCACTCAGTTTCAGGCTTAGGTCCAGATTTGGGCTTCTTCACGGGAGTGACAACTTGCTTGCCATTCTTCTTGAAGTTCCCTTTCTTCCCCTTTAACCTTTTCTTGAAAACTAGTGGTCTTGTTTAATCATCAACACTTGATGTTTTTTCTTGATTTCTACCTTCGTCGATTTCAGCATCACGAAGAGCTCGGGAATCATTTTCGTCATCCCTTGCATACTATAGTTCATCACGAAGTTCCAGTAACTTGGTCATGGTGACTAGAGAACTTTGTCAATCACTATCTTATCTGGAAGATTAACTCCCACTTGATTCAAGTGATTGTAGTACCCAAACATTCTGAGCATGCTCACTAGTTGAGCAATTCTCCTCCATCTTTTAGGCAAAGTATTTGTCAGAGGTCTCATACCTCTTGACACGGGCATGAGTCTGAAATACCAATTTCAGCTCTTGGAACATCTCATATGCTCCGTGATGTTTCAAAAATGTTTTCAAAGTCCCGGTTCTGAGCCGTAAAGCATGGTGCACTAAACTATCAAGTAGTCATCATATTGAGCTAGCCAAACGTTCATAACGTCTGCATCTGCTCCCGCAATAGGTCTGTCACCTAGCGGTGCATCAAGGACATAATTCTTCTGTGCAGCAATGAGGATACACCTCTGATCACCGACCCGGTCCGCATCATTGCTACTGTCATCTTTCAACTTAGTTTTCTCTAGGAACATATAAAAACATAGGGAAGCTATAACGCGAACTATTGATCTACAACATAATTTGCAAAATACTATAAGGACTAAGTTCATGATAAATTAAAGTTCAATTAATCATATTTCTTAAGAACTCCCACTTAGATAGACATCCCTCTAATCATCTAAGTGATCACGTGATCCATATCAACTAAACCATGTCCGATCATCACGTGAGATGGAGTAGTTTTAAATGGTGAACATCACTATGTTGATCATATCTACTATATGATTCACGCTCGACCTTTTGGTCTCAGTGTTCCGAGGCCATATCTGCATATGCTAGGCTCGTCAAGTTTAACCCGAGTATTCTGTGTGTGCAAAACTGGCTTGCACCCGTTGTATGTGAACGTAGACATTATCACACCCGATCATCATGTGGTGTCTCGGCACGACGAACTGTAGCAACGATGCATACTCAGGGAGAGCACTTATACCTTGAAATTTAGTGAGAGATCATCTTATAATGCTACTGCCGAACTAAGCAAAATAAGATGCATAAAGGATAAACATCACATGCAATCAATATAAGTGATATGATATGGCCATCATCATCTTGTGCCTTTGATCTGCATCTCCAAAGCACCGTCATGATCACCATCTTCACCGGCTTGACACCTTGTTCTTCCTCGTAGCATCATTGTCGTCTCGCCAACTATTGCTTCTCCGACTATCACTACCGCTTAGTGATAAAGTAAAGCAATTACCTGGTGATTGCATTTCATACAATAAAGCGACAATCATATGGCTCCTGCCAGTTGCCGATAACTTTAACAGAACATGATCATCTCATACAACAATTTATATATCATCATGTCTTGACCATATCACATCACAACATGCCCTGCAAAAACAAGTTAGACGTCCTCTACTTTGTTGTTGCAAGTTTTACATGGCTGCTACGGGCTTAGCAAGAACCGTTCTTACCTACGCATCAAAACCACAATGATTTTTCGTCAAATGTGTTGTTCCAACCTTCAACAAGGACCGGGCGTAGCCACACTCGATTCAACTAAAGTTGGAGAAACAAACACTAACTAGCCACCTGTGCACGAAGCACGTCGGTAGAACCAGTCTCGCATAAGCGTACGCGTAATGTCGGTCTAAGCCGCTTCATCCAACAATACCGTCGAATCAAAGTATGACATGCTAGTAAGCAGTATGATTATTATCGCCCACAACTCTTTGTGTTCTAATCATGCATATAACATCTACGCATAGACCTGACTCGGATGCCACTGTTGGGGAACGTGGTAATTTCAAAAAAAATCCTACGATCACGCAAGATCTATCTAGGTGACGCATAGCAACGAGAGGGGACAGTGTGTCCACGTACCCTCGTAGACCGGAAGCGGAAGCGTTTCAATAAAGCGGTTGATGTAGTCGAACTTCTTCGCGATCCAACCGATCAAGTACCGAACATACGGCACCTCCGCGTTCAGCACACGTTCAACTCGATGATGTCCCTAGTGCTCTTGATCCAGTTGAGGACGAGGGTGAGTTCCGTCAGCACGACGGCGTGCCGACGGTGATGATGATGTTACCGGCGCAGGGCGTTGAGTCCGCGTTCCACCATCCCTTGGCACTTGAAAACTTGTTGTTCCATTACTTCGAGTCTTGTCTCCACGCTTCCGGTCCTCCTTGGTCCCTCAACATCGCGGATGTGCAGCACCTCCTCACGCATCTCAATGGTTTGAGGGTGTTGCAGCACCTCCATGAGGTAGGGGTTGAAGACCTTATCGAAAAACTTGTCCTTGGGGGCGCTTGAAGACGTCATGGTGATCTAGATCTGTCAGAAAAACAGCTCGAAACAAAAGCAGAGGATTTTGTCGTGGTACAGTGGTCAAAACCTTCGGGAGATTATATAATGAATTTTTACTGACCAAAAGAAGTATCGTGCAAGAAAACAATGTCCGGAGAGCACACGAGGTGCCCATGAGGCAAGGGGGGTAGGGCGCACCCTCCACCCTCGTGGATTGTGGGTGGCCCCCCTCTGGTATTCTCTTCACTCGGTATTTTTTTATTAATTCCAAAAATAACTTCCTTGGAGTTTTAGGACTTTTGGAGTTGTGCAGAATAGGTCTCTAATATTTGCTCCTTTTCTAGCCCAGAATTTTAGCTGCTGGCAGTCTCCCTCTTCATGTAAACCTTGTAAAATAAGAGAGAATAGGCATAAGTATTGTGACATAATGAGTAATAACAGCCCATAATGCAATAAATATCAATATCAAAGCATGATGCAAAATGGACGTATCAATTCTCCACTTCACTCTGAAATTCTTTGAACTCTTCAAATGTTTCGGACTTGTGTTTCATTAAGTAGATATACCCATATCTACTCAAATCATCTGTGAAGGTCAGAAAATAATGATACCCGCCACGAGCATCAACACTCATTGGACCGCATACATCGGTATGTATTATTTCCAACAAGTCACTAGCTCGTTCCATTGTACCAGAGAACGTATTTTTAGTCATCTTGCCCATAAGGCACAGTTCGCAAGGATCAAATGATTCATAATCAAGTGATTCCAAAAGTCCATCAGCATGGAGTGTCTTCATGCGCTTTACACCGATATGACCCAAACGGCAGGGCCACAAATAAGTTGCACTATCATTATCAACTTTGCATCTTTTGGCATCAATATTATGAATATATGTATTACCACGATCGAGATTCAATAAACCATCAACATTGGGTGTATGACCATAGAAGGTTTTATTCATGTAAACCGACTAACAATTATTCTCTGTCTTAAATGAATAATCGTATTGCAATAAACATGATCTAATCATATCCATGCTCAACACAAACACCAAATAACATTTATTTTAGGTTCAACACTAATCCCGAATGTATAAGGAGTGCGCGATGATGATCATATCAATCTTGGAACCACTTCCAACACACATCGTCACTTCATCCTCAACTAGTCTCTATTTATTCTGCAACTCCTGTTTCGAGTTACTAATCTTGGCAACCGAACAAGTATCAAATACCCAGGGGTAACTACGAGCATTAGTAAGGCACACATCAATAACATGCATGTATATCAAATATACCTTTTTTCACTTCCATCCTTCTTATCCGCCAAATATTTGGGGCAGTTCCACTTCCATTGACCATTTCCTTTGTAGTAGAAGCACTCAGTTTCAGGCTTAGGTCCAGATTTGGGCTTCTTCACGGGAGTGACAACTTGCTTGCCATTCTTCTTGAAGTTCCCTTTCTTCCCCTTTAACCTTTTCTTGAAAACTAGTGGTCTTGTTTAATCATCAACACTTGATGTTTTTTCTTGATTTCTACCTTCGTCGATTTCAGCATCACGAAGAGCTCGGGAATCGTTTTCGTCATCCCTTGCATACTATAGTTCATCACGAAGTTCCAGTAACTTGGTCATGGTGACTAGAGAACTTTATCAATCACTATCTTATCTGGAAGATTAACTCCCACTTGATTCAAGTGATTGTAGTACCCAAACATTCTGAGCACATGCTCACTAGTTGAGCAATTCTCCTCCATCTTTTAGGAAAAGTATTTGTCAGAGGTCTCATACCTCTTGACACGGGCCTGAGTCTGAAATACCAATTTCAGCTCTTGGAACATCTCATATGCTCCGTGATGTTTCAAAAATGTTTTTGAAGTCCCGGTTCTGAGCCGTAAAGCATGGTGCACTAAACTATCAAGTAGTCATCATATTGAGCTAGCCAAACGTTCATAACGTCTGCATCTGCTCCCGCAATAGGTCTGTCACCTAGCGGTGCATCAAGGACATAATTCTTCTGTGCAGCAATGAGGATACACCTCTGATCACCGACCCGGTCCGCATCATTGCTACTGTCATCTTTCAACTTAGTTTTCTCTAGGAACATATAAAAACATAAGGAAGCTATAACGCGAACTATTGATCTACAACATAATTTGCAAAATACTATAAGGACTAAGTTCATGATAAATTAAAGTTCAATTAATCATATTTCTTAAGAACTCCCACTTAGATAGACATCCCTCTAATCATCTAAGTGATCACGTGATCCATATCAACTAAACCATGTCCGATCATCACGTGAGATGCAGTAGTTTTCAATGGTGAACATCACTATGTTGATCATATCTACTATATGATTCACGCTCGACCTTTTGGTCTTAGTGTTCCGAGGCCATATCTGCATATGCTAGGCTCGTCAAGTTTAACCCGAGTATTCTGTGTGTGCAAAACTGGCTTGCACCCATTGTATGTGAACGTAGAGATTATCACACCCGATCATCATGTGGTGTCTCGGCACGACGAACTGTAGCAACGATGCATACTCAGAGAGAGCACTTATACCTTGAAATTTAGTGAGAGATCATCTTATAATGCTACTGCCGAACTAAGCAAAATAAGATGCATAAAGGATAAACATCACATGCAATCAATATAAGTGATATGATATGGCCATCCTCATCTTGTGCCTTTGATCTGCATCTCCAAAGCACTGTCATGATCACCATCGTCACCGGCTTGACACCTTGTTCTTCCTCGTAGCATCATTGTCATCTCGCCAACTATTGCTTCTCCGACTATCACTACCGCTTAGTGATAAAGTAAAGCAATTACCTGGTGATTGCATTTCATACAATAAAGCGACAATCATATGGCTCCTGCCAGTTGCCGATAACTTTAACAGAACATGATCATCTCATACAACAATTTATATATCATCATGTCTTGACCATATCACATCACAACATGCCCTGCAAAAACAAGTTAGACGTCCTCTACTTTGTTGTTGCAAGTTTTACATGGCTGCTACGGGCTTAGCAAGAACCGTTCTTACCTACGCATCAAAACCACAATGATTTTTCGTCAAGTGTGTTGTTCCAACCTTCAACAAGGACCGGGCGTAGCCGCACTCGATTCAACTAAAGTTGGAGAAACAAACACTAACTAGCCACCTGTGCGCGAAGCACGTCGGTAGAACCAGTCTCGCATAAGCGTACGCGTAATGTCGGTCTAAGCCGCTTCATCCAACAATACCGTCGAATCAAAGTATGACATGCTAGTAAGCAGTATGATTATTATCGCCCACAACTCTTTGTGTTCTAATCATGCATATAACATCTACGCATAGACCTGACTCGGATGCCACTGTTGGGGAACGCTCAAAAAAAATCCTACGATCACGCAAGATCTATCTAGGTGACGCAAAGCAATGAGAGGGGACAGTGTGTCCACGTACCCTCGTAGACCGGAAGCGGAAGCGTTTCAATAACGCGGTTGATGTAGTCGAACTTCTTCGCGATCCAACCGATCAAGTACCGAACATACGGCACCTCCGCGTTCAGCACACGTTCAACTCGATGATGTCCCTCGTGCTCTTGATCCAGTTGAGGACGAGGGTGAGTTCCGTTAGCACGACGGCGTGGCGACGGTGATGATGATGTTACCGGCGCAGGGCTTCGCCTAAGCACTACGATGGTATGATCGAGGTGTGTAACTGTGGAGGGGGGCACCGCACACGGTTAAGAGAAACTTGTGTGTCTTTGGGGTGCCCCTGCCTACGTATATAAAGGAGGGAGGGAGAGAGGCCGGCCCCCTAGGGATGCGCCTAGAGTATGGAGTCCTAGTAGGACTTCCAAGTCCTAGCTAGTAGGAATCCCTTTCCCTTTTGGAGTAGGAGAGAAGGAAAGAGGGAAAAGAGAGAGGGAGTAGGAAAGGGCAATGGGGGCGCCGCCCCCTTCCCCTAGTCCAATTCGGACACATGGGGGGTGCCACCTCCCCTTTGGCCTGCCTCCTCCTTTCCCATATGGCCCAATAAGGCCCATTACTTCTCCCAGTGAATTCTCGTAACTCCCCAGTACTCCAAAAAATACCTGAATCACTCAGAACCTTTATGATGTCCGAATATAGGCTTCCAACATATCAATCTTTAAATCTCGACCATTTCGAGACTCCTCGTCATGTCCGTGATCTCATCCGGGAGTCTGAACAAACTTCGGTCATCAAAACACATAACTCATAATGCATATCATCATCGAACGTTAAGCGTGCGGACCCTACGGGTTCGAGAACTATGTAGACATGACCGAGACACATCTCAGGTCAGTAACCAATAGCGGAACCTACATGCTCATATTGGCTCCTACATATTCTACGAAGATCTTTATGGGTCAAACTGCATAACAACGTACGTTGTTCCCTTTGTCATCGGTATGTTACTTGCCCGAGATTTGATCGCCGGTATCATCATACCTAGTTCAATCTCGTTACTGGCAAGTCTCTTTACTCGTTCCGTAATGCATCATCCCGCAACTAACTCATTAGTCGCATTTCTTGCAAGGCTTATAGTGATGTGCATTACCGAGAGGGCCCAGAGATACTTCTCCGATACACGGAGTGACAAATCCTAATCTCGATCTAAGCCAACCCAATAAACACCTTCGGAGACACATGTAGAGCATCTTTATAATCACTCATTTACATTGTGACATTTGATAGCACACAAGGTGTTCCTCCGGTATTCGGGAGTTGCATAATCTCATAGTCTGACGAACATGTATAAGCCATGAAGAGAGCAGTAGCAACGAAACTGTAACGATCATAATGCTAAGATAACGGATGGTTCATGTCCATCATATCATTCTCCTAATGATGTGATCCCGTGCATCAAATGGCAACACATGTCTATGGTTAGGAAACATAACCATCTTTGATTAACGAGCTAGTCTAGTAGAGGCATACTAGGGACAATATGTTTTGTCTATGTATTCACACATATACTAAGTTTCCGGTTAATACAATTCTAGCATGAATAATAAACATTTATCATGATATAAGGAAATAAATAATAACTTTATTATTGCCTCTAGGGCATATTTTTTTCAAAATAGATATCAGTGAAGTATGCGAGTTTAATTCTTTCTATAAAAGATCATGCTCTAACAAATATAAGTGAAGCAAAAGAGCATCTATTTATATAAAAAAGTACTTGACGGGTTAAATAAAAGAATTAGGCCAGAAATTACCACAAAAATTAGCAATATCCATGACTTCTGCCTGCAGATACCCTTGGGGGACTTTCTCCTCAAGCCAGCTGGAGCCTCTCCTTCCCTATAGGCTGCATCATCATCATGGGATCCTCGTGGATCTAGGTGGAGCCGATCCTTCCCTGCATGGCTGCACACCCTACATCGCCACTTGGATCCTCGCAGGGCTTGCTGGAGCCGCACCTCCCATGCATGGCTAGCTGCGCCCCCAGGGAATCCTTGTGCCGGGCATTCGTGTCTCTTCCTTGATCCGTCCTCCCCTCTTTCGTCTCTGGTGACATGTTGCAGTAGCATCATAGCTTGATCTTGATTAGGTCTGGAACCTCTCCGTGAAAATTATGGCCATGCAGAATTAGAAAAGCATGGAGGTTGAGCAATAATAGAGACTTTCTTCTCATGCTTGAATTGGATGGCCATGTGTGCAGAATACTACAAAGTTAGAGAAATTGTCGTTTAGCAGCAAGAAGGCGAGCTGCATATACCTTCCAGTGTACATATAGTCATATACCAAAGCCCTCATATAAGATGGCACTGTCTTTTCTTCCTTTTGGGACTAGATTGTGACTATAGTAACTCCTGTCCTCCTATGTAGTCTACTCTTCAAAAGTTTAATGATTTATACATGTGTTATAGACAGAATTATTTTGTGTCATTGTTCATCGGCAGCTTCATACTTTTTATGCAGTCTGCTCTTCAGAAGTTGATTGGCTTACGCCAATGGAATAGACCGAATGACTATGCAGCTTGAACTTAAGAAGGTCTACAAACTTCTCTGTGGAAATCCTAGGCAAGAAGATTCCTCTAACTTTATAATTAATAATATATCTATTCCCTTCTCATGTGATTAATAACCTCACACTTCAAGGTTGGGAGGTACACGCCAGCTCGGCAGAGATACGTGGTGGAGTTATCGTTGGTGCACTGGCCATGCATGAAGCTCAGGTCAGAGTACAACGCCACCATCTACCATGACAAAAAGATAAACTTATACATATACTTGCGATTATTTCTTGGCATGGCATACATGGACAGGTTGTTGAAGGCGAACAAAAGGGATAGCACATGCATGTGCAGAGTCTGCAGTTCAGTATCTGCGGTCAGCCGCAGTTGTTCCACATTCGAGAGCACACAATTTCGTTACCTTGACCTACAGAAGGAGACGTCATTCAAATTGGGGTTTTGGCACGATTACCAGTGACCCTCCTGCAGTATGTGCTGACTGGCTGTGATCTGCTCCTCCACGACGAACTGGTAACAGCAGGTCGTGCCTCAACACAGTTGGTAACAGTAAACAATGGATCGATTTTGGCCTACCTTAGCCATCACATGTTTATTTCTTGCTGATTAAATTTACTTATTTATTTAGTATATGTTCACACATACAAGATGATGATGAGTTCAGGGCAAGCTTCTGTTCACCAGTGGGCAGCAAAGTCCGTCCAGTGTCGAGACTCTACAGAAGATGAAACGAAACAGTGAGACCACCATGCTATATTCTTTTCATCATGCTTCGTTTCTATTCTTGCCAACCCTCTCGGTTAGTGCATAACTATGGTAATATATGCCATCTACGTTTTAACACTCTTTATAGCTAATATTTTTGTCCTTAGAAAACTTCACAGGACAACCACCATCTTATTTCACAAATCAATGTAAAAAATTGCATAGACTTAAAGAACACACGATTTTTGAGGAAACCTTAGGGGGTCGTTCAGACGATAGGAATCAGTAATCCGGTGTCCGTTGACAAATAATTTGGTTGCCGTTCTCAGCGGTCACGAGGCAATACCTCTAATTCTTTTCTTCTTTGCTCCTCCTGTGTGAAATTTATTCTATGAGGTTTTCTATATTTTCTCAGGTTTAGGAGGTATGTATCGAGCAACAATTGTGAAAACAGTTCTATCTGATATTCACAAGACAATTATGTTATAGCGAGGCTGACAAAGCACATAAACGAACAAGTATTTTTATCTATGTTGGCTTACTCGATTTGTCGCCAGATGCATTTATGTGCAAGGACAAAACTACGAGTACTTTGCGAGAATAAAACTACGAATAAATTGCAAGGTAATAAAAGTGGATAGCTTTTTTCAATAAGAAAGTCATTTGTCCCTAGAAAATCGATAACAAATACCGGTAATCATTCTTGTAATTCTATATGAGGGAGAGGCATGAGCTAACATACTTTCTCTACTTGAATCATATGCACTTATGATTGGACCCATAGCAAGCATCCGCAACTACTAAAGATCATTAAGGTCGTGAAACCCAACCATAGCATCAAGTATCAAGTCCTCTTTAATTACATCATACGCAACAACCCACCTACTCGGGTTTAAGCTTCTGTCACTCACGCAACCCACCATAAGCGAATCATGAACGTATTGCAACACCCTACAGCAGGGATCCCTCACGTTTGCGCGAGACGGAGGGCACCATAGGACAACACCAAAAATAAAATATATAATCATACCAACCAAGATCACGATTAACACACAGGACAAAACGGATCTACTCAAACATCATAGGATAACCATAGATCATTGGGAAATAATGTACGGAGTTGAGCACTATGTTTAAGTAGAGATTACAGCAGGGAGAAGGGGTGTTACACTGCTGCATAGAGGAGGAGAAAGTTGGTGTTGACGGTACGTAGCAAGGTTGTTGATGTAGATCGCTGTCGCGATCCTAGCTCCGGCGGCACTCCGGCGCCACCGGGAGAGAGAGGGAGAGAGCCCCCTCCTTCTTCTTCTTCCTTTGCCTCCCCCTAGATGGGAGGAGGGTTCCCCCTCTGGTCCATGGCCTTCATGGTGGCGGAGGGGTGGCAGCCAACCCCCCCCCCCCCCCGAGATTGGATCTCCCTCTCTGTTCTTTTCTGTTTCGTTACACGATTTTTTTCCATAAATTATCTTTCTTGCGCCAGAAGAAGGGCCCCAACCGCCTTACGAGGAGGGCATAAGACAACTGGGCGCACCTGGCACCCCCTGGCGCGCCCTGGTGTATCTTGGGGTCTGTGGGCCCCCGTTTGCGTTGATTCCACCTCCCAAAAATCACATATATTCCAAAATAATTCTTTGTAATTTTTTATCGCGTTTGGACTTCGTTTGATATGGAATTTCTGCGAAACAAAAACCATGCAACAAACAGGAACTGGCACTGGATGAATAGGTTAGTCCAATAAATCATATTAATTATTGCCAAAAATATGTAAAAGTTTTATAATATTGGCATGGAACAATAAAAAATGATAGATACGACGGAGGCGTATCACCACGCAGCTGCAAGAATAGGGGAGGAGGACGAAGACAAAGCAGTGATCGATCGACAGGACGGCGGATCGATATGCATATATATATGTGGATGCAGCAAGGGTGTGTGCGAGGAGTGGAGAAGAGACATCGATTAGGGGAGGCTCTACTTGTCGATCTGGCCGAGCTTGCCAAGGCCGTTGCAGTTGGCGCACACGATCTGCGCCTGGTCCTTCCTCGCCGTGTTTGCCTGACTTAAATTTTTGGTTTTCAACAATTTAGTCCAGAGAGAAAACAGAAAAATCTGGTCGTATAAAATATCTATAGTTTTTAGGAGTTAAGAAATACAGAGTTTCAAGAACCTTCATGCTTTGTGTGTTTATTCATGCTAGTGTGCTACTCTCTTCTCTGACCGAGATTTGCATGATCTTTCACTGATGCATGTTACACCGTCTATATATATAAATAGATAAAGTTCTAAATGCTCGACATTAAGTTGTTTCTTAAATTGTAGATATGATTTTTCCTAAGTTAATTCCTATATATATATATATATTCATTAATAGTATATGATGGATTATTTATTATTTTTCATAAATCCTAGATTTTCCTTTTCAATGAATTCATTTTTATATATCTTATAGTATCTTATATGATCGTCATATCTCACTAGGATATAAATGAACCACATTAATTTTTCTTAAATAATAGATATTCCAACAAGATTTTTTATGGAATGAAATCTTTTATTGCACTTTTTTTATAGCCATGCTTTAAATGAGTCTTGCTAATTTTCCGCACCGCACCCTATAGGCACCACACTGCTTCACACTATTTAAGAGGGTGGGCCTCAATGAAGGGCACATCACTACACCGGTACTTGTGTTTCTGTTTGGCTTCTACATGGATAATTCTCCTCAACCTATTATGCTGTTTATTGTGCTACTTCTTGGTAGCATACTTAAAGGAGGGTGTTTTCATGCTATTGAAGAGGTAAGTTTGCAGTTTATTTTCTATTGATATTGCGATGAACATTCACATCATTATTTACATTCTCTCCTTGTTTGTTGCCCACTCTGTACAATATAAAGCAAGGAAACTCGACAATTTCATGGCCCTATGAAATTCATCCAGAATTCTTCCTTCCAAAGGGAAATCTTACCTCTGACAAAAATTCAAAAATTACTTATGTGAGTATTAAGTTTCCCTTAATTGCATTATTGTTTGTGACATTTTTAGTATCATAGACATCATGCAGATGGCTTTACTTACATTTTAACAGTTCTCAAGTCATACATGGCCGCCAGGAGGTGGCAATAAGCATTATTATGGTGCAGAGGCCACACTAGATGTTTACGGCTTTGATTTACAAAATGGGCAAGAAAGTGCATCTATGATTTCAATTCTATATAGGGGAGATGGACAACCATCTTCACTCAATGGAATCCAAATTGGATGGCATGTAAGTTATGTGACTTGTACAACTACATGTATATTAGTTTAATTACACTTAGAAAGCAAACTACTCAACATGGATAAAATATCAGATATTTTTTGCATATGCTGTGTATTACTACCAAGATAATTTTTAGAAGTTCCAATATTAGAACCCCGTCGGGTGCATAATTTGTTTTAAGATCTTATTTTTAGTTCTTGGCATATTTTTTTTGCAATTAGTGAGCTTCTATGTACAACTTTGTTGTTTAGAGAAGACATACTATACACGCACCTTATGTAATAAAACGATTCATTAAGAATGTGTGATTAGATAAGTGTGTTGAATATAATTATTGGTTCCAAATAGTTGATAGCATGGCTAATCATTATAATTAACACAAAAACTAATGAAAGTTAATTAGCTCTTACTTGTAGCGATGAAGTGTGATAGAAATTTAAAAATCACGTATATAATAAAGTATGAGTTATGAATAACATTTTTTCAAACTATACTACAAAATTATGGGGAACATATAGGATGCACTTTTCAAACATCATTAGTTATCTTTGAAACACCTGCAGTAGGTTTCTTAAACTATGTGTAAGAAAAAAATACTCTATTTATATTCCTTCATTCAATCAATTCATGATTAGGATGTTTAACTAGCACCTTTATTTTCGGGCATGAGGCGATTTTAGGGTAAAAGGGCCAAAATACAGCAGCCTCCAACAACAGCCCAGTCCTATATTTTTCCAAACAAAAAGTTGGGGAGCCCAAGAAAGTAAGGAATCCCCTTCGCCGCCGCCGTTGACCGCCCGATTCCGGTCAACTCCGTGCTGGGGCAACGCCGGGCTGCGCGTGCTTCCAATGGCCGCGTCCAGTGGCCGTGCAACGTGTGCGTACCAGAATGCTGCATGTTGTTGATTTTCCTGTATATCTGAAAGCCTAGTGGCAGCAATCACAGATGCGGCAGCAAATTTCACTTGCTAATCTCCTTGCGTGTTGCGGTGGAAGGATCTAGCAATTACCATGGATGGATCCATGCGTGTTGTGCTTGATTGCTTCTTTCCGAACATGTGCAGTACTAGCAAAATCCAGTTCAGTTCCAATTTTAGAAGTTTCAATAGTAAAATTCACTTTTGACAGTAAAGTTCAAAGAAGATAGCAGGTTCAGTTTTGAATGTTCGAGTGCCCAATTTTAGGGCAGCTGTTGGAGACGGCACTTGCTCGTGCCCAAAAAAACGCGTTTTCATGCCCAAATTTTTTACTCCTCCGTGTTTCCGTGATCTATTATAGGGCTGCTGTTTGAGATGCTCTTAGCACATTATCATGCAAGTTGTCCTTTCCAACCTCAACAATGTTTCCTGGAAAGAATTAGGATAATGTATTTTCTTGCATCCAAGATATCGGTTGAAGATGAGTGTAGTTTTTTTTTCCTCTTGTACAACGCCATAGTTTGAAAATGAGTGCTTGGAGCATGCCTATGTTAAGGATCATGCACAAAAACTAAACTCTATGTTAAGAGTTACTTAATAACTAGCGAACGAGAGCTTCTTAAGTTAGCTTGCTCTTGATAGACTACATATTTCTATAGTAATCTTTGCCTGCTATCTGTAGTTAATTTATCCATGTTTAATGTTGTACTTTATTGCAGTTTTTTTCTTGTGTTAATTAGTGTTGTACTTTCTTCGGAGACCTCTAGTCACTATTTTTGTTATATGTTACAGTTACAATGGACATATATTTTGTACACATATATTAACACCTACAACAATTATGTGTAGATTTTGCCATCGTAGTACAAGGATTCTCGGACCCATTTTTACACAGCTTGGATTGTAAGTTTTTTCTTTCTAAACTCTATAAGCTACATTGTGCATGTTATGTGTTTAAAATATAGACTAAGAGTGATTACCTGCAAGTGTTTATGTTTAGTTGCATAAACTACAAATACCATCATATCACATTCTAGGAACTAGCAATATGATAGTCTACGTAATGTTTAAAACATGCATCCAATAACTTCTCATATAATGTATTCCATTTCCTTGCAAAATGACATTATTTAGGTATTCCACACTTACAAACACACTACTGTTGCCATCATGTTTTATTATGTGTTTGCTATAAAACTAATGTCTCATGATAATATTTTCATAGAATTCCGAATTAACACTATTTCACAATACCAATCTAAATTTCCTTTGATATTTATGTATAAAAGCAGGTTGTAATATATTTGTGTGTCATTGTGTTATTCATATATAATGAAGCAAAAAAGCTATCAGGTAGGTATCAAACTCTAGACTTGTGGCCCTTTAATCGACCATTCCCTCAGAATGCTTTTATTTTTCAAAAAAGAATGCGATATTCAAAACATTTTTGCCCATTTTCCTAATTATATTGCAATCTCAGAGAGGTGGAACTTCTGGCAAGGGCTGCATGAACATGGTTTGCCCTGGATTTCACAAGACATCATCAAGTATAGCTCCAGGCAATGTCATCGGTCCACTTTCACGCATTGGTGGCCAGAAAAGATATATCACCCTAAGGATATTCAAGGTATGAACCTGCTATTACAACATCCATGCTAGATTGTTCGAACTGGAATTAAGCAAGTTGACATCGAACAAGATTAAAATCATGCACATCAGAAATCAATTGTTGTTTTGTGTAAGGCACCACTAAAGAAGTTCATGGTAACTTTCTCTTGGAAGTGTCCTTAGTCTAGTTTTGTGGTAGTACATAAAACCTTTATGTTTTATCATGAACACTTTGTCAATTATATGTGAATCATTGCATTTTAGCATTTATCATTATTATTTTGAGTCCAACCACTGAATTATGCCTAGACACGAACAAGTGATGATCATATATGATATATCACGACAAGTGGCTACCGGTGCTCTTCGTGTAAAAACTTAAATATGTAGACTTAAGATAATTTGACCTTATACACTACTCCCTTTGTTACCGAATGAGCGACGTGTTTGTATTTATATGTAGCATGTGTGTGTGTGTGCACGTGCACCCGAGTGTGCAAGTAGTTAGGATAATATACGGCAAAGTGCTTTGCACCTTCCTCATATACTACCTTTCTTACTCAAATTGTTCGCACACACAAGTTTGTGCAACCCTTTTCTTGTGAATACTACTCTATAAAAATGGTAGACGATAAATATGAGATAATAAGCACTTGATCGAGTCAAATCAAAAGGAAAAGCGGCTTCAAAACAAGGAAAAAGCTTCCTTTCTTGAAACTATTTTTCATGCAAAATCTAGTGGTACAAGCTCAACATAGCAAATATTTGATTCAATAATTATTCATGAAAGATGGAGAAGTTTGACTACATTGTTTAGCGATATTAATATGTTAGGTTTTCTAGAGCGATGGTGATATCATTTACTTATGAGGAATGATATGTTGTATATTTATTGATATATTGATAAATACACGTAGGAAAAATATTCAGGTGATTGGCACATCCATTTTGGAGCTATGGGTGATCCAAAACCAGTGGGCTACTTCCCTAAATCCTTGATCCCGGGACTCGTAGATAAACCATTGGAGATAACCTTTGGTGGCTATGTTAATCATAAGAAACCACGACTAAGTCCTCCAATGGGAAGTGGTTATATTTCAACAAGTGGGAATGCTGCATCCTTTAGTAATCTCAAGCTTATCGATGCAGACGGTATCAGTCATATTGTCAATATTGATTTGCCATCTACTGACGATGGGAAGGGTTGCTATACACCTTCAAAAATTGATTCGGCACAATTCTTTTACGGGGGATCTGGCTGTATTGATTAATTATATTATATTTCACATATGTACTCCGAGTACTAATAAGTGAAGAAGGAATGAGTCTCCATCTTGTTCTCTCTAAGAATACAAGTCCTATGTGATTACTTTCTGTTTAATTCATGTTTTAGTATTGCCTTGGAAGTCAGGAATTGTCAAGGTTTCTGCCCTTTGCGGGTGCGCTAGGTTTGCTCTGTTACAACTTTTATTTGCCTTAACCTGGTTGATGTGGAACATCATCGTAGCCATCGCCATAATGCGCGTGCGGCTTGCCCTTGCATTTAGTGATTTTGGCCATTTGATTTTGTGTTCCGGCCGTTTCTTGCCGTTCGATATTGTGCTATTCCACATTGTTCCGTTAAATAGGCCACCTGCCCTATACGGCAGTTCTCTGGTGGAAAATTTGAGCACTCTAGTTAATTGGGCCTGCCAACGGAAGAAAGCCCACTAAGCAGCTAAAGGTAGAGACACAATGAATCGATACATTGTACTATGTTTGATGATCTTAACAACATCACTTATTTCCAAACGGAGGTAATACTAGAGAAGGGGGCGCAGCGATGCGGCTCCTCTCGAGAACCTCGCTGCTGGTACTCTTGCAGCTGTCGTTTCCACTCACCCACACACCCCATCTCTCACAATCTCTCTATCCTTGCGACCGAGGGTGAATCATTGCGTGGCACGAGATGGTTGTTGATGTGCAAGGAAGATTCTAAGCGGCAGTGCTGCAATCGAAACCCTAACGGACCCGTCGGCAGCGGTGGGCGCCCCGCTTATAAAGAGGTCCCTGAGGGGGTCACGTTGCTGCTCTCTCTGCCTCCATTACCGTCTCTTCTTTCCTCGCCCTGATTCCGAGATGAGGACACCACGCAGTGGCGCTGCAGCCTGCAGTTCCTGCCATGCAGCAGGTTTCACGTTTGGTGTGCCTCGATCTGAGTCGACTGAAACTTAATCAAGTCTCAGTCATGTGACATAACATGAGTCGACGGAGTAAAAAAAATTTGCACGAATCTTCATGTAAAATCTCACGAATATAACATCAAGTGAGTCTGAGTCGAGTGAGATTTAGAAATCCCGTTCCACATTAGTATATTATTTTGTCATACACGCACGTACGTATACCTCCACAGTTCACACAAAGCATATATCTATACACAGGCACACAGTTATTAACACAAGACCTCACACATCCGGCGCAACGCGGTAAAAGAAAGAAGGAAAATCACAGTGAAGGGCGTGCAGTTGAGAACCCGGGAATTCTACAGGACCTCGATCTTCTCTATATGGATCAGTTCCTGTAGGATTCCTGCGTCCCACGGAGCTGCAAGAAACAGGGGAGGAGGAGGAAGACGAGGAAGACGTCGATCGATGCACATCAGCACATATCAGCAGGGGGCGTGGAGTGGAGAAGAGACGTCGATCGAATATGGGAGGCTCTACTTGTCGATCTGGCCGAGCTTGCCGAGGCCGTTGCAGTTGGCGCACACGATCTGCGCCTGGTCCTTCCTGGCCGCGTTCGCCCGCAGCGTCGCGCCGGACTTGCGCACGAACCCGGCGCCGTCGCACTCGGGGCACCTGCACGCATGCACGCAACGCTCGTCAGATCGTCCAACGCGTCCCTGGATCGTATGAGCAGAAACAGATGGCGATTAGATCCTGTACGTGTCCTTGCGGGAGAAGAAGATCGGGAAGGCGGTGCCGACGAGCGCGACGGCCACGGCGCCGGCGATGAGGTACGTGTTGCCCTCCGCGGCCACGTCGCCCACCGCCCGCGCCACCGTCGCCATCCTGCCCCCCGGCGCCGCGGCTCTCCTCACCGACGGCAGCTGGACGGCGCTGCACGGTGCCACGCGACGAAACGGCAGGAGCCCGGACGAGGGCGCGCTGCTGCTGACGGCGGCGACGGCGGGGGAGGGAGCGGCGGCCATTGTTTGTTTGCGTGGGCTGTCGGCTGGATCCGGTGAAGTGAAGCGAGGCCTTCGTAGAGGAGTGATATGGATTGGAGTGCGCTCGCGCGGCGTCGATCTGCGGCCGCACAAAGCCGAAAGCTTCTTCCTTCCCCGGAAGATAAGATGGCGACGTGCATGCCGGGATAGCCACTCCGCTCCACCGAGCTCAGATAAGGCGGGCCCGGGTTTCTGACCGGCAGTCGGCACGGCGGACACTGGACTCTGCTCGGTCACTGAAAGCTCACACAAAGAAAATGCATGCACTGATTCTGGCAAAAAAAAAAAACCAGCTGCTCAACCACGTACATAAACTGCATTTCCAGAGAATTAAAAGGTTTACCAAATGAAACCTGAATCGGAATCCCCGCAAAAAAAAAAAAAGCTGAATCAGAATCATGCAGCAAGCACATCAGAATCAAGAACCGAGCGGAAAGACATCCAAGATTCTGAGTTTGAGAAAGCATGCATGCATGGTGGCAGCTTGGGCATGTGGTAGACGATCGAGGCGAGAAGAGATGCATCTTGGTCGTGGGACAGAACAATTGACCAGTCGATGTTTTTCACGAGCTATATATATAGAGAGGAATGGCAGGATGGTTTACCAGTACGCAGTTGGACTGGTATAGCGGCCGGAACATTTCATCCGGATGATGACATCTCATTTGCCATCATGTCGTCATCTCCCCACACTCTTCGTCTCTTCCCCTCACCAATCATGCATGGTATGGGTAGATTTCCAAACCTTTGGTTGGCCTTTTTTTTTATTTTGAGAAAATTGAAAACATTGATAAAACCTCGTATGCCAGGCTATATATGTATATGCCATGTGGAATGAAAGTCACAAAACCATAGCCGCACAACCCACAGTCCACTCACTCTCTCCCTCTCGCCCAACCGCATTCAGGCACTCCCACAAAATTTCTCCCGCTCGGTCCGCTCCGCATCGAGATCCACGAAAGAGGTGGGTGTGTTTCACCCACGGGTGCCATTTACCTGGCGTCATGGTGTGCGTGGGAAGAAATCTACACTGGGGTGCAGGTGCGGGTTTGGGTGACCAGCCACTGCACACGACGAGGCCGTGTGTCAACTACATGCGTAGATCACCTATGTTGGATTAGGTTTTACTGCCGCAGCCTTCCTGATCTTGCCAGGCCGAAGTTTCGCAACCGATTTATTCATAAGGCTTTTTCTTTGGGGAAGTTCTTCCTTAAGTCATTTGCGATACAATGCACATCATATATGACGTTATAAAACTCATCTGTGATTTTTTCCCCGACTATCAAAACAAGTACTTTGATATCATAGATGGGTGATACCTCCAAACCATCTACTTTCCGGATCACTTTGCTCATTATTTGTCGTAATCTAACTCTGATAGAATAAAATGAATTACTATCGATGCAAATTTTAATAAGAAACAATGTTTCATTTATTCCCATGTGGTGCCCATGGTTTTGGCTACCAAATACAAATTTTCTTCAATGGGACACGAGAAAGGCGGTTACCATGGTCACCAGAAAATACCGCTCAACTTAAGAAAATGAATTCAAATGTTTTAATCTAGATATAAATTTGAACTTTTGTTATTCAGTAAATTGCTGTGAAGCAGCGCTAGTCCTCTACAACCTGCTGTTGAGGGACTCGAACCAGGACCTATTGACCTACTAATATGGAAGGCTCAAATATACCACTACACCATCACGGGTTATCTGATCTACGAATGTTTCTACTTTCTACTATATTCAACCATGCATTTTCCGTTTGAACTCAGAAATTTTAAAAGAAAATCGACATTTTTTGCTCGGTATATGTTTACCAAGGGGTGCCTAGATACGCAGTTACCCATTGGTAACCAAATTTACCACCCCGTAACCAATATCTTGGTGGGGACTTTCAAATCTAGCTACAAGGGAAGATGACTCTTGTGTTTGAAGAGGAAACCAAGGAGGGGAGGTAGGAGTGACGTTGGTGGACGGTGGGAGGTAGGCGGTGGTAGAGGAAGTAGAGGGGCACTAACCAGGGTTCACCTTTGCAATCATGAGAGCTCATGATGCAAATTTTACACTAACTTCCTTCGAGATCGAATGATGGCAAGTACTCTCTGTTGGAAATATGCCCTAGAGGCAATAATAAAAGGTTATTATTATATTTCCTTATTCATGATAATTGTCTTTATTCTTGCTATAACTGTATTATCCGGAAATCGTAATACACGTGTGAATACATAGACCGTAACATGTCCCTAGTAAGCCTCTAGTTGACTAGCTCGTTGATCAACAGATAGTCATGGTTTCCTGACTATGGACATCAGATGTCATTGATAACGGGATCACATCATTAGGAGAATGATGTGATGGACAAGACCCAATCCTAAGCATAGCACAAGATCGTAGTTCGCTTTGCTAGAGCTTTTCCAATGTCAAGTATCCTTTCCTTAGACCATGAGATCGTGTAACTCCCGGATACCGTAGGAGTGCTTTGGTGTACCAAACGCCACAACGAATCGGGTGACTATAAAGGTGCACTACGGTATCTTCGAAAGTGTCTGGGGTTGACACGGATCGAGATCGGATTTGTCACTCCGTATGACGGAGAGGTATCTCTGGGCCCACTCAGTAATGGATCATCATAATGAGCTCAAAGTGACCAAGTGTTTGGTCACGGATCATGCATCATGGTACGAGTAAAGTGACTTGCGGTAACGAGACCGAACGAGGTATTGGGATACCGACGATCGAAGTCTCGGGCAAGTAACGCATCGATTGACAAAGGGAATTGAATACGGGTTGTTTGAATCCTCGACATCGTGGTTCATCCGATGAGATCATCGAGGAGCATGTGTGAGCCAACATGGGTATCCAGATCCCGCTGTTGGTTATTGCCCGAGAGCCGTCTCGGTCATGTCTATGTGTCTCCCGAACCCGTAGGGTCTACACACTTAAGGTTCGCGGTGACGCTAGGGTTGTATGAATATGAGTATGCAGCAAACCGAATGTTGTTCGGATTCCCGGATGAGATCCCAGACGTCACGAGGAGTTTCGGAATGGTCCGGAGGTAAAGAATTATATATAGGAAGTGCTGTTTCGGCCATCGGGAAAGTTTCGGGGTCACCCGGTATTGTACCGGGACCACCGGAAGTGTCCCGAGGGTCCACCGGGTGGAGCCACCCATACCGGAGGGCCCCATGGGCTGAAGTGGGGAGGGGAACCAGCCCATAGTGGGCTGGTGCGCCCCCCTTGGCCCACCCCCTGCGCCTAGGGTTGAAACCCTAGGGTGGGGGGGGGGACGCCCCACTTGCCTTGGGGGGCACTCCACCCCCTGGCCGCCGCCGCCCTTGGGAGATCAGATCTCCAGGGGCCGGCGCCCCCCTGGGAGCCTATATAAAGGGAGAGGAGGGAGGGGCAGCCGCACCCCTGAGTCTTGGCACCTCCCTCCCCCTGCTACACCTCTTCCTCCTCCCACAGTTGCTTGGCGAAGCCCTACCGGAGTTCTGCCGCATCCACCACCACGCCGTCGTGCTGTTGGATCATCATCAACCTCTCCTTTCCCCTTGCTAGATCAAGACGAAGGAGACGTCACGCTGACCGTACGTGTGTTGAACGCGGAGGTGCCGTCCGTTCGGCGCTAGGATCTCTGGTGATAGGATCACGACGAGAACGACTACCTCAACCCCGTTCTTTTGAACGCTTCCGCACGCGATCTACAAAGTGGTATGTAGATGCACCTCTCCTTTCACTCGTTGCTTAGATGAACTCATAGATGGATCTTGGTGAAATCATAGGAAATTTTTTATTTTTTTGCAACGTTCCCCAACAGTGGCATCATGAGCTAGGTCTATGCGTAGTTCTCTATTGCACGAGTAGAACACAATTTTGTCTTGGGCGTAGATGTTGTCAACTCTCTTGCCGCTACTAGTCTTATTTTGCTTCAGCGGTATTGTGGGATGAAGCGGCCCGCACCGACCTTACACGTACGCTTACGTGAGACAGGTTCCACCGACTGACATGCACTAGTTGCATAAGGTGGCTAGCGGGTGTCTGTCTCTCCCACTTTAGTTGGAGCGGATTCGACGAAAAGGGTCCTTATGAAGGGTAAATAGAAGTTGACAAATCATGTTGTGGCTTTAACGTAGGTAAGAAAACGTTCTTGCTAGATCACCTATAGAAGCCACGTAAAAACTTGCAACAACAATTAGAGGACGTCTAACTTGTTTTTGCAGCAAGTGTCTTGTGATGTGATATGGCCAAAAGTTGTGATGAATGATGAATGATATATTGTGATGTATGAGATCATGTTCTTGTAATAGGAATCACGACTTGCATGCCGATGAGTATGAAAGCCGGCAGGAGCCATAGGAGTTGTCTTTATTTTTGTATGACCTGCGTGTCATTGAAGAACACCATGTAAATTACTTTACTTTATTGCTAAACGCGTTAGCCATAGAAGTAGAAGTAGTCGTTGGCGTGAC
Organism: Aegilops speltoides; assembly: GCA_021437245.1. Taxonomy (NCBI): domain Eukaryota; kingdom Viridiplantae; phylum Streptophyta; class Magnoliopsida; order Poales; family Poaceae; genus Aegilops; species Aegilops speltoides. Next base: position 11,023,190 of record CM038141.1, on the reverse strand, counting down.
AACTTCATGAAGACACGATGATGGAGATCATGGTGTCTTGCCGGTGACGAAGATGATCATGGAGCCCCAAAGATGGAGATCAAAGGAGCTATATGATATTGGCCATATCATGTCACTACTATATAATTGCATGTGATGTTTATTATGTTTATGCATCTTGTTTACTTAGAACGACGGTAGTAAATAAGATGATCCTTACAACAATTTCAAGAAGTGTTCTCCCTAACGTGCACCGCTGCTAAAGTTCGTCTGCTTCAAGCACCAAATGATGATCGGGTGATAGATTCTTACGCTCACATACAACGGGTGTAAGACAGTTTTACACATGCAAAAACACTTAGGGTTAACTTGACGAGCCTAGCATGTACAGACATGGCCTCGAACACATAGACCGAAGGTCGAACATGAGTCGTATGGAAGATACGATCAACATGGAGATGTTCACCGACGATGACTAGTCCGTCTCACGTGATGATCGGACACGGCCTAGTCGACTCGGATCGTGTAACACTTAGATGACTAGAGGGATGTCTAATCTGAGTGGGAGTTCATTATAATAATTTGATTAGATGAACTTAATTATCATGAACTTAGTCTAAAACCTTTGCAAATATGTCTTGTAGATCAAATGGCCGCCGCTCATGTCAACATGAACTTCAACGCGTTCCTAGAGAAAACCAAGCTGAAAGATGATGGCAGCAACTATACGGACTGGGTCCGGAACCTGAGGATCATCCTCATAGCTGCCAGGAAACAATATGTCCTAGAAGGACCGCTAGGTGATGCACCCGTTCCAGAGAACCAAGACATTATGTATGCTTGGCAGTCTCGTCGATGATTACTCCCTCGCTCAAGGCGGCATGCTTTACAGCTTAGAACCGGCTCCAAAAGCGCTTTTGAGCAACACGGAGCATATGAGATGTTCGAGGAGCTGAAACTAGTTTTCCAAGCTCATGCCCGGTCGAGATATGAAGTCTCCGACAAGTTCTATAGTTGTAAGATGGAGGAAAATAGTTCTGTTAGTGAGCACATACTCAAAATGTCTGGGTTGCACAACCGCCTGTCCCAGCTGGACATTAACCTCCCGGACGAGGCGGTCATTGACAGAATCCTTCAGTCGCTCCCACCAAGCTACAAGAGCTTTGTGATGAACTACAATATGCAAGGGATGGTGAAAACCATTCCTGAAGTATTTTCAATGCTGAAGTCAGCAGAGGTAGAAATCAAGAAGGAACATCAAGTGTTGATGGTCAATAAAACCACCAAGTTCAAGAAAGGCAAGGGCAAGAAGAACTTCAAGAAAGACGGCAAGGATGTTGCCGCGCCCGGTAAGCCAGTTGCCGGGAAGAAGTCAAAGAATGGACCCAAGCCTGAGACTGAGTGCTTTTATTGCAAAGGGAAGGGTCACTGGAAGCGGAACTGCCCCAAATACTTAGCGGACAAGAAGGCCGGCAACACTAAAGGTATATTTGATATACATGTAATTGATGTGTACCTTACCAGTACTCGTAGTAACTCCTGGGTATTTGATACCGGTGCCGTTGCTCATATTTGTAACTCACAGCAGGAGCTGCGGAATAAGCGGAGACTGGCGAAGGACGAGGTGACGATGCGCGTCGGGAATGGTTCCAAGGTCAATGTGATCGCCGTCGGCACGCTACCTCTACAATTACCTACGGGATTAGTTTTAAACCTCAATAATTGTTATTTAGTGCCAAGTTTGAGCATGAACATTGTATCTAGATCTCGTTTGATACGAGATGGCTACTCATTTAAATCCGAGAATAATGGTTGTTCTATTTATATGAGAGATATGTTTTATGGTCATGCCCCGATGGTCAATGGTTTATTCTTAATGAATCTTGAGTGTAGTGTTACACATATTCATAGTGTGAATACCAAAAGATGTAAAGTTGATAACGATAGTCCCACATACTTGTGGCACTGCCGCCTTGGTCACATTGGTGTCAAGCGCATGAAGAAGCTCCATGCTGATGGACTTTTAGAGTCTCTCGATTATGAATCATTTGACACATGCGAACCATGCCTCATGGGCAAAATGACCAAGACTCCGTTCTCCGGAACAATGGAGCGAGCAACCAACTTATTGGAAATCATACATACCGATGTGTGCGGTCCAATGAGCGTTGAGGCTCGCGGAGGATATCGTTATGTTCTCACTCTCACTGATGACTTGAGTAGATATGGATATGTCTACTTAATGAAACACAAGTCTGAGACCTTTGAAAAGTTCAAGGAATTTCAGAATGAGGTAGAGAATCAACCTGACCGAAAGATAAAGTTCCTACGACTAGATCGTGGAGGAGAATATTTAAGTCACGAATTTGGTACACACTTAAGGAAATGTGGAATCGTTTCACAACTCATGCCGCCTGGAACATCTCTGCGTAACGGTGTGTCCGAACGTCGTAATCGCACTCTGTTGGATATGGTGCGGTCTATGATGTCTCTTACCGATTTACCGCTATCATTTTGGGGCCACACTCTAGAGACAGCTACATTCACTTTAAATAGGGCTCCGTCTAAATCCGTTGAGACGACACCGTATGAATTATGGTTTGGAAAGAAACCTAAGCTGTCGTTTCTAAAAGTTTGGGGATGCAATGCTTATGTCAAGAAACTTCAACCTGAAAAGCTCGAACGCAATTCGGAAAAATGCGTCTTCATAGGATACCCTAAGGAAACCATTGGGTATATGTTGGGGATATTACCACTAGGTGTAAACCGGCCAGCCTGGGCCGGGTTAACTCCGTTAGTGGTATAAGCAGAGAAAGGCCCAAGGCCTGTAGTCGGTTTAGAACTTGTAGCCGTAAACCGGCCTGATGTATAACTTGTATTGTAAGTTAGGAATAGAGAGATACCAACCGGGATACGAGTATGAACCGGTTGGGACTCTATGAACCGACGGGCGTCACCTGTGTATATAAGGGGACGACCCGGCGATGGTTCAAAGAGAGACAACCACAACTCGAGCCTAGGCGAAGCTTGTTTGCTCCCTAGCCATCGAGACCACATCAATTCCATCACAACTAGACGTAGGCTTTTACCTTCATCGAAGGGGCCGAACTAGTATAAAACCCTCGTGTCTTTGTGTCCGCTTTAACCCCTTCAAGTAAACCCGTAGCGATGGCTCCACGACTAAGTCCTTTCGCTAGGACATCTGCCGTGACAAATCCACGACAGTTGGCGCCCACCGTGGGGCTATCGCACGATGGTTTGACGATCTTGGAGGGCAAGCTCAAAGGACTCGAAGGCTACGTCGTGGGCCGGATGACTAAGAGTCGTCGCGGCCGGATCTACATCGACGACGCAGGATGGGGTCCCAAGGCCGATTCAATTGAGTACGGGTACCGGGTCCCCTTTGGCGGCATACACGTTTTCATCGGCAAGATCGGGGAGCCTGGGCCTGAGCCGGACATCTGCACCGACCTCATCGAGACGGCTCAGCGTGCGAGACCTACCCAGGCTAAACCGGCCGTGAAGCGTGTCTTCGTTGGGGTCATCCACGGAGGATAACACGACGCCGGTTCAGAACACGGTAGTGAGACCGTCGTTTATTCCGGCGACGAATCTTCAACAGGAGAAACTGAATCATTGTACCAGTTACAGGACGATATGATCAAGGGCTGTTCCGATGGCGACAGTATTCCGGACCCCCCCAAGCCAATTCAACCGGGTTGGAATATTCATGGCCGGTACGCAGGCAGCGAATCACTCTTCGACTGCTGCAGCGATGCTTTCCGGATCAGCAGCGAGAGTTGCAGCAGGGGCAGGAGGCCCGGAGCGCCCGCCGGTTCAAATTCTATCAGACCTGTTTGAGGCACTAGCTGCGCTCATGGCAGAGGACAACCCGGCGGATCAGGAGGCCCATAATGCAGAGATTGCGAAGGTGAAGGAGCAGATCATGCAAGCCAAAGTGGATCTAGCGGCGGAAAAGGAGCGGATGGCTGCAGAGCGGGCCGCTGTGGACGCCCAGGCCTACAAACTCATGCTTAACCAGAGTGCGTCGCAGGAGGTGCTGAAGTGGAAGTATAGATCACGCCTGCCATTAGGGTTTGATCCCAGAAATCTCTTTCAGACCCCAGGAGCTGGACCCAGTAATCCGCCCCAACACCGGGAGGCAAACCGGATTGAGGCACCAGGGCCAGGGGCGACGGTCCAACCTCGCCTGATGGAGCCTCCTCAGCAGAATACCGTGTTTCCCCCTCCGGTTCAGACACCCCCAGGCCATTATTCTAATCCTATGGACAACCTTGTCGCAGTCGCCGCGCGATTGGAGGCTATCCCAGTTGAAGGGGACTCACCGCAAGCGGTCGAGACGCGTCGGGTTAAGGAGCTTCTCCGGACTGCACCGATTTAGCAGGAAGCATATTCATACAGCCGTGATCGGATTCATTCTACGCCCCATCCAAGCAGGAGCTATAGCAGGCGCATGGATGAGCCAGCCATATCAAGCAATGCGCGGGACCGTGAAGCGGCCCGTGGCAATAACCCGACAGGTGGTGTTCGCGATGCTCAGGAGGTGGTGGACCGGGCCCGGGCACGAAGGGAGGCCGAATTGGCAGCGCAGGATGACGCAGGCCAACTTACGCCGGTCCGCCCTACCACCTTCGCCGGACCGGGAGTTGCATCCGCTTTAGGGGTGCCCTGTTTGATCCCCGCTTTACGCAATGTACGCCTCCGTGCAAGGTGCCGAATTACACCGCCGATTTGTCCCCAGAAGCGTGGGTGGAAAGTTATGAGATGGCCATGGAGATGCTAGACGTGGATGAGACTGCATGTGCAAAATACTTCACCATGATGCTTGAGGGCACGGCTCGTACTTGGTTAAAGAGCTTACCGCCCAACTCTATCAGCTCATGGGCCCAGTTGCGGGCCCGGTTTATCCAGAATTTTAAGGATACATAGTGGATCTGGCGGCTTATGTCCAGGAGGAAGGGGAATCAACAACCCGTTGGGTACGCCGTGTTTCGGAGATTTTGCACTCATCTGACAGGATTAACGCTGACTCTGCAATCTTAACCCTAGAAGGCAACTGCCGGTTTGAGCCTTTAAAATTGAAATTGGGGCGCATGAAGCGGTTCTGTAATGACATGGGAACCCTCATGGCCGCGTTGGTGAAGTATGCCGATTCAGACAGTACCAAGGATCCCGAGGCTGATGATGATGAAGCAGGGAAGGGAAAGAAGAATGGCAACTCCAAGGGGCAACAGTACAAACCGGCGGGTCATGGAAACGGAGGCAAGCGCAAAGCGGATGGCAACATGCATTTTGTGGCCAATACTAATGCACAGGACAGGGGGCAGCGGCGCAGAGGTAAAGCGGCGAATCGTAGGGGTCCCAATCCTAATGCGAGCCGTTTGAATTACTTGCTGAATCAGCCTTGCCCTAAGCACGGGACGAAGGAGTCACCAGCTACCCACCTCTGGAAAGATTGTTATATCATGCAGGAGTTCAAAAACTCTAATGCCTTCTGGTATGACCAGGGGTCAGGCGGCGGTTCAGGGTCCGGTTTCCACGGGCCGGGTCACGATGGTGCTTCCGGTTCAGGTCTTAATCAGGGCGGTCATAATAATCAGAATAATCAGAACGGCCAGCAGCAGCAACAGCAGTCGGGTTATCAGAGCCAACCAAAGCAGTTAAACAATGGGCAGTATCATGTTTTCACAACTAGCTTGGATAAGCGTGACCAAAAACTTCACAAGCGAGCAGTGAACGCTGTTGAACCGGCCTTGCCGCGTTATTTACGCTGGTCGGAGCAGCCTATCGTGTGGAGCAGAGAGGATCATCCTCCCTGGGTTGATAATCCGGGCCAGCTAGCATTGGTAGTAGACCCTCAGGTGGGGGGTTATAAGTTCACCAAGGTACTTATGGACGGAGGAAGCAGTATTAACATACTATATTATGAAACTTTCCGCCGCATGGGTCTAACATACAAGGATCTCAGACCGTCCAATACAGTGTTCCACGGTGTAGTACCAGGCAAATCTGCATATCCTGTTGGTAAGATAGCCCTGGATGTGGCTTTTGGAGACGAGCATGATTCCCAGTCTGAAAAACTAACCTTTGAAGTAGTGAAGATACGGAGTCCATATCACGCCTTGTTTGGGCGGCCGGCTTATGCTAAGTTCATGGCATGACCTTGTTATATTTACTTGCAGCTCAAAATGCCGGGTTACAAGGGAACGATAACGGTGCATGGAAGCCGCCGGGTCGCTTTGGAGTGCGAAGAAGGTGATGCAGCTTATGCAGAGGCGGTCTGTGCCATGGAGCAGTTGAAGTTCTATAAGGACAATGTTGATCCGGCCGATATGACCCCTTTAAAGAAACCGACTACAGAGCATGAATCGGATCTGAAGTTTAAATCGGCAGCTGAGACCAAACTTGTTGACTTCGTGCCAGGCGATTCGTCCAAGCAGTTCACTGTCAGTGCCAATCTGGATCCTAAATAGGAAAGCGCGCTCATCGAGTTCATCCGTGAGAATCGGGATATCTTTGCATGGAAGCCATTTGACATGCCTGGTGTACCGAGGGAACTCGCTGAGCACACACTTAATGTGGATCCTAAGTATAAACCGGTGAAACAGTTCCTCCGCCGGTTTAACGAAGAAAGGCGCAAAGCCATTGGAGAGGAAGTGGCCAGGCTTTTGGCAGCTGGCTTTATCATTTAAGTGTTTCATCCGGAGTGGCTTGCTAATCCGGTGCTGGTCCTTAAGAAAAATGGCACTTGGCGTATGTGTGTGGACTACACAGATCTTAACAAGGCCTGTCCAGCGGATCCTTTTGCCCTCCCCTGCATTGATCAGATTATTGATGCCACAGCAGGCTGTGAGCGTTTAAGTTTTTTGGATGCGTACTCTGGATATCATCAGATCAAAATGGCGGTTAAGGACCAGGAGAAAACAGCGTTCATCACTCCCTTTGGAGCCTTTTGCTATGTATCTATGCCTTTCGGGCTCAAGAGCGCCCAGGCTACTTATCAGCGGTGTGTACAGAATTGCCTGCATACATAGATCGGCCGCAATGTTCATGCTTATGTGGATGATATTGTAGTGAAATCAAGACAAAAGGAGACACTGGTGGATGATTTGAAGGAAACCTTTGACAACTTGCGCATTTACAAGATGATGCTTAATCCGCCAAGTCGTTTTTGGTGTTCCGCAGTGTTATTGGGTTTCCTGGTATCTAACAGAGGAATTGAGGCTAATCCGGAGAAAATTAAAGCTATTACTTCCCTGGATAAACCGAAGTGTATCAATGATGTTCAGCGTTTGGCAGGCAGAATTGCTGCACTAAGCCGGTTTATCAGCCGCCTCGGAGAAAAGGCCATCCCTTTGTACCAGATGCTGAGGAAGACAGATAATTTCGTCTGGAGTCTGGCTGCTGATGAAGCATTTGAGGACTTAAAGCGGCAATTGGCCAATCCGCCTGTTCTTGCGGCTCCGGTTGACAAGGAGCCACTGTTGTTATATGTTGCAGCCAATGCTCGAGCAGTTAGCATGGCTATTGTGGTGGAACGCAAGGAGGCAGGCAAGGAATATCCGGTTCAGCGGCCGGTTTATTATATCAGTGAGGTGCTTATAGAGTCCAAGCAAAGGTACCCGCATTGGCAGAAACTAGTCTATGGTGTTTTCATGGCCAGTCGGAAATTGAAGCAGTATTTCCAAGGGCACCCCATCACAGTGGTCAGTTCAGCTCCTTTGGGTGATATCATACAGAACCGGGAGGCGACTGGCCGGATTGCCAAATGGGCTATAGAGCTTGGGCCGCATGGACTGAAGTATATACCACGGACAGCGGTGAAGTCTCAAGCACTTGTTGATTACATTAATGATTGGACGGAGTTACAAGCACCAGAGGAGAGGCCGGATCACACGTATTGGACTATTCATTTTGATGGATCCAGGCAGTTGGAAGGCTCGGGGGCTGGAGTCGTTTTAACTTCCCCACGAGGTGATAAGTTTTGTTATGTTCTCCGCCTAATGTTCCCTTGTACTAATAATGCAGCTGAATACGAAGCCTTGCTCCATGGTCTCCGGATGGCTAAAGAGATGAACTTAAGCCGGGTTAAGTGCTTTGGTGACTCGGACCTTGTGGCTCAGCAAGTGTCTGGCACTTGGGATTCTAAGGACCCGCTCATGGCCTCATATCGTCGGGAAGTGGATAATATTGCGGGTTGCTTCAAAGGTTATCAAGTGGATCATGTGGACCGCCGGAAGAATGAAGCGGCGGACGCATTAAGCCGGTTGGGTTCTCAGCGCAAACCCGTCCCGCCTAATGTCTTTCTGGATGTATTGCACAACCCGTCAGTCCTGCTCCCAGGTGAGGCGGATTTGGCTATTCCTGATCCGGAGGCTCAATTGGTGGCAGCATTACATGCTATTCCGGATTGGACGGTTCCTTTTCTTGCGATATGACTCGAGGGAATTGCGGAAGATGAGATTCGCCGCAGATAGTCCGCGCCCAAGTCTATGACGATTCTCAATGGTGAGTTACATCATTGCAGTGTATCAGGGGCATTTCAACGTTGTGTTTCTCCTGAGGAAGGCTGTGAAATCTTAAGAGAAATCCATGAAGGGGATTGTGGACATCACGCCGGTTCAAAATCTCTGGTGGCAAAGGCGTTTTGTCACGGGTTTTACTGGTTGACAGCACACGTTGATGCAGAGGACTTGGTTAAACGGTGTGATGGATGTCAGAAATTTTCGAGGCGTGCTCATGTACCGGCACAAGAGTTGAGGATGATACCAATAACGTGGCCGTTTGCAACTTGGGGGCTGGATATGCTTGGACCCTTTAAACGATCCAATGATAAGAAAACCCACCTTTTGGTGGCAGTAGATAAATTTACCAAGTGGGTTGAAGCGGAGCCTGTCAGCAAGTGTGATGCAGCAACAGCAGTGCAGTTCATCAAGAAGGTGATCTTCCGGTTTGGCTTTCCACACAGTATCATTACTGACAATGGCACCAATTTATCCAAGGGTGCTATGAAAGAGTTCTGTGAACGTGAGCACATCCGGCTTGATGTGTCGTCAGTGGCTCACCCCCAGTCCAACGGGCAGGCAGAACGAGCTAATCAAGAGATCTTACGAGGCATCAAACCCCAGCTTATGGTCCCGTTACAGAGGACACCATGGTGCTGGGTTGAAGAGCTACCATCGGTGTTATGGAGTATCAATACTACGCCAAACCGGTCCACTGGATATACACCGTTCTTCATGGTCTATGGAGCAGAGGCAGTTCTCGCTAGCGATATCCGGCACGATTCGCCTCGTGTGGCGGCTTATGTTGAAGCGGACAACGAGACGGCACTGCAAGACGCTTTGGACCTATTGGATGAGGAGCGTGATATGGCAGCCGCTCGTTCGGCGATTTACCAGCAAGATCTTCGTCGTTATCACAGTCGCCGGGTTAAAACCAGAACCTTTCAAGAAGGAGATTTGGTGCTTCGGCTCATCCAAGACCAGACAGATATGCACAAGTTATCCCCACCTTGGGAAGGACCTTTTGTGGTCAGCAAGAATCTACACAACGGATCATACTATCTGATTGATATTCGAGAGCGTCAAGAATCACGCACATCAGAGGAGGAGACCAACAGGCCGTGGAACATAGCTCATCTTTGGCCTTACTACACTTGAGCCATCGGCTCTATTTATGTACATATCATGACAATGTATATATTATCTTTGATATAATAAAACCGGAGCCTCAGCTAAAGCGGGGTCTCTGTCTTTCTCATCATGCGTGGTTACATGGAGTGACTCTGTTTTTAAAGCGGCCTCCAGTTTACCCCTTGACATTTGCTTTTTTGTATATCACTAGGGGCCTTGGTCGAGTCCGAACCAACGCACACCTTTTGATAGGCGACAGCCACCAGATCACTTGGGGACACGGTCAAGTCTGAACCGGTCACGCCTCTTGGTCGGCCTAAGGCCATCGAATCACTTGGGGGAATGGTCGAACCCGAACCATTACCACGCCTCTTGATCTGGCATATATGCCAACGAGTCATTTGGGGACCTGGCTGACTTGAATCATAGTCACACCTATTGGGGGCTTGATCCTGTCCGACCATGGTAATGCCATCTGAACAGCTCAGTATAGCGTACGTTTATAAAAAGGATTTATCATTGCCTTGGTTTCCATGCTGTTTTCATGGTTTCTTTGATATTTGTTTTTGTTGGATTTCTTTTATCAACAAAACACCTTTTTCCGGTTAAACCGATGGATTTGATTTCCCCTTAAACCGGCGGCGTATGCCCGGTTTACCTTTTCTTGTTATCATCTTCAAGTAACAAGGGGGCTTGTGTTAATTCAGCACAGTTTTATATGGGAGCTGTTCTCTCCCGCCATCGACGGTAATGGTTTCTAAGGCCTCCGCTTTAAGCTTGGCTACGCCAGCTTCGTGCCCAGACATGGCAGGTATTTGTATCACATATTTGTTATATTACTAATACATATATTCAACATCATAAACCGGCTGGCGGTATAACCGCCACCGAAGTTCAAATTTTTCTGGTTGCAAGAAGTAAGAATTAAGCAAAAGCTTCAGTACTTATGCACGAAGGCATATTCAAGATAGAAGTATTAACTAAGCTATTACATGGCAACACGGTGCCCAAGTAAGATCATTGTTCTTTGGGCAGCCGCCAACAACAACTATTTAAACCGGCCTCCGGTTCAAGCCTGCTCTTCATCCTCCGCTGCTTCAGCTTCCTCGTCTCTACTCATTGGCTGGAAATCAACAGTGGTCCAGTCGATTCCCATTAAAGCTTGGAAAACAGCCTCTTCATGGATCAGGGAAGACGGTTCAATATCAGGGGCGTAAGTATGCTTACGGATTGGAGGGATCAGATTTTCCGCTTCAAAAGTGGGGGCAGGCACTCGCTTGTTCTGGTCATTGTACTGTGCTTGATAATGTGTCAAGTCTGCTTCTTCAGCCAACTGACATGCCAGAGGGCGCACTGCACGATTTATCGCCCGTAAATCCTCTTCATTAAATTCAGAACCATCTTCCTTCACACTGGGGTAGCCTTGAGCTGCTTCCACAGGGTCAAAATCTAGTACCCATGCCTTGGCTCGGATCAAAGCATTAATAGCTCCGGTTCGGGCAGCAGATTTCTTCACCTCCTCAATCCGGGCAGGAAGCATGGACAACCTATTCAGAGTATCCTGGAGTAAGGAAGGTGCCGGGTTATTATGAGAAGCTGTGGTGATGATCCGCTGGGCTCCGGTATATAGCTGTTCTACTAAGGTGTAGACAGTCTTCAGTTTCTTTCGCACATCGTTTCCTAAGTGCCCGATGCATGTGCCTGCAACAATAAGGAGATAGTCTCAAACCGGATTTATACTATAGCAGGTTCAAAGCATCACAAAAGTTCGAAGGAGTTTACCAAAGATCACCGTGGTCATGGAATGTACTTGCCGCTTTACGGCTGTCAAATCATCTACCACCGGTTTAAGGGCAGCTTCAGCATTTTCTGCTCGTTTGATTAAAGTGGCCTTCTCAGTGGCCCAATCAGCCTGTTCTTTCTTGAAGCCTTCCTTCAGTTGTTCAGTGGCGTTCAAGGCACTGGTTAATTCTTTCTTGGCCTTCTCTGTTTCGGCCTGTTGGGTTTTCAACGCCCCTTGCAAATCAGCAATCCGGTCCTCCTTGATTTTCACTTCAGCCTGCATATGGACAGTGTCTTCAACAAGAAGTTCAAGAAAATGAAGTCTCAACCACATAACAAAGTTATATGCCTGACACTTGGGGGCTAATGTACCTTCAATTTCTATATATATTACTAGATGGTAAAGTCCCAAGCTCAATACAAGTATTCAACTTGGCACTTGGGGGTTAATGGCTATTTGATCTACGTATGTTTCCAAGAGCAGTTTTTATTGAAGCACCGGTTTAAGTATGCTAAGTTAAACCGGTTCTTGGGGGCTATGCAAGTGGATTTCGAAATTGTTGAGATATATATTCAAGTCCCGGTTTGATCAAGATTACAAACCGGCCCTTGGGGGCTAGAAGGACAGATATAATGGCAGTAAGTAAAGAAGTGTGTTACCTCAAACTTATCCCTCATCATCTTGACTAGGCCAGCTTCACAGTCACGGGCTCGTGTAAAGCCGGTTTAAGTAGCCAGAATGAAGGTCTTGGGCACTCAGGGTAGCATATGTCTCCAGCTCAATATCCCATTTTCCTTTATTCAAAGCGGAAAAATCTTCTTTCACAGTATGCCTGGTTAAAGTTGCAGGATTCCCCAGTTCAGAACGGCCCATACCAGTAATCACAACGTCATCATCTTTGGACTCGACGGATTGTGTGGGCACGGCCGTTTTATCAGTAGGACTGTGGGATTTCTCAAACCGGACAGAGCTGGCAGGCGGATTGGCAGAGATTGAAGTGTTAACAGGCCTCTCTTCGGGAATAACATCATCTTGCAGCGGAGGATCATTGGGAATGTCTTCAGAAGCAAAATTTTCAAGAACTGGCGCTCTCTCATGATCTGAGGCGGCATCTTCTTCAACCGTTTTATCCAAACAGGCCTTCTTGCTTGGTTTCGGTTTGGTTCTAAGAGAAAAAGCAAAACCAGTGAAAAATATAAGCCATTACACAATACACTAGAAGCATATAGTCGGTTTGGCTTACCCGGCAGCTATCTTCAATGGCGGCAATTGAGTGGCCGATGATTCACCAGAGGATGAATGGGAAGTGACCTGATAATCGGAGTCGGACGGATTAAGAGGTTGACGGAAGAAACCCGCTTTAGAATTTAAAGCAATAAAAAGGTCGGAGACCTCGGAGCGGCACTTTCGAACCAGGCTGTTTGGTAAACCGGCAGAGGTAACTACCTGACCACTGTGCCGGGTTCTGCGGCGAGCTTCATGTTGCTGCGTCTTCATAAGAAATTTGGGATCCAAATAAGCAAGAGGGTGAGAAAAATTAACTTTCCGGTTTGCCTGGCGAAATTTTGGCAAGGGCAAATTTTCCGAATCGGAGAGAGAATAGTTACCTCGATGAATCCTGCATTGCTGGCTCGAAAGGCGTCGTCGACAAGCATCATCATCAATAAGGCGGTAAAAAGCAAGCCAAGAGAATCAAGTTCTACCTCAAGATCCGGATTACCCACATCATCGTCAATGGCTGGGTCAGATGAAGCGGTGGTTTTTCTCTTGTGAGCTGGTTTCTTAACAACTTTGGTTTTGGGCCGGGTTGGCCGCCCTGCTTTCTCCGCTTTATCTTGTGAAAGTTTCTTGCTCCAAAATGGATTATCACCCTGGATCAGAAATAATTAATTGTTAGACACATGAAGCAGTAACAGGTTTAATGATGGAGCAACTAAATACTTACCGCAGGCGGTTTGTTGGTGGTGCAGTAAGGAGGCAGACCGGTTTGAGCACAGAGATGCTCCGGCTCATTCAGCATCTTCTTTACCGAGTCTGTAACTTCATCATCAGAGAGTTGGAGTTTGGTGTGTCGGAGTGGGTCGTCGACACTATCAGTATACTGGCACATCAAACCGGAGCGCCGGCTCAGAGGCAGTATGCCCCATGATAACCAGCAGCGTGCAAGGTCTATTCCCGTCAAACCGTTAGCCATAAAAGCTCGGAGCTTGGACAGTTAAGGGCATATTTGCTTCTATCTTTGGCGCCAATCTTTGTGGAAGCGGATGGGTGTTGCTCAGCCGCTCGGGCGAAAGCCGTAAGGGATTTTCATCCTCGGAGAAGTATCTTTGCAATAAAACCAAGTCGCATTCCACTCCTTGGGGTGAGTATGGAGTTTGACGGGGATAGGTGATTTCCTTCCTCTTTTGAATAGCCATGCCACCCAATTCAGTATTGGGGCCGTCGGTGAATTCAGTGCGACGGTTTAGATGGAAGAGGTCTCTAAACAGTTCAACAGAAGGTTCCTCTTGAAGATATACTTCAGATAGTACTTGAAAGTGGCATAAATTGGTGACGGAGTTGGGGCCAATATCCTGGGGTCGGAGCTGAAAATTGGCTAACATGTCCCGGTAAAATTTAGAACCGGGCGGTTTGAAGCCCCGGGCCAGGTGATCTGCGAAGACCACAACTTCTCCTTCCTGAGGTGTAGGAGGGCATTCCTCTCCAGGGACCCTGCAGTGGATTGTATCTTTATCATCTAAAGCGCCAATCGAGACTAAATCATCCAGCTGTGATTCGGTGACGCGGGAAGGAACCCAGTTGCACTCATACACTTGCTTGGCCATGGTAAGATCTAAAAGAAATAGTAGATCCAGTTCAGAAGCATGCTTCGTACAAGGTGTTGATCTAAACTACGATAAACCGGAGGCAGTATTTATAAACCGGTTTCCTGTGGTGCTGTGTCATGTGGATTCTGGCGGTTCAACAAGGGGACTAATGATATATATATCGGTTTCACGGTTATTTTCTGGTAAGTTAAACCGCCTGACCTAAGCATTGGAAGTGATTGGAGCTGTGGATAACTAAGTATACAGAAACAAGTTTCGCAAGATCATATTACGGCTGTGGATCAAACGCGAAGTTTACAGAAAACAGAAAATGTTTCGAGAAGTAAAGCGTAAATGTATGAATTATGGAGCAGGTATATGCGGAAGATCTGTGGGCTTAGATGAGAGACTACAGCGGATGTGCAAGGATCACTATTAAATACAGCACAGATTCATGGATTTATTCAAAGTCAAAAGAACAGATATGAACGCACGAAGAACACAGCATGAAGCTGAAACCCTAAAGAACAGATCTAGGTCAAGACGGGGAAGAAGCTTACTGGGAACGGAGAAGGCACGGAAAAAGGCCGCAATGCTCTGGTACGTTCAGGTCGATGCAGCGGCCCAGGACGAGGCAGAAGTCGACGACGGTGGCAGAGCTCCAAGACCAGCGGCGCGAGGAAGACGAAGAAGAGGGGACGAAGGGAAAGAAAGAAATGACCCTTCGGTCCTATTTATAAAGCAACCAAGCTAGGTCAAGCGCGTGAATCCAGGAGCTGCTATTAAAAGAGGGCGTTATAAATGAAAAAATTTCAGGATGACGTCATGTCGGTTTACAGTAACCAGAGGTGATGACGTCATGGCGGTTTACCAGTCTAGAAGATGTCCAAGATGCAAGTTTTTGTGAAGGATTGACATGAACCAGTTCAAATCAATCTGGGGCCTAATGTTGGGGATATTACCACTAGGTGTAAACCGCCAGCTGGGCCGGGTTAACTCCGTTAGTGGTATAAGCGAGAAAGGCCCAAGGCCTGTAGTCGGTTTAGAACTTGTAGCCGTAAACCGCCTGATGTATAACTTGTATTGTAAGTTAGGAATAGAGAGATACCAACCGGGATACGAGTATGAACCGGTTGGGACTCTATGAACCGACGGGCGTCACCTGTGTATATAAGGGGATGACCCGGCGACGGTTCAAAGAGAGACAACCACAACTCGAGCCTAGGCGAAGCTTGTTTGCTCCCTAGCCATCGAGACCACATCAATTCCATCACAACTAGACGTAGGCTTTTACCTTCATCGAAGGGGCCGAACTAGTATAAAACCCTCGTGTCTTTGTGTCCGCTTTAACCCCTTCAAGTAAACCCGTAGCGATGGCTCCACGACTAAGTCCTTTCGCTAGGACATCTGCCGTGACAAATCCACGACAGTATACCTTCTACTGAAGATCCGAGGGCAAGATCTTTGTTGCCAAGAACGGATCCTTTCTGGAAAAAGAGTTTCTCTCGAAAGAAGTAAGTGGGAGGAAAGTAGAACTCGATGAAGTACTACCTCTTGAACAGGAATGTAGTGCAGCTCAGGAAAATGTTCCTGTGATGCCTACACCGACTGGAGAGGAAAATAATGACGATGATCAAGGTACTTCGGATCAAGTTGCTACTGAACTTCGTAGGTCCACAAGGACACGTTCCGCACCAGAGTGGTACGGCAACCCTGTCCTGGAAATCATGTTGTTAGACAACGGTGAACCTTCAAACTATGAAGAAGCGATGGCGGGCCCAGATTCCAACAAATGGCTTGAAGCCACGAAATCCGAGATAGAATCCATGTATGAAAACAAAGTATGGACTTTGACAGACTTGCCCGATGACCGGAGAGCGATAGAAAACAAATGGATCTTTAAGAAAAAGACGGACGTGGATGGTAATATTACCATCTATAAAGCTCGACTTGTCGCTAAGGGTTATCGGCAAGTTCAAGGGATTGACTACGATGAGACATTCTCTCCCGTAGCGAAGCTGAAGTCCGTCCGAATCATGTTAGCAATTGCCGCATACTATGATTATGAGATATGGCAGATGGACGTCAAAACGGCATTCCTTAACAGACATCTTAAGGAAGAACTGTATATGATGCATCCGGAAGGTTTTGTCGATCCTAATAATGCTAACAAAGTATGCAAGCTCCAACGATCCATTTATGGGCTGGTGCAAGCATCTCGGAGTTGGAACATTCGCTTTGATGAGATGATCAAAGCGTTTGGGTTTATGCAGACTTATGGAGAAGCCTGCGTTTACAAGAAAGTGAGTGGGAGCTCTGTAGCATTTCTCATATTATATGTAGAAGACATACTTTTGATGGGAAATGATATAGAACTTTTGGACAGCATTAAGGCCTACTTGAACAAGTGTTTTTCAATGAAGGACCTTGGAGAAGCTGCTTACACATTAGGCATCAAGATCTATAGGGATAGATCGAGACGCCTCATAGGTCTTTCACAAAGCACATACCTTGATAAGATTTTGAAGAAGTTCAAAATGGATCAGTCCAAGAAAGGGTTCTTGCCTGTGTTGCAAGGTGTGAGATTGAGCTCGGCTCAATGCCCGACCACGGCAAAAGATAAAGAAGAGATGAGTGTCATCCCCTATGCTTCAGCCATAGGATCTATTATGTATGCCATGTGTGTACCAGACCTGATGTAAACCTTGCCGTAAGTTTGGTAGGAAGGTACCAAAGTAATCCCGGCAAGGAACACTGGACAGCGGTCAAGAATATCCTGAAGTACCTAAAAAGGACAAAGGACATGTTTCTCGTTTATGGAGGTGACGAAGAGCTCGTCGTAAAGGGTTACGTCGACGCTAGCTTCGACACAGATCTGGATGACTCTAAGTCACAAACCGGATACGTGTATATGTTGAATGGTGGAGCAGTAAGCTGGTGCAGCTGCAAGCAGAGCGTCGTGGCGGGATCTACATGTGAAGCGGAGTACATGGCAGCCTCGGAGGCAGCGCATGAAGCAATTTGGGTGAAGGAGTTCATCACCTAGAGTCATACCCAATGCGTCGGGGCCGATCAAACTCTTCTGTGACAACACTGGAGCTATTGCCCTTGCCAAGGAGCCCAGGTTTCACAAGAAGACCAGGCACATCAAGCGTCGTTTCAACTCCATCCGTGAAAATGTTCAAGATGGGGACATAGATATTTGCAAAGTACATACGGATCTGAATGTCGCAGATCCGTTGACTAAACCTCTCTCGCGAGAAAAACATGATCAACACCAGAACTCTATGGGTGTTCGATTCATCACAATGTAACTAGATTATTGACTCTAGTGCAAGTGGGAGACTGTTGGAAATATGCCCTAGAGGCAATAATAAAAGGTTATTATTATATTTCCTTATTCATGATAATTGTCTTTATTCATGCTATAACTGTATTATCCGGAAATCGTAATACACGTGTGAATACATAGACCGTAAGATGTCCCTAGTAAGCCTCTAGTTGACTACCTCGTTGATCAACAGATAGTCATGGTTTCCTGACTATGGACATCAGATGTCATTGATAATGGGATCACATCATTAGGAGAATGACATGATGGAAAAGACCCACTCCTAAGCATAGCACAAGATCGTGTAGTTCGTTTGCTAGAGCTTTTCCAATGTCAAGTATCCTTTCCTTAGACCATGAGATCGTGTAACTCCCGGATACCGTAGGAGTGCTTTGGGTGTACCAAACGTCACAACATAACTGGGTGACTATAAAGGTGCACTACAGGTATCTCCGAAAGTGTCTGTTCGGTTGACACGGATCGAGACTGGGATTTGTCACTCCGTATGACGGAGAGGTATCTCTGGGCCCACTCGGTAAAGCATCATCATGATGAGCTCAAAGTGACCAAGTTTTTGGTCACGGGATCATGCATTACGGTATGAGTAAAGTGACTTGCCGATAACGAGACTGAACGAGGTATTGGGATACTGACGATCGAGTCTCGGGCAAGTAACGTACCGATTGACAAAGGGAATTGAATACGGGGTTGTTTGAATCCTCGACATCGTGGTTCATTCGATGAGATCATCGAGGAGCATGTGTGAGCCAACATGGGTATCCAGATCCCGCTGTTGGTTATTGCCCGAGAGCCGTCTCGGTCATGTCTACGTGTCTCCCGAACCCGTAGGGTCTACACACTTAAGGTTCGGTGATGCTAGGGTTGTATGAATATGAGTATGCAGCAAACCGAATGTTATTCGGAGTCCCGGATGAGATCCCGGACGTCACGAGGAGTTTCGGAATGGTCCGGAGGTAAAGAATTATATATAGGAAGTGCTGTTTCGCCATCGGAAAGTTTCGGGTCACCTGATTGTACCGGGACCACCGGAAGTGTCCCGGGGGTCCACCGGGTGGGGCCACCCATCCCGGAGGGCCCCATGGGCTGAAGTGGGGAGGGGAACCAGCCCATAGTGGGCTGGTGCGCCCCCCTTGGCCCACCCCCTGCGCCTAGGGTTGAAACCCTAGGGTGGGGGTGGGGGCCCCACTTGCCTTGGGGGGCACTCCACCCCCCTGGCCGCCGCCCCCCTGGGAGATCAGATCTCCAGGGGCCGGCGCCCCCCTGGGGGCCTATATAAAGGGAGGGGAGGGAGGGGCAGCCGCACCCCTGAGTCTTGGCGCCTCCCTCCCCCTGCTACACCTCTTCCTCCTCCCATAGTTGCTTGGCGAAGCCCTGCCGGAGTTCTGTTGCATCCACCACCACGCCGTCGTGCTGTTGGATCATCATCAACCTCTCCTTTCCCCTTGCTGGATCAAGATGAAGGAGACGTCACGCTGACCGTACGTGTGTTGAATACGGAGGTGCCGTCCGTTCGGCGCTAGGATCTCCGGTGATAGGATCACGACGAGAACGACTACCTCAACCCCGTTCTTTTGAACGCTTCCGCACGCGATCTACAAAGTGGTATGTAGATGCATCTCTCCTTTCACTCGTTGCTTAGATGAACTCATAGATGGATCTTGGTGAAACCGTAGAATTTTTTTTAATTTTCT
Source organism: Aegilops speltoides (assembly GCA_021437245.1). Lineage (NCBI taxonomy): Eukaryota > Viridiplantae > Streptophyta > Magnoliopsida > Poales > Poaceae > Aegilops > Aegilops speltoides. The sequence goes on along the minus strand of CM038141.1, from coordinate 11,003,922 downwards.
GCAACGTTCCCCAACACTCTCTCCGTCCCATATAGTATAATACGTTTTTTAACACTACACTACACTCGTGTTAAGAAACGTCTTACATTTTGGAATGGATGGGGTAGTATATAGTGTGAAATTTCAAGAGTAAAATGCATAATGAATATTGCCTTTTACACATTTTAGGGAGGCTGACTTCCTACTGAATCCCATTGCTGACCGTTTGGACGGTTCAACCCTAGGTTTGTATGTCTCCCCTACGTACAGTAATAGGGAAAAACATGGAATTAGAATGGCAATGCCCACACAAGAATCCTACGGGATTGAACTAATAATGAAGGTTGTTAACTGCACCATACGAAGAGTAAAGAGTAAATAACAAAACCTATCACATTTAGGGCTAGGGTTGCAGAAAACTACCATATTTTTAATTTCTTAAAAAACTACCACTATTTTGGTTGGCCACTTTGAAAAACTATCATGTTGCCCTAATGACTATGCTAGTTAATTTTAATGATGTTTATAACGGATTGGGTTCACTTATCAGCTTTGACCGTTAAGACAGGTGAAGCCCACATGTCAGTGCCTTCCAAAAATATAAGAACCAATCGGTTCCCTGTAACTTTTTAAAAAGTAGAATCGTGTCCTTGTAACCCTAAAAAATAATCGGTTTCTGTAACTTTTTTAAAAAAGCAATAGGGTCCCTGCCGGCGAGCTCGTCGTCGGAGCCACTGCACGCGGCGTGGCCGAGCTCCAAGGGATTGCCGCATAGCCCCGTTCCGGAGTTGTGACACACAGTGCGGCGGAGCTCGTGGGTCGCCGCAGCCACTGTGGGCGACGCCATGCCCGATTAGCTCTTTCCTGCTACTTGCCGCTGTTGCTGCTCCTTCCCGCTGCTTGTCGCCGGTGCTGCTCCTTCCCGTTGTTGCTGCTTGCCGCGGCTGCCGCTTCTTGTGGTTGCTGCTTACCGCTACTCCTTGTGACGGTTGCTCTGTTCCGGAAGCCATGATACCGAGGACACAGTAGCAAGGTTCAGGCAGCAGCGGCACTGTTGGGTTGTATTTTGTGTTGCATGTATATTTTTTTGAAAGAAAACATGCACTTTATTGATTGGAAATAATGGTTACATCGTCTATAAGAAGAGATACAATATTCTTCATAGGCTCCTCAAACCAATCTCTAGTTACGGAAACTTTCGCTAGCCTAGTAAGTTCATGAGCAACCTTATTAGCTATCCTATTACAATGTTCAAATCTAGTCAACGGAAAATCACATGCCATGAAGTAGCAATCCTCGAAGACTGCCGCCGCAACTCCCGCCGATTGTCCTCCATTTTCCATTGTGTCAATGACTTCCATATTATCAGAGTTAATAATAAGACGATTGCATCCCGCCTTTTGTGCAAGAATTAAACCAAACCTCAGAGCCATCGCTTCTTGAAATGACCTTATACACCACATTGCACAAGCTGATTGGTCTAAATTGGGTTACCTTTTCAGGAGAGTTAATCTTTGGGTCATTACAATTGCAGTATCATTCCACCCAGTTGGTATAGAACAGGTATTTACCGCTTGAAGAACCTCTTCGGTCAAGTCATCATCCAACATAGACCAAAATCTTTTGTAAAAAATAGCATGAAGGCCGTCAGGACCTGGCGCCTTTAAATCACCAATATCAAATAGGGCCTTTCGAACCTCCTCGACCGTATAGGGGGCTAGAAGAGCATCATTCATTTCATCGGTCACTTTTTGTTGGACAAGAGATAGAACCTCCGAGTTAGGATGGGAAACTTCTGATGTAAAGAGGTTTGAGAAATATGCCATGATATGATTCTTCATCTCTGTACCTTGCACCCATAGCCCATTATCATCCAGCAATTTTTTAATCTAATTTCTTTTCTTTCTGGCCGTTGCCGCATTATGAAAAAAAGGAGGTGTTACGATCCCATGTAATAGCCAGTTTCCGCGACCACGTTGTACCCCGTAAATCTCCTCTTGTTCCAACAGATTTTCAATGAGGACAAGAATCTCCTTTTGTCGCACTTGAGACTCCGCACCCATAGGTCCCTCCGCAGCCTTTCTAGTTCTTTTTTTAAGTTTGTTAATTCTTTTTTTCGGTCCCTTCAGAATATCACGATCCCAAATATGCAGATCCGCCTTCACCGCCCGTGTACGGTCAGCGAGAGATGACCCAATATCCATCATCTTTGCTTTATCCCATGATGTACATACAATTTCTACAACTGTCTCTTCTTTGAGCCATTGAGTTTCAAATTGTTTTACTCGACCCCTTGGGAGATTAAACATATTCACATCAAAGTAATCTGTATCCAGGATGAGGGGTCGATGATCAGAGTGTACGTATTCTTCATTTATGACTGCCGCCCGAGGAAATTTATTCGCCCAATCCACATTGCAAACTGCACGGTCAAGTCTCTCCCTAATTTCGCCTCTTCTCCAAGTGAATAGATCGCCAATACATCCCATATCCTCTAGACCGCACTCTTGCAAACAATTACGAAAATCTCCTCATCATAGCATTAGGTCTGGCGTTACCGCCCTCCTTTTTAGAAGAAAGTAAAATTTAATTAAAATCACCCAAGACTACCCATGGGTGTTTGCCCTTACAATGTAAATTCTGAATATCATCCCATGACAAACTACCACTACTAGGGAAAAGCCTATACACAGAATCTTACCAACACCGCGCTTTAAAATAAGGCGCTGCTGCTACTTAGCAGTAGCGAGCTCAAGCTTAACTCGCTACTGAAATAAATATAGCAGTAGCGCGCCGCTCAAAGATGCGCTATTGATATAATTCCCACGAGGCTGCCGCGAGGCTAGTTCTAGCAGCAACGCGTTATAACAAAGAGCGCTGCTGCTACGTAGCATAGTAGCAGCACATTTCACCAATAAGCGCTACTGCTAAGTTTACTACAAAAATTTAGTTTCACCTCGCTCCGTGAAGAGAGTTTCTACCACCTTAAATATGTTACTTCTCAAACTTTGACAAGCAATTGGTCTTCATTGAACTCTATGTGTAGAATTTGTCGCCGCAATATGAGTCTTCACCACGTTCCTAAACCGGTGAGGACTCATATTGACAAATCAGATTGTACACAAAAATATCGTTGATGATCAATGTATTTTTGATACATTGAAGTCTATTTTTACATGCTGACACATAGCAGTAGCACTTCTTTGTGAAAGGCGCTGCTGCTAGGTAGTTTAGCAGTAGCGTCTTTCTCTATAGCGCGCTACTGCTAAGCCATTCCATCTCCCCTCTCCTCTATCCCATCCACTCACACTCACACACTCACTGGATCCCCGCGCCAGTTCTCCCCCGTCGCCCCTCCTCCCTCTGCGCCGCCGTCACCTTCTCCTCCTTGCTGGACTTGGTACCGGCCTCCTCCTCCGTCCTCCCTCCACTCGCCGCAGGCCGGCCCCTCCTCGCTCAGCCTTCCTCCTCTGTCCTCCCTCCACTGGCCCCCGGCCGGCCCCTCCTCGCTCCGCCTTCCTCCTCCGTCCTACTCTCTTCTCCCTCCTCGAATCGCCCCTCCTTCTCCCTCCTCCCTGCTACATTTTGATTTAGTAGGCTAGTTCATATGCAACATTTTGATTTAGTTGATATGATTTAGTAGGCTAGTTGATTTAGTTGATTTAGAACATTTTGATTTAGTTGATTTAGAACATTTTGATTTAGTTGATTTAGTAGGCTAGTTGATTTAGTTGATTTAGAACATTTTGATTTAGTTGATTTAGCAGGCTAGTTCATTTAGTTGATTTAGTATGCACCATTTTATTGTTATTTTTTCTGTACATGGATAGGTAGATGCTTTTGTTTTTTTATAATAATTTACTTTTTGGCAAAATGTAGGTGGTACCTTGTCATCTAATATGTTACTAGATCTTAGGATTATAATTGTCCATCAAATTGCTTCTCGCGGAAGAACCAAAAATATCACATGCTACTGTTTTTCTTTCCTGTGAAGTGGATAGTTAATCCTTTGCTCATATTGCTTTAGGAAAAATGGCGCCACCACCACCACCACCACTATGTCGACTGTGCTAGTCAAGGTGCGCTAGGAGCCTTGCAACTGGCAAGCTGTTTGGCATCTACTTCCAGCCGAGTTTTCGTCATACGGCGGTAAGAAATTAGATGAAATGTAATAACTATTTTATTTTTAGTGTTGGCATTACTGCATTGTGTCATTTTGCTGATTTTACATAGATCGTCCCATGCAATGTGAGGTTGAAATTCAACAAGCTGACAGGAGACACTGTGACATTTGAGGCTCATGGGGGGGCGTACACTATGGAGGTCGAGAAATGATGCAATATGTCGTAGATTGGAGGAGATGGATGGGCCCGTTTCGTCGCCCGCATGCGTCTTACTGGTGGTGAGTTGATCAGCTTCTCCTTCAGAGCAGAAAGACCCAAGCTGGCTGTCATTTATCTCAACCTGGTGGAAGATGATGATGATGACGAAGATGATGCAGATAATGAGGATCCACTCGGTGAAGATGATGAGGACCCACTTCATGAAGCCATCGTAGCTCAGAGAACAAGGCTGAGCGAGGAGGTGGTGTCCAACCTATGGGACATAATTCCGCCACGTGCTGACTTTGTCGGGGTGCCATTCGTGACCCGCCTGACAAATACCATGGTTGATCGACATGATATGGTATGTTATACTTACAAATGCAAATTATCCGATGAAATACTTACTGTACAGTCCAATGATATGGTATGTTGTGTGGAATCTAGTCGACGATATGTCTTAGTGTAGAGTTCGATCACATGCTTATTAGTGTAGAATCTAAGGAACTATTAATAGTGTAAATAATCCATATGTACTTATTTGCGAGGCTATTTATTAATTGATATGTTTTTCTTATTCAGAAATTGGCAAAGAGCATATCTGTGAGTTATGGTATCCAGCCTGATGAAGAAGGCTCAGCCGGACTACGCCTTAGTGCAAGGGGCTCCGTCACAACCTGTACTTACCGCGTGGACACGGACGGTCGCACACACTTAAACTCGATTGGGTGGAAGAAACTCCTCGATGGCAAGAATCTTCGTGTTGGATAGGCCATCCTAATTACTATCAGGAACACCAACCGCCCAGGGTTGAGGATGATGATTGTCTTTGATATCATCTAGAACTACATATGTGTGTGTGGCTATATCATCTAGAACTACATATGATGATCGTCGTCGATATCATCTAGAACTACATATGATGATCGTCGTCGATATCATCTAGAACTACATATGATGATCGCCGTTGATATGACCTTGTACTGCTTGAGGATGCATGTTGACTATGCATGAAATTGTTATCTAATACTCTCTTTGTTCCAAATTACTCGTCGTGGTTTGAACTAAAACCATGACGAGAAATTTGGAACGAAGGGATTACTACCCAGTACTTATAATGGTTTATGAATTTGATATCTAGTAGCAGTACCTAGTATCTAGTATCTGAAAGGGAAAGGGGTATAGGGAAAAATGATGAAAGATATAGCAGTAGCGAGGGACTGCGAAATCGCTACAGCTAACTAATAGTAGCACGTTCGGCAAAAACGCTGCTAATATCGTCAACAGTAGTAGCGTGGATACGGACCGTGCTACTACTATAAGTGAGCTATAGCGCCTTATTAGTAGCGCAGCCAGCCGCGCTGCTGCTAGCCTCAAAACCCGCGCTACTACTAGGGTTTTCCCTAGTAGTGTACGCTCACTCCAGCTCGGACGACCATAAAACCCTGTAAAACGCCACTGTACAATATCCTCGTTCATAAATAAAATATCAATGAAATTATCCGAGACATAATTCAAAACAACTTTATTTATCTTATGATAAAACAAAACAAGGCCTCCGGCCCGACCATCGCTCTCCACTACAAACATCGAATCCGAATTTAAAACACAACGCAGCTCATCGGCTTTACATTTATTCAAGTGAGACTCTGAAAGAAAAATCACATCCGCCTTAGTACGCCCTTGAAGCTTCAAGAGCTCTCGAACTGCCGTGGGGGAGAGCATACCATGACAGTTCCATCCTAGGATTTTCATTTGGCCCCCGGCAGACCTCCTCCTCGGAGGCCGCCGATGCGCCATCATCTCCAACTGACTCCCTCATCTGCTCCATATGCGCCTCCTCATCCTATGTCTCCTTAGCTACATGTGTGAGTACCCCATCCCCATCCCCATCCTTCACAGTTACCACTCTCCCTGTACAAAGTCGCTTGGAGGACACATTCAAATCACCATACAGGACGCGCTCATAGCTCTCCATCTCTTTCTCAAAAAAAAGTCTAACTCACTACCTGTTAGTCTAGGATCAGATGGGAATCTCCTCTTTTTACCTATAGTTACCTAACGTGCATTCTCTGCTCTCTCAAAAACTCCCACATTTTTTCCTTTCCTCCCCTTGCTCTTTTGCTTGCCCTGCACCGAATTTTTCCCAGCAATAAAAGTAAATGCCACATTACCATTTGTTGTTTCCTGAGCAGCCAGCCTAGCAGCAACAGCCCCTAAAAGAGCCTCCAGCACACCGAGCATGAATAAAAGCCCATCATGTTTAGCAGCGGCTGTAGCTGCACCCTGTGAATGGCTGCCTCCACCCATGGGATGGATCCCCTGACTCTCCTAGCCAGTAGGACCTCCACTATGGCCAGCAGTAGCAACCAGCGCCTTGGCATAGCTGGGCACTACCGGCTACAGCAGCTCGTGGCCCTCCTGGCCATGCATAACACCTGGATGGGTGCAGCCCAGCACCGCCAACCCTTGGCCCTCCTGGCCAAGGTTAGCAGGGGCAGCCAGACCCACTTCCCGGTCCGCCTGACCGGGAGCAGCTCAAAAGGAGTCGGCGATAGAGCCACAGGAACCCGGCCCTCTTGGCCGAGTGGAGCATCCAGCGCGCCCACCTAGTCCACCTGACCAAGTGACGCACCAGGCGCACCCACTTGGTCCTCCTGGCCGGTGGTCGTCTTGGCTGAAGTAGCGGCCCCCTTATCAGAGACCGTGAGACCACTCACGACAGTGGCCACCTTGACAATGTCCATGGGCTTGGCGTTATTGTTGTTGTTGGTGATGCTTGTGGTCGGATTCTTGCCGCCGCGAGAGTAGTTCCCGAAGAGGAGACCCCTCCTTCTAGCACCTTGGCTCTTCCAGTATGGCTCACCACTAAGATTTCTAGGGAAGCAAGCTACTCTCTTCTCACTTGGGATTTTACAAAATATCTTAGAAGTATGACCCACAATCCCACAAAACTCACAGTAGAAAGGTAGCTTCTCATACTTTACATCAAATTTAAGTATCTTTGAACTACCTAAAGGGGTAAACTCTACAGAAGTCTTCAGAGGTTCATGCAATAAGAGCTTCACGCGCACACGCAAATATTTTTCAACAATTACATGGTTACGGTGCGATACCTCCAGCACCTCTCCCAATTGATCCTCGAGAGACCACCTATACTCTCCGTCTTAAGAACGAACGTAAGATCTTGTACCTGGACCCATATGGTCATGACGCCAAGGTCTACCTCCGTCGGGTCACCCTTGCTATCGAATTCGGCGAAGATGAGCCCATCCCACTTGAAGTGCCATGGCTGCGCCTTAAGCACAAACCGACGGTCACTCTTAGCGGCGAAGTTGAGGATGAACCTCCCGTCGTCACTGTCCACCTCTTGGAGGGTGGTCGCCCCTTGGTTCTTCCAAAACGAGTTCCGGAGATCATCGAGGATGACCCTTGGGTTGGCCTGGAAAGGGGAGAGGAGGCGTCCAACCACGAGGAAACCACTGATGGCCTTGTCGGCAGCCTCCATGTCAACAACCAGAGGATGTCTCCCCGACATATTCGTCCCCAACTGGTTATGCATTGCAAGGTGGAGAGACAAACCAGCTTGGGCAATGGCCGACGGGGAACCCATCCCCGCTGCAACATCTGTTACCCCCCTCAAACCCTCTCCACTCACTGGTTTCTTCCCCCAACCATCACACACATTCTCTCCCTGACCCTCCATGGCACACTCCCCTCGGTTGCAGCAAGATTTTGAAAAGAGAAGAGAGCAGATGCTGCTGCACTGGTGATAGCAATGAGGAGGAATAATCTCTCCTGAACCCACAAATATAGCAGGCCCGGGTCCCGTTCCACACAGCCTCAATAACAAAATTGATGATATTAATCACGAGTAAAAGGCCGTGAATGAGCAGTTTCCTAATAACTCCAGCGAGAAAAACTCCCTTTCCCTCAAAACATTCACCAACGGGCAGAGTTGGATCCAAGAACGAGATCACAATCAAATCCCGCTGAAAACTCGTACTAAAACCTGGAATGGATAAATTAACTAGCAATACTGCATGAATTGACTGTGAATCCCGGGCGGAAATCTCGCCCCCCTCCTCCTTGGAAACACTCATGGAGCCTCTGAATTCTATCCTATTATCCTCACAAGGTGTCGGCGGGATCCCACCTGTCAAAATATTCTATTCCCCTAGATGATCCCCACTGATTCCTCTCCTTACTTTCCAAACTAGAGAAAGAAGCTACCAAGTAATTGGGATTAAAGACCACCTCTAAGTTTTTACCCAAATCACGCGTCACCAGATCAGCAGTTTCCATCGCTAAATTAGGCCCAGCCGGACCTTCCTCATGCGAATCAGAGGATATCTTGAATCTCACCTGCAAATTTATGGCACAAATCCTTCACTCTTCTTCTTGAATGCTCGAGGCAACTTTCCCGATTTTTCGCCATCTTGATTAATCTCCTCGATCTCTACCGAAAGGCCTTCCACTCCTGATCGCTGAAGATGCCCCCGATGGGTCCATCTCCACGAGGCGGCACCCCCTTATCCGGCGGAGCCGCCGTCGATGGGGCCGCCATCTAGGCCGCCAGGATTTCCTTCGCCGCGAGGTCGCCGGTGCGGTCGCCCGCCCGCGCCAGAGTCTTTTCGCTAGTGCCGCTACATGGAATGGCTGATGGATGGGGGAGTGTGGTGGGATTGGTAGCTGCCAGTTATTCCTCTCCTGAAAGCGGTACGAACTTCTGAATTTAGGGCCTGTTTGGTTGATAAGTCCTAGGACTTTTTTTAATCCCAACTTATAAGTCCCAAGTCCCTAAAAAGTCCCTACCTGTTTGGTTCCTGAGACTTATAAGTCCCTATAAGACCATATTACAACTATAAGTCCCTATACGTCCCTCTTTGAGAGTCTTATTTCATAAGTCCCAAATGCCCACTTTAAGTCCCTATAAGTCCCTCCTGTTTGGTTTAGATGGGACTTATAGGGACTTCTTTAAGTCCCTAAACCAATAAGTCCCTGAAAACAAACACCTCTTAGGATTTGTTATACTTGCTGTGTTATCATGGCCGTGGTTAGTAGGCGAGCAACCTACTACTTTGGTTCAGGTTTACCTAATCGTCTTGTGTTGCATGTATATTAGAGATGTGGCCACCTCCTAGTTCTGTATAGTTGAGGTAGGGGTCTTTCCTTGTAATTATATATACGTGCACCAGCATCCCATCAATACAACGTCTATTGTATTCCAATCTTTTCCGTCTACATGGTATCATCTTGGTCGGTCCGACCCTAGGGTTTGCCTTCGCAGCCACCGCCGCGCCTCCCAGTTGCGCGTGCCACCACCGCCGCCGCCGCACAACACAGGCACACAGCCGCCGCGCCCTTTCCTCTCTTCCACCGTGCCACCGCCCCTTGTGCCGCTCGCTTTTCGCCCCCTGCCCATGCCGATCGCCGCCGCTGTGCGACTCTCTCCTGCGCCGCCTCCCCTCCCGGCCAGCGCCATCCTACCCGCGCCCCCGCCCCCCGCAGCCGCCTCCCCTCCCAGCCGCTGCTCGCCGCGCCCTCCCCCGCTGCCAACCCTAACCCTCCACCTGTTGGGGAACGTAGTAATTTCAAAAAAAATTCATACACACACGCAAGATCAGGTGATGTATAGCAACGAGAAGGGGAGTGTATCTTCATACCCTTGAAGATCGCTAAGCAGAAGCGTTTATCAACGCGGTTGATGTAATCGTACGTCTTCACGATACGACCGATCCAAGTACCGAACGCACGGCACCTTCGAGTTCAGGACACGTTCAGCTCGATGACGTCCTTGCCTTCTCGATCCAGCAAGACGGGTGAAGTAGTAGATGAGTTCCGGCAGCACGACGGCGTGGTGAAGGTGTTGGTGAAGAACAATCTCCGAAGGGCTTCGCCTAAGCACTACGGAAACTATGACGGAGGATAAACTAGAGGGGACGGGGTTGCCGGCACACGGCTTGGTGTTTCTTGATGTGTCTTTGGTGCTCGCCCTGCCCTCTATTTATATGTTGAGCCTTGGGGTCGAAACTTGGAGTAAAGCCTCCACAAAGTCGGTTTCACCCGAAGGCAAGAGTCCTTCTCGGACTCGGGGCGACGCCAGGTTCCCGGTGTCTAGACCTGACGCCAGGACCTGGCGTCGCCCCGAACTCGACAAAACTTCCTTTGCGCTTTCCAAAACCTTGTGGGCTTTCCCTTTGGCCCAAATAACGTGTTCTCGTACCCAAACATTTCGGGAAATATCCGGAACCCCTTCCAGTGAATTCCGGAACCCTTCCGGAGATCAAACACTATTATCCCACATATAAAATTTTATCTCCGGACCATTCCGGAGTTCCTCGTCATGTCCATGATCTCATCCGGGACTCCGAACAACATTCGGTTACCAACATGCATAACTCATATAATACTATATCATCAATGAAACGTTAAGCGTGCGGACCCTACGGGTTCGAGAACTATGTAGACATGACCTAGAACTATTCTCGGTCAATAGCCAATAGTGAAACCTGGATGCTCATATTGGTTCCTACATATTCTACGAAGATCTTTATCGGTCAAACCGCATAACAACATACGTTGTTCCCTTTGTCATCGGTATGTTACTTGCCGAGATTCGATCGTCGGTATCCAATACCTAGTTCAATCTCGTTACCGGCAAGTCTCTTTACTCATTCCGTAATACATCATTTCATAACTAACTTATTAGTTACAATGCTTGCAAGGCTTAGGTGATGAGTATTACCGAGAGGGCCCAGAGATACCTCTCCGCCAATCGGAGTGACAAAACCTAATCTCGAATTATGCCAACTCAACATGCACCTTTGGAGACACCTGTAGAGCACCTTTATAATCACCCAGTTACGTTGTGACGTTTGGTAGCACACAAAGTGTTCCTCCGGTAAACGGGAGTTGCACAATCTCATAGTTGCAGGAACTTTGTATAAGTCATGAAGAAAGCAATAGCAACATACTAAACGATCAAGTGCTAAGCTAACGGAATGGGTCAAGTCAATCACATCATTCTCCTAATGATGTGATCCCATTAATCAAATGACAACACATGCCTATGGTTAGGAAACATAACCATCTTTGATCAATGAGCTAGTTCAAGTAGAGGCATACTAGTGACACTATGTTTGTCTATGTATTCACACATGTATCATGTTTCCGGTTAATACAATTCTAGCATGAATAATAAACATTTATCATGATATAAGGAAATAAATAATAACTTTATTATTGCCTCTAGGGCATATTTCCTTCAGTCTCCCACTTGCACTAGAGTCAATAATCTAGATCACATCACCATGTGATTAACATCGATAGCTCACATCATCATGTGATTAACACCCATAGTTCACATCGCCATGTGACCAACACCCAAAGGGTTTACTAGATTCAGTAATCTAGTTCACATCGCTATGTGATTAACACCCAAAGAGTACTAAGGTGTGATCATGTTTTGCTTGTGAGAGAATCTTAGTCAACGGGTCTTTCACATTCAGATCCGTTATGTATTTTGCAATTTTCTATGTCTACAATGCTCTGCACGGAGCTACTCTAGCTAATTGCCCCCACTTTCAATATGTATCTAGATCGAGACTTAGAGTCATCCAGATCGGTGTCAAAACTTGCATCGACGTAACCCTTTACGACGAACCTTTTGTCACTTCCATAATCGAGAAACATATCCTTATTCCACTAAGGATAATTTTGACATTGTCCATGATCTACTCCTAGATCACTATTGTACTCCTTGCCAAACTCGAGTGTAGAGTATACAAAGATCTGGTACACTGCATGGCATACTTTATAGAACCTATGGCCAAGGCATAGGGAATGACTTTCATTCTCTTTCTATCTTACGCCATGGTCGGGTTTTGAGTCTTACTCAATTTCACACCTTGTAACACAGCAAGAACTCTTTCTTTGATCGCTCCATTTTGAACTACTTCAAAATCTTGTCAAGGTATGTACTCATTGAAAAAACTTATCAAGCGTCTTGATCTATCTCTATAGATCTTGATGCTCAATATGTAAGCAGCTTCACCGAGGTCTTTCTTTGAAAAACTCCTTTCAGACACTCCTTTATGCTTTGTAGAATAATTCTACATTATTTTCGATCTACAATATGTCATTCACATATACTTATCAGAAATGCTGTAGTGCTCCCACTCACTTTCTAGTAAATACAGGCTTCACCGCAAGTCTGTATAAAACTATATGCTTTGATCAAGTTATCAAAGCGTATATTCCAACTCTGAGATGCTTGCACCAGTCCATAGATGGATCGCTGGAGCTTGCGTATTTTGTCAGCACCTTTAGGATTGACAAAACCTTCTGGTTGTATCATACACAACTCTTCTTTAAATCCATTAAGGAATGTAGTTTTGTTTATCCATTTGCCAGATTTCATAAAAAACGGCAATTGCTAACATGATTTGGACAGACTTAAGCATCGCTACGAGTTAAAAAATTTCATCGTAGTCAACACCTTGAACTTTGTCAAAAACCTTTTTCGACAAGTCTAGCTTTGTAGATAGTAACACTACTATCAACGTCCGTATTCCTCTTGAAGATCCATTTATTTTCTATGGTTTGCCGATCATCGGGCAAATCCATCAATGTCCATACTTTGTTCTCATACATGGATCATATCTCAGATTTCATTGCCTCAAACCATTTTGCGAAATCTGGGCTCATCATCGCTTCCTCATAGTTCGTAGGTTCGTCATGGTCAAGTAACATGACCTCCAGAATGGGATTACCGTACCACTCTGGTGTGGATCTCACTCTGGTTGACCTACGAGGTTTGATAGTAACTTGATCTGAAGTTACATGATCATCATCATTAGCTTCCTCACTAATTGGTGTAGTAATCACTGGAACTGATTTCAGTGATGAACCATTTTCCAATTCGGGAGAAGGTACAATTACCTCATAAAGTTCTACTTTCCTCCCACTCACTTCTTTCGAGAGAAACTCCTTCTCTAGAAAGGATCCATTTTTAGCAATGAATATTTTGCCTTTGGATCTGTGATAGAAGGTGTACCCAACAGTTTCCTTTGGGTATTCTATGAAGACGCACTTCTCCGATTTGGGTTTGAGCTTATCAGGATGAAACTTTTTCACATAAGCATCGCAGCCCCAAACTTTAAGAAACGACAACTTTGGTTTCTTGCTAAATCACAGTTCATATAGTGTCGTCTCTGCGGATTTAGATGGTGCCCTATTTAACGTGAATGCAGCTGTCTCTAATGCATGATCACAAAACGATATTGGTAAATCGGTAAGAAACATCATAGATTGTACTATATCCAATAAAGTACGGTTATGACGTTCGGACACACCATTATGATGTGGTGTTCCAGGTGGCATGAATTTGTGAAACTATTCCACATTGTTCTAATTGAAGACCAAACTCGTAACTCAAATATTTGTCTCCGCGATTAGATCATAGAAACCTTATTTTCTTGTCACGATGATTTTCCACTTCACTCTGAAATTCTATGAACTTTTCAAATGTTTCAGACTTATGTTTCATCAAGTAGATATACCCATATCTGCTCAAATCATCTTTGAAGGTCAGAAAAATAACGGTACCCGCCGCGAGCCTTATACACTCATCGGATCGCATACATCAGTATGTATTATTTCCAATAAGTCAGTTGCTCGCTCCACTGTTCCAGAGAACGGAGTTTTAGTCATCTTGTACATGAGGCATGGTTCGCAAGCATCAAGTGATTCATAATCAAGTGATTCCAAAATCCCATCAGCATGGAGTTTCTTCATGCGCTTTACACCAATATGACCTAAACAGCAGTGCCACAAATAAGTTGCACTATCATTATTAACTTTGCATCTTTTGGTTTCAATATTATGAATATGTGTATCACTACGATCGAGATCCAATGAACCATTTTCATTGGGTGTGTAACCATATAAGGTTTTTATTCATGTAAACAGAACAACAGTTTATTCTCTTACTTAAATGAATAACTGTATTGCAATAAACACGATCAAATCATATTCATGCTCAACGCAAACACCAAATAACATTTATTTAGGTTCAACACTAATCCCGAAAGTATAGGGAGTGTGCGATGATGATCATATTAATCTTGAAACTACTTTCAACACACATCGTCACTTCACCCTTAACTAGTTTACATTTATTCGCAACTCCGTTTGAGTTACTACTCTTAGCAACTGAACCAGTACCAAATACCGAGGGGTTGCTATAAACACTAGTAATGTACACATCAATAACATGTATATCAAATATACCTTTGTTCACTTTGCCATCCTTCTTATCCGCCAAATACTTGGGGTAGTTCTGCTTCGATGACCAGTCCCTTTGCGGTAGAAGCACTTAGTCTCGTGCTTAGGTCCGGACTTGGGCTTCCTCACTTGAGCAGCAACTTGCTTGCCGTTCTTCTTGAAGTTCCCTTCTATCCCTTTGCCCTTTTCTTGAAACTAGTGGTCTTGTTAACCATCAACACTTGATGTCTTTCTTGATTTCTACCTTCATCGATTTCATCATCATGAAAAACTCGGGAATCATTTTCGTCATCCCTTGCATACTATAGTTCATCACAAAGTTCTACTAACTTGGTGATGGTGACTAGAGAACTCTATCAATCACTATCTTATCTGGAAGATTAACTACCACTTGATTCAAGTGATTGTAGTACCCAGACAATCTGAGCACATGCTCACTAGTTGAGTGATTCTCCTCCATCTTTTAGCTATAGAACTTATTGGAGATTTCCTATCTCTCAACTCGGGTATTTGCTTGAAATATTAACTTCAATTCCTGGAACATCTCATATGGTCCATGACGTTCAAAACGTCTTTGAAGTCCCGATTCTAAGCCGATAAGCATGGTGCACTAAACTATCAAGTAGTCATCATATTGAGCTAGCCAAACGTTCATAACGTCTGCATCTGCTCCTGCAATAGGTCTGTCACCTAGCGGTGCATCCAGGACATAATTTTTCTGTGCAGCAATGAGGATAAACCTCAGATCACGGATCCAATCCGCATCATTGCTATTAACATCTTTCAACATAATTTTCTCTAGGAACATATCAAAATAAACATATGAAAGCAACAACGTGAGCTATTGATCTACAATATAATTTGCAAAATACTACCAGGACTAAGCTCATGATAAATTTAAGTTCAATTAATCATATTACTTAAGAACTCCCACTTAGACAGACATCTTTCTAGTCATCTAAGTGATCACGTGATCCAAATCAACTAAACCATAACCGATCATCACGTGAGATGTAGTAGTTTTAAATGGTGAACATCACTATGTTGATCATATCTACTATATGATTCACGCTCGACCTTTCGGTCTCCATGTTCCGAGGCCATATCTGCATATGCTAGGCTCGTCAAGTTTAACCTGAGTATTCCGCGTGTGCAAAACTGGCTTGCACCCGTTGTAGATGGACGTAGAGCTTATCACACCCAATCATCACGTGGTGTCTGGGCACGACGAACTTTGGCAACGGTGCATACTCAGGGAGAACACTTCTTGATAATTTTTAGTGAGAGATCATCTTAAAATGCTACCGTCAATCAAAGCAAGATAAGATGCATAGAGGATAAACGTCACATGCAATCAATATAAGTGATATTATGTGGCCATCATCATCTTGTGCTTGTGATCTCCATCTCCGAAGCACCATCATGGTCACCATCGTCACCGGCGCGAGACCTTGGTCTCCATCATAGCATCGTTGTCGTTTACGCCATCTATTGCTTCTACGACTATCGCTACCGCTTAGTGATAAAGTAAAGCAATTACAGGGCATTTGCATTTCATACAATAAGCGACAACCATATGGCTCCTGCCGATTGCCGATAACCGGTTACAAAACATGATCATCTCATATAATAAAATATAGCATCACGTCTTGGCCATATCACATCACAACATGCCCTGCAAAAACAAGTTAGACGTCCTCTACTTTGTTGTTGCAAGTTTTACATGGCTGCAACGGGCTTAGCAAGAACCGTTCTTACCTACACATCAAAACCACAACGATAGTTCGTCAAGTTAGTGCTGTTTTAACCTTCGCAAGGACCGGGCGTAGCCACACTCGATTCAGCTAAAGTGAGAGAGCGACACACCGCCAGCCACCTTTAAGCACGAGTGCTCGTAATAGTGAAACCAGTCTCGCGTAAGCGTCACGTAAATGTCTGTCGGGCGCTTCATCTCACAATACCGCCCGAACCAAAATACGACATGCTGGTAAGCAGTATGACTTGTATCGCCCACAACTCACTTGTGTTCTACTCGTGCATATAACATCAACGCATAAAACCTAGGCTCGGATGCCACTGTTGGGGAACGTAGTAATTTCAAAAATTTCCTACGCACACGCAAGATCATGGTGATGTATAGCAACGAGAAGGGGAGTGTATCTTCATACCCTTGAAGATCGCAAGCGGAAGGTTTATCAATGCGGTTGATGTAGTCGTACGTCTTCACGATCCGACCGATCCAAGTACCGAACGCACGGCACCTTCGAGTTCAGCACACGTTCACCTCGATGACGTCCTCGCCATCTTGATCCAGCAAGACGGGCGAAGTAGTAGATGAGTTCCGGCAGCACGACGGCGTGGTGACGGTGTTGGTGAAGAACAATCTCCGCAGGGCTTCGCCTAAGCACTACGGAAACTATGACGGAGGATAAAATAGAGGGACGGGGTTGCCAGCACACGGCTTGGTGTTTCTTGATGTGTCTTTGGTGATAGCCCTACCCCTCTATTTATATGTTGAGCCTTGGGGTCGAAACTTGGAGTAAAAGCCTCCACAAAGTCGGTTTCACCCGAAAGGCAAGAGTCCTTCTCGGACTCCAAGGCCAGACGCCAGGGTTCCCGGCGTCTGGACCCAGACGCCAGGGACCCTGGCGTCTGGCCCCTAGACTCCGCAAACTGAAGGAAATATGCCCTGGAGGCAATAATAAAGTTATTATTTATTTCCTTATATCATGATAAATGTTTATTATTCATGCTAGAATTGTATTAACCGGAAACATGATACATGTGTGAATACATAGACAAACATAGTGTCACTAGTATGCCTCTACTTGAACTAGCTCATTGATCAAAGATGGTTATGTTTCCTAACCATAGGCATGTGTTGTCATTTGATTAATGGGATCACATCATTAGGAGAATGATGTGATTAACTTGACCCATTCCGTTAGCTTAGCACTTGATCGTTTAGTATGTTGCTATTGCTTTCTTCATGACTTATAAAAAGTTCCTGCAACTATGAGATTGTGACTCCCATTTACCGGAGGAACACTTTGTGTGCTACCAAACGTCACAACGTAACTGGGTGATTATAAAGGTGCTCTACAAGTGTCTCCAAAGGTGCATGTTGAGTTGGCATAATTCGAGATTAGGTTTTGTCACTCCGATTGGCGGAGAGGTATCTCTGGGCCCTCTCGGTAATACTCATCACCTAAGCCTTGCAAGCATTGTAACTAATGAGTTAGTTATGAAATGATGTATTATGGAACGAGTAAAGAGACTTGCCGGTAACGAGATTGAACTAGGTATTGGATTCCGACGATGGAATCTCGGGCAAGTAACATACCGATGATAAAGGGAACAACGTATGTTGTTATCCGGTTTGACCGATAAAGATCTTCGTAGAATATGTAGGAACCAATATGAGCATCCAGGTTTCACTATTGGTTATTGACCGAGAATAATTCTAGGTCATGTCTACATAGTTCTCGAACCCGTAGGGTCTGCACGCTTAACATTTCGTTTACGATATAGTATTATATGAGTTATGCATGTTGGTAACCGAATGTTGTTCGGAGTCCCGGATGAGATCATGGACATGACGAGGAACTCCGGAATGGTCCAGAGATAAAATTTTATATATGGGATAATAGTGTTTGATCTCCGAAAGGGTTCCGGAATTCACTGGAAGGGGTTCCGGATGTTTCCCGAAATGTTTGGGTACGAGAACACATTTTTTGGGCCAAAGGGGAAAGCCCACAAGGTTTTTGGAAAGCGCAAAGCCACCGCCTCTCACCACTGCCGCCGCCCCATCGCCATGTCTTTGCTCGACTCATCCACCACCCGCTCGTCGAACCCATTCGCCTGCCCCGAGCCCTCCGCCGCCGCCATCCGTGACCTCAACATTGAGGCCCGGGTCCCTATCTGTCTCGACAGCTCCAGCACGTCGTACTACGCGTCGAAGACCTATTTTAACCTCATCTTCCGCGAGTACTATCTCACCGAGCACATCGACGGTTTTGTGGACAGCACGTAGATGCGCGGAGATCCGGAGTGGTTCGCTATCGAGGCCATGATCATCCGTTGGTTCTACCAGACGGTCTCGAAGGACATCTTCCACACGGTCGTCGCCGAGGATGACGACGCATGCAACGTGTGGGCCAAGATCAACGCGCTCTTCATCGACAACAAACTTCAATGCCTTGTTTTCTTGCAGCAGGAGTTCTTCGGCTGTCACCAGGACAACTCCACCATCGACGAGTACTGCATGAGGCTCAAGATGCTCGCCGACGAGCTTCGCAACATCAACGCCAAAGTCTCTGACGACCTCATGCTGAGCACCCTCGCCGCGGCCTTAACGAACTTTGGCAACGCGGCGTCCAACGTCACCCTGCTACTGCAGCCCGCTTTTCAGCGCGTCCTCGCGTACCGCAAACTTGAGGAGCACCGGATGATGAAGCTGAAGCAGCGGGTCTAGCACACCGCCCTCGCCGTCGGCACCACCCGCGATGGCCCTGCTCCTCCAGCCGTGCCTCGTCAGCCCATGCTGCCCGCGCTGGCCGGCTACTACCTGCTGCCGCCCGCACCACCCATACCTCCCGCGCCTCCCTAATAGCTGCAAGGTGGCGGGGGCCAGCGCAACCGGCGGGGCGGCAGGTGCCGCCGCGAGCAGCAGCCGTAGAAGTAGCAGGCGCCGGGCACAGGGGGATGCCCCGCTACCAGCAGCCGCCCCTGCCGTGGGCCACCGGTCAGAAGCCATAGACGGGCGTTGTCCATGCCTATCACATGCCCGTCCCGCGGGCCCCCGCATCGGTTCTTCTTGGTCCCCGCCCCACGGGCCACCAGGCGTTCCTCGGTGCCCCCTACCAGCCCTACGGTGCTCCGCTCGCTTCGTCCCCACTCGGTGGCTACGGTGCGCCCGCTCAGGCGCCACCCTATGGAGGCCAGCCGCCGCCGCCGGTACCTGCACCGTGGTACCCCGCCCTCCTGGCCGTCCTACACTCGCCGCCGTCGCCAAGTAACTATGCCGGTGGAGGTGAATGGTACATGGACTCGGGTGCTACTACGCACATGACAGCTCATCCCGGTAACCTCTCCTCTTCCACTCCAGTTAACACACCCACTCGTATCACCGTTGGCAACGGTTCCTCTTTACCTATCACCCATTTACCCATGTCAGTAGCACTAGTTTTTCTTCTAGTTCCACACCTATCACTATGTCTAATGTCCTTGTCTCCCCTGACTTAGTCACTAGTTCAGTTTCCATTCGTCGTCTTGCTCGTGAGAATCCTCTTACTGTTGAATTTGACGGTGTTGGTTTTTCTGTGCAGGACGCCCATACCCAGATGGTGCTTCACCGATGTGATAGCCCTGATGAGCTTTATCTCGTGCACGCCGGTGATACGGCTCCTTCGTATCTATAATTTTTGATTGTTCCATGCCAATATTATTGAACTTTCATATACTTTTGGCAACTTTTTATACTATTTTTGGGACTAACATATTGATCCAGTGCCCAATGTCAGTTCCTGTTTGTTGCATGTTTTATGTTTTGCATAAACCCAATATCAAACGGAGTCCAAACGAGATAAAAACGGACGAAGAATTATTTTGGAATATTTGTGATTTTTGGGAAGTATAATCAACGCGAGACGGTGCCCGAGGGGGCCACGAGATAGGGGGGTGCGCCCCAGGGAGGCAGGCGCGCCCTGGACCCTCGTGGGCACCCTGTAAGGCGGTTGACGCTCTTATTTTGCTGCAAGAAAGTTAATTTTATGAGAAAAATCTGGGCACCCCAATCGGAGTTATGGATCTCAGGATATAAAACAAACAGTGAAAGGGCAGAATCTGGGAGCGCAGAAACAGAGAGAGACAGAGAGATAGATCAAATCTCGGAGGGGATCTTGTCCCTCCCACACCATGGGAGCCAAGGACCAGAGGGGAAACCCTTCTTCCATCTAGGGATAAAGTCAAGGAAGAAGAATAAGAAGGGGGGCTCTCTCCCCCTTGCTTCCAGTGGCACCGGAGCGCTGCCGGGGGCCATCATCATCACCGCGATCTACACCAACACCTCCGCCGTCTTCACCAACCTCTCCATCACCTTCCCCCATCTATATTCAGTGGTCCACTCTCCCGCAACCCGCTGTACCCTCTACTTGAACATGGTGCTTTATGCTTCATATTATTATCCAATGATGTGTTGCCATCCTATGATGTCTGAGTAGATTTTCGTTGTCCTACCGGTGATTGATGAATTGATATGATTGATTTGAATTGCATGTTTTATTATTGGTGTTGTCCTATTGTGCCCTCCGTGTCGCGCAAGCATGAGGGATTCCCGCTGTAGGGTTTGCAATATGTTCATGATTTGCTTATGGTGGTTGGCATGAGTGACAAAAGCACAGACCCGAGTAAGTAGGTTCTTTGCATATGGGATAAAGGGGACTTGATGCTTTAATGCTATGGTTGGGTTACCTTAATGATCTTTAGTAGTTGCGGATGCTTGCTAGAGTTCCAATCATAAGTGCATATGATCCAAGAAGAGAAAGGATGTTAGCTTATGCCTCTCCCTCAAATAGAATTGCAATAGTGATTACCGGTCTAGTAACGTACTCAATTGCTTAGGGACAATTTCACAACTACTACCACCACTTTTCCACACTCGCTATATTTACTCTATTTCTTCTTTATCTAAACAGCCCGTACTTTTTATTTACGTGCTCTTTATTATCTTGCAAACCTATTGAGGGAGTCCTGGACTAGGGGGTGTCCGGACAGCCGGACTATCATCGTCCGCCGGACTCCAAGACTACGAAGATACAAGATTGAAGACTCCGTCCCGTGTCCGGATGGGACTTTCCTTGGCGTGGAAGGCAAGCTTGGAAATACGGATATGTAGATCTCCTACCATTGTAACCGACTCTGTGTAACCCTAGCCCTCTCCGGTGTCTATATAAACCGGAGGGCTTTAGTCCGTAGGACATAACCTCCATTACAACAATCATACCATAGGCTAGCTTCTAGGGTTTAGCCTCCTTGATCTCGTGGTAGATCCACTCTTGTAATACACATCATCAATATTAATCGAGCAGGAGGTAGGGTCTTACCACCATCAAGAGGGCCCGAACCTGGGTAAAACATCGTGTCCCTTGTCTCCTGTTACCATCCGCCTAGACGCACAGTTTGGGACCCCCTACCCGAGATCTGCCGGTTTTGACACCGACATTGGTGCTTTCATTGAGAGTTCCTCCGTGTCGTCACCAATAGGCTTGATGGCTCCTTCAATCAACAACAACGCCGTCCAGGGTGAGACTTTTCTCCCCGGACAGATCTTCGTATTCGGCGGCTTCCCACTGCGGGCCAATTTACTTGGCCATCTGGAGCAGATCGAAAGCTACGCCCCTGGTCGTCAGGTCAGGTTCGGAAGCCTAAACTTCACGGCCGACATCCGTGGGGACTTGATCTTCGACGGACCCGAGCCACAGCCGAGCGTGCCACGCTGTCACGATGGGCATGATTTAGCTCTGCCGCCGGACAGTGCCTTGGTGACCGCACACGAATCCGCTCCGGCCCTCAGTCTGGAGCCGATCGCCCAGATCGAGGACCGGTCGCTGGACACCGCCTCAGGGGCTGCAACTTCCGCGGTGATGGAGCCGAACACTGACCTTGTCCCTATAAAGTTCGTGACTCGAGGTGCGGACTCCTGCGGACTCGAACCTCTGCGCCCTCGCCAATCGAATCCGATTGGCGCCCGATCATGGAGTTCACCGCTGCGGACATCTTTCAGCACTCGCCCTTTGGCGACATCCTAAATTCGCTAAAGCATCTCTCGCTATCCGGAGAGCCCTGGCCGGACTACGGCCAGGATGGTTGGGATGCGGACGACGAAGAAATTAAAAGCCCACCCACCACCCACTTTGTAGCCACTGTCGACGATCTAATCGACATGCTAGACTATGACTCCGATGACATCGACGGTGTGGACGACGATGCCAGAGACGAGCAAGAACCGGTGCCTACAGGGCACTGGAAGACCACCCCAACGCACGACGTATATATGGTGGATACCCCAAAAGGAAGCGATGAAGAGGAACAACGGGGCGCGGCAAAGGATAATCCCGCCGATAAACAACCAAAACGGCGACGCAAGCGCCGCCCTAAGCCCCGCCTTGGCAAAGACGGCATTCCTAATGACCCAGCGTTAGAGCAGGGCAAACCAGTGGACGACCAACATGCAACCAAGCAACCGTCCGAACAGGACGAATCAGATAGTCAATCCAATCCCTGCGAAACCAACAGTCCGGACGACCTCATGCCGGACATACCACCGGAGCATAAGAACCTTCACGGAAGACTCGTCGCCACCGCAAGAAGCTTGAAGAAGGAAAAACGGAAGCTCAAAACAGCGGAAGACATACTCAGAATGAGGTGGAGCAAAGTTCTCAAAACCGCAGACAAATACGGCAATGCCATCAATCAAAGAGCTACTCGAAGCGCAAGCTGCTGCCAGAATTTGACGAGGAAGCCATAGAGCCCCCACAGTCAAAAAACAAAGAGGTCGCCTGGCCGGATAGACGGCTAGATGACAGGCCAAAATCTACAAGCGGCACCGCACATAAGCCGACTCATGACCCTGGGAAAATAGATGGCCCAGCCAGGTCCATTTACGGGCCAAAAAAGAGGGGCCCAGGAAGCAACACAACACGCCAAGCGTTCGAAGACAGCGGTACACCCAAATACAGGGGCGCCGCACACCCACTACTAGGGAAAACCTTATACACAGAATGTTACCAGTAGCGCTTGTCAAAATGAGGTGCTATCTGCTACTTTGCGATAGCGCGTTAAGCGAACTGCTCGCTCTGATTACGGATTAGCGATGGCGCTGTCCTCGCATGCGCTACTACTACAATTGCCACACCGTTCCCGGCGTGGTAGGTATAGTAGTAGCGCCCTTCTGCGGACAGCGCTACTACTATGGTATTTAGCAGCAGCGCGTTTTTGCTTCCCACGCTACAGTTAAAGCTACTTCACCTTACCCCCCGCCCGGCCTGATTCCCTCTCCTCTGCTTCCTCCCCCAATTCCCGACCCCGCCTCGCCACCGCCGTCTCCCCCGACCCCGCCTCGCCGCCGTCTCCCCCGACCCCGCCTCGCCGCGCCTCGGTGCCGCCGTCTCCCCCGACCCCGCCTCGCCGCCGTCTCCCCGACCCCGCCTCACCGCCGTCTCCCCCGACCCGGCCGCCTCGCCGCCGTCTCCCCCCACCCGGCCGCCACGCCCCGCCGCGGTGCCGCCGTCTCCCCGACCCCATCTCTCTCCCGCCCTCTGTAGCACTCTCCCCTTCCGATCCCTCTCTCCCCTTCTGATCCCTCTTCTCTGCTTAGTATGAACCCTAGGTATTTAGTGCTAGTTAGTATGAACCCTAGGCTATTTTTAGTGCTAGTTAGTTAATTACTTAGATGGTAATTAGGGCAGTAGTTCCTAGGTACTAATTAGTTAGTAAGAATTAGGTACTAATTAGGTACTAGAATATTTTTATTTATAGTATTATTTTTAGTAAGAACTAGTTGAATTAATAGAACTAGTTAGTAAGAACTTGTTTCTATTTTTTAGTTAAAAGCAATTTTTCCGCCTCGGCGTGGGCGATGCCTATCCGCATCCTCGTCGTCGAGTCGGCGGAGGATTACACCTGCTTGACCAGATCGGCCATGTTGGGACTGGGCTCCGCCGAGGTGGTCTTGAGGCGCTACCTACCGGGGGCGCAGGTTGGTGAGCCAGCATGTCGTTGACCCGAACCTTGTTTGGTGGCGGTCGCGTGGGCGATGGCGATCCAGAGGCTCGAGGACTCCGCGGAGGTGGTGCGTCACCGTGTCGATGAGGAGGGCGCGCCGTCCGTCGCTACTTGTTTGCGTTGGAGCACAGCCGTTCTCCAATACCTAGCAGGTTCTCTGGGGATCTCCTTGGAGCTATGATCCCGTGATGGTGCCTTCTCTGTAGGTGTCCACCCGCGCCGATACCGTCGTGTGCTAGAGTTTTAGTTGTATTAGTGATGTTATATGTATGACACTATTAAGTGATGTATTAGTGACAATATTTTGAAATGCATGAGATGATCTACTTTTGCTTATTGAATGCATGCTAATTTGAGTCCTATAAGATATTTTGAAATGCATATCTTGTGTTGCTCAATATCCAAGTGGCGGTCATGTTTGCAAGTTACACCTCCGAGTGGCCTATGTTTTGCGGTGTTGATTCATTTCCGTTCGGCAAATTTCAGGCGCTCGATATGTCCTATTTTAGCAAAGGTCATGCGGATTTTTCCGAGAATTTTGGCATGACTTGTGCTAGAATATATATGTAGGAAATATCGAGTGCCCCGGATTTGTGTGTTCATATCTTGGTAGTTGTCTTGATCGATTTTCAATTAATGTTTTAACTATGAACATAGGAAATGTCGGACGACGAGAAGGATTTCGGTATTTGCAAATCTGCGAAGGCGAATGCGCTGCTCTGTGCGACGGAATCTTCCTAGATGATGATAGGCGCTTCAGCATCAAGCTGGGCGAGAACTTGAAGTGGATCTGATGAAGTCCTAACGACAAGTCTTTTTTCGTAATTAAGCATGACATCTGCTTTCATTAGCTTCAACTTATATTTTTTTACTATTCTACTAGCGTATCCCCTGCCATGCAAGAGTTTTTGTATTGGATAAGATAGGTTTCAGTCATAGTATGGAGGAAAAGAAAGTTTACTTGAAGACCGAGCATGGTTATATTTTCCATGCGAAGTTATACAATTCAGACGACTACACCTATTTTGGATGCAAAACATGGCGAGCACTATGCAAGACTTATGCATTTGAGCCTGATATGGTTATCACCTTTGATATTCGTCCGGAAGATGATATTGAAGGTAATACCGACATCTGGATCAATGTGCAAATGCCTCCAGTTATACCATTATGTAAGTTTCTCAACCATATTTATGTCTTTGATATTGTTTATTCAAAAATAATTGACAACTAATTTTTATTGTCAGCTTATTTCCGTGCAAGCAAACATGTCCAGCGCTTGGTAGACAGGACCGTATACTGTCCTGGAGCTGAACTCAACTGCGAGGAGCTCAGTCATTATGTTTCATGGCTTGAGATTCTTGATACTGTCAAGACAAATTTTCTTCGTGCATTTAGAAATCTTAGTACTGAAAATGTGCGACCCATAGTGTTCATAATGAACTACGGTCACATCCATTTAGGAAGGATGGTAAGATTTTTACTTTTTATCCTCATTGCATCTTTTCCATACATTATTTTTGAAGCTAAACTTCATTGCTAAGTATGTTACCATACGATGTTCTTCAACAGGGACTCCCGATGAATGTTGTGCCTTATGGGATCGAGACTAAAGGTGTCATGAGTATTATCAACTTACGGCCAAGATATCCTACAGCTTACTTTAGTGCATTCAAGATTAGCGACGGATGCTTAATAGTGCAAGACTGGACCAAATATGTGTTGGGGGAGCGCAGAGAAGTACTAGGGAGCAGCAACCAGAGACGCCTTCCACGATTAGGAGACAGGTTCATCTACATGCTTCAACTTGATCAAGGAGGAGAGCTATACATGTTTTATGTTCTTTTACCTAAGAGAGAGCAGCAGGTGAGTAGCGAGGAGTGAGTAGCTGGCTAGAAATGAGTTTCAGGATGATGATGTGCTACACTATTACTATGGTGATAAAATAGCTAGTGTTCATGGTAATGACTATGATGTTTATTATTAGCTAGTGTTAGTGGTGATTAAATAAATAATGTTGATGGTAATGACCATGATGATGATTAAATATCTTGTGCTGGCGGATTAGATTCAAGTGGAGGCAACATGTGGTGCACATCGAAAGTACTACTAATCCAAAGTAGAACAAGTTTGTATTAGTAGTATACTTTTGACATGCACCACATATTGCCTCCACTTGAACCTAATCCACCTTCATTTAATACACTGTTATGGACATAATGATGTAAACCTCATAACAGCTGGTATTGTACCAATATTTGTATGATGGCGCATAAATACACTAAAAATAAAAAAATTATAAAAAAAAATACTAGTAGCGATGGGTGGGAAACACGCTACAAGTAGATAACTTAGCAGTAGCGCTGTACTAAACAAGCGCTGCAGCTATTTAATACTAGCGATGGCGCGTGATGGCTGCGTTCTGCTAAGCATTAACTGTGGCGCCTTATTAGTAGCGCGACTACCCGCGCTACTAGTAGGCACAAAACACGCGCAACTGCTAGGGTTTTCCCTAGTAGTGACCCACTATGTTTCACCAATGAGGTCTTTGGATCATGAATTCCCAGCAGGGTTTAAAAATATAAACATAGAGGCTTCGACGGAACAACAGACCACAGGAGTGCGGATAGAGGATTATATACTACACATACACATGGCTAGAGGAGATGACCTCCACGCCATAAAATACCTACCCTCAAGCTCAAAGGGCCAGCTCGGCATTGGCTCAAAAGCCTCCCGAAACTCTTGTTGGAAGTTGGGAAGAGCTTGAGGAGGCGTTTAAACAAATTTTCAAGGGACTTATGTCCGCCCCGGATCTGATTTATCTAAGTCACATAACTCAACAGCCGGAGAGTCGGCGTGCAAATTCTGGAATAGGTTCCTTACTAAAAAGAACCAAATAGTCATTGTCCGAGCAGCCAAGCCTTAGCAGCTTTTAAACACATTGTCCGAGACGAATGGCTCTTGACACCTCGGCCAAGAGAAGCCGAGGACAATGTCCGCGCTAACAAGCCTCATGACCCGCTTTTGCGCGGGGGAAGATAGCTGGCTAGCAAGATGCAGCACCAGCGACCCGAGTACATCCGAGATTAGAGATGGAAACGTAAAATCACGGCGCAGAAAGGACCAGCACCAGAATAAAGAAAAAAGCCCAAAGAATACGGTGGTCAACGCCGGATTCAAAAGCTCACGGCCAAACAACAAAACACTGCCTCTTAAGGATAACAATGATGAGCTATCCAACTTAAACAAAATTTTGGATCGGATATGTCAAATCCACAGTACCCCCGGAAGGCCTGCAAACCACACCCACCGAGATTGTTGGGTTTTCAAACAGTCCGGCCGACTCAACGCCAAAGACAAGGGGCTCGACGCATAAAGCGAGGATGATGATAAACCCCACCAGCAGAGCACCGGAAAACAAAAGACTTTCCCACAAGAAGTCAAAGCAGTAAACTCACTTCATGTGATGATACGGAAAAACAATGCGGCACTCGCTAAGATGGGTCTCGCATGGTCCACCCCAGCGGAACCTCGAGATTGGATGTCAAAACCAATCACCTTTGACCACCTGGATTATTCCAGAAGTGTTCGAAATGCAGGATGGACTGCTCTGATATTGGATCCTATAATCGACGGACTACAATTTACACAAGTCCTGATGGACGGAGGCAGCGATTTAAACCTGCTATATCCAAACACAATCTGCAAGTTGGGGATAGACCTTACTAAAATTTGACATAGCCACACTTCCTTTAAAGGAGTGACGCCAGACCCTTACGCCAAGTGCACAGGCTCCTTATTACTAGAAGTTGTGTTTGGGCCACCGAACAACTTCCGACGCGAAAAACTAATCTTTCATGTTGCCCCGTTCAAAAGTAGCTATCAAGCACTATTGGGACGTGAAGCTTTTGTCCGCTTCAACGCCATATCACATTACGCGTCTCTTACACTTTAAATGCCCGGTCCACGTGGCATCATTTCATTGTGAGGGTCATTTAAAGACCCCGGACACGGCTAGACGAGTCCGGCATAAACAAGCTAGCGGCTCCCTAGCCGCACACCCCTTCACAAGGGGCTGTGCGCATAAGCAACAACGAGCTAATATAGACTCCGCCTTACTTATTAATATTTTTCATATACCTTTTTTCGCACGATTTCCTTTCAAACTAAGTTCCTCTCCTTCTGAGATGAACAACGTGCACACCCGTCGTGCTAACGGCTGCGGAGACACAGGCGCAGACGTGCAGTAGGGACCTGTCGCAAGGATTCTTTTCAGATTAAGACCCTGCGTAAACCTTTTTTACTGTCTCTTGTTGTTACTCTCCTTTGGTTCCTCATTATAACCAGGGTGGAGCCTGACGTTTTGGCATCGGCCGCGTCAGAGGACCTTGCCCGTACCTGGACACTAGGGGCTTAGGGCATTGTTCTGCCCATTATTATAAAGACCGAACACCTTAGGGAGTGTTCGGCGTCTCGAGTTAGGCCTTATATGCATCAGCTCTGAATCATGTCTTTGGTCAAATGTTGGGTTTGCCCGGCTCCTGTGTTTTGCTGCCTTACGTTTCGTATCATCGGCTAACGCGGCACCAGGAGAACTACTGTGATTGTGCCCCGGTTCGGCTGGGCGAGCACCTCAGTAGAGAAAGCCGAAAATTGACTATCATGATACAGCGAGAGACTGGTCAACCACTCGAGCGACCACCGGAATGTTTAGAATTCCTCCGCTTTGATGAAGGACCGTTTCCCGGTCAGGCACACACGCGCCCCGAATTCGGAGAGCGCGGTGCCCCCAGGGGCTATATCGTAGCCCCACCCTCGAACTCCGATGGCTAAGTGAAAGTGATAAAGCATCATAGTCCGGTTGCCTCGTTCGCTATGCTACCACCTCCTCAACAGGACCGAGACGTCGGATTAAGTGTGAAAATGCGCTATTTTTGCGAACACCCCCGCACCTTGTGCATGGGGCTGAAGCGAACTGCCATCTTTCGGGTTATACACGATATCGTAAGCGGCGCAGAGGAGATATTTCAATACTTGGAAACGCACAAGTATAAAAAGCGATTACATCATAACCATTGTTTTACAAAATAAAACGTTCATTTGAACGTGAACTTTTTCGAGCACTGCGACTCTATTACACGAGCACCACGCATAACTTCCCCAAAATAGTGCTCGGCGGGTAACCGGCTTTCGTCCGAACCCTGGGTTGCAACAGCGGTGGCATCCATCTCTGTCCAATGTGTCTTCACACGGGCAAGGGCCATCCGCGCACCCTCTATGCAGGCCGACCGCTTCATCTCCTTGATATGCGGCACCGCCCCAAGAAACTCCTGCAATAAGCCAAAATAGCTCGTCGGCTTGGGCCTCTCCGGCCAGACATGAGTCACCATATTCGTCATGGCAAGTCCGGACAACCTATTCAGCTCAGCCCATTCGGCCAACCGATCGGTCAGCGGAAGTGAACGATCCGGACTATGGAATTGAGACCAAAATAGCTCTTCCGTCTTGTGATCCTTCCGACTTGGAAGTGCTGCGGCATCCGCCGCTTTTCGCCGCTAAGTCCATATATGGATCCTCCGGACCCCACAGCTGGCCAAGCTGGGCATACTTTGGATCCGTAAACCTGCGGCATAGCAGAAAAGGCTTGCCAGCCACAATGTCTCCGGCCTGACGCAGCTCCTCCTTCATAGCCTGCATTGCAGAACGGGCATCCTTGGCTTCGGCGGTGGCCTTCGCCAGCTCCTCCTTCATAGCCTGCATTGCAGAACGGGCATCCTTGGCTTCGGCGGTGGCCTTCGCCAGGTATTCTCGCTCCGATAGGCGCTCCTTTTCAAGAGCCTCAGTGCGGTCGGTAGCATCCTTCAATTTAACGGCCAATTCGGTCATCTCTTCCCTGCTTTGGCAGTGCGCAGCCCTTTCGGCTTCTAACTCCTCGGCCACCCTCAAGGCAGCCGCATCACTCCTTCTGGCTTGCTCCTTGGCTTGAGCAAGTTCTGCCCGAAGGTTCTCCACAGCAGCAGCACCATCTGCGTCAAGCATAAATATTATAAGATATGGGCTTTGGCTCTCTTACTAGGTGACTGCGGGGAAAAAATTTACCTTGCGACTCGTCAAGTCGCCTGTTAACTACCGCGATGTCTGCATCCGCAACATCGAGTTGCCGCTTTAGTTCGGCAACTCCGTCAGTCTGGCTGGCACCCGGACGATCCGCCACCTGCATAGGAACGACGAAGATTAATACCTACGATTTTGATCCTCAGCACGCTGTCACTTTCGACAACCTACCGAGTCTCAGGGGCTACTATCTATACAGGGCGCACTTTCATGTGCGAAGCTGTCAAAAAGCGCGTCGTTTTCGTACCTCAAAACCGCCCGACAAACTCCCCGCGGCATTATGCAATCCGTTTTGGCGACGAAATCCTTCAATCACCGTACTCATCAATGCACGGTGATCTTACGAATAAACGCCCTCTCAAGCAGATCCTTCAGCTCCCCCGGCTGAACACTAGTCGGCGCCGAACTCTTTGCCTCTGCCGGACTCGGGGATACCCTCCGTGACGACACTTCAGGCTCGTCCGCCCTATCCGACGGCGCAGCAGACGGAGGCGTCTCGCTCTCCATCATCTCCGGACGAAGATCGCTCGAAGACGAGCTCATCTGAGAAGGTCGGAGATCCGAACTACAAGGTAAAAAATTCGGTTATCCTCAGAAGCACAAATAGGGATGTTTCTTATTAATAAACCCCCCTTTTTCTACTCAGGCTCGCTGGAGGGCTGATTCTTTAGAGAAGATTGTGCGGCCGGGGCCTCCCCGGATGCAGGACCCTCTGGTCAAGATTTCTTCCCCCGCTTAGGGGCTTTGGCCTCCAGGTCTTCGGAGGCGGTCCTCTTCTCCCCCTGAAGGGAGGGATTCTCGATCCCCCCTTCTTCAAGCGCCCCCTTGGGCGAGGCGGTAGCTCCTCTGTTCTCCCTTTGCCTTCTTACAGGCGCAACCTCAACATTCGACCAGCACGGGCTCCGGCGCGGTCTCTGGGAGGGGGGCCGGACACCGTATCAGCTTTGCTTGTGCTATCCACTCCTGCTGAAGGATAACGGGTTAAAAGGCGAATTGTAGAAAGGCAAACAAATGGTACCTCCGAACACTGAGCTACTTACTTGAGTATCCGGGCGATTGCAGCTTAGGCCGGCATCCTCGGTCAATTCCGGACGCACCACTTGTGGTCCGAAGAACAACTTGTACATCTCCACGGGTGTCGCACCCATGAAGTGTTGTAGAATTCGTGGTCCCTCCGGATTGAACTCCCATAGCCGGAGAGGACGGCGCTTGCAGGGCAGGAGACGCCTAATTAGCATAACCTGCATCACCACGACCAGATCGATCTCCCTCGCTTGGAGGTCTCGAATCCGGCCCTGCAATAGGGGCACGTCTTTTGACGGCCCCCAATTGAGCCCTTGGTTGACCCACGACATCAACCGTCGTGGAGGTCCCGAGCGGAGCAGGCGGCGGCTTCACTGCTGCCCTCGGGCGGTGATATAGAACCCTCCTGCTGTCACAAGCCGAGCTCCTCTTGGAAGGAGCCCTCGGGCCACGGGGCATCGGCCCTCTTGCTTACGGCCGCCCCGCCGCACTCTGCTTGACACCCCCCGATCATCTTCGGCTCTACATTGAAGGTCTTCAGCCACATGCTGAAGTGGGGGGTGACGCGAAGGAAGGCTTCGCAGACAACAATAAACGCGGAAATATGGAGGATGGACTCCAGAGCCAAGTCGTGGAATTCCAACCCATAGTAAAACATGAGCCCTCTCACAAAAGGATCCGTCAGGAAGCCTAAACCTCGACGGAGGTGGGATACAAAGACGATATACTCGCCGGGCTCGGGGGTGGGGATGGCCTGCCCTTCGGCGGGCAGCCTGTGCGAAATCTCGTAGGACAGGTACTTGGCTTCTCGCAGCTTTAGCACGTCCTCCTCCGTAACGGAAGAGGGCATCCACCGGCCCTGAAGGTCGGAGCCGGACATTGTTGAATGTCCGAAGCGCTCGAATCTGGGGCCACTAGTAGAAAAAGGGTCAAACGTGCAGCACATTAGCGCCGGTTTGTATTAGAGCCGGCACTAATGTATACATTAGTGCCGGTTCGAACGGATTTGCATTAATGTCGGTTTGTGTTGAACCTTTAGTACCGGTTCATGGCACGAACCGGTACTAAAGGGTGATGGCGGCTGGCGTCGGGCGGGGCCCCACGATCACCTTTAGTACGGTTAGTAACGCGAGCCGATACTAAAGTTGAGACAACTAATGCCGGTTCGTGCCTGAAACCGGTACTAAAGAATCGATCTATAGTGCGGTTAGTGCCACAAACCGGCACTATAGGGCAATTCGCATCCGATGGGAAAATGTAAGCGGCTATAACTTTTGCATACGATGTCGGAAAAAAGCGTATAATATATCAAAAATTCAGCACGAAAATCCGCATCCGATGGAGACAGCCTCGGCCTATTTGGAATTATTTAGAATCCTCAAATTCCAAAAGGAAAAAAAGATATGGTCAAATAATTTCAGTTTTTTTAAAAAATTGGTTAAATCTGGTCAAACTACGATTCAAGAAGTATTAATGTTACTACATAATTATTCAAGAATATTAGTGTTACTAAATAATTATTTCAATTTTTGAATTTTGGTCAAATCTGGTCAAACTATGGTCAAACTGTGGTCAAGCTATGGTCAAACTTATTTAAGAAATATTAGCGTTACTAAATAATTACTGTTTTTAGAATAATAGTTTCAAACTCAAGCGGTGAAATGTGTGACTTCATGCTCAAGCTAAACTCACGAGGGTTAATAGGATTAACATCTTACTATTGTCGGAAAACAACAAGTGCGAGACTCGAAGCGAAGGAGAATAGAACCCGAAAGTTAAGCGTGCTCGGGCTAGAGTGGTGAGAGGGATGGGTGACCGGTCGGGAAGTTAGATGATTTGGAATGAGTGATCCACACTTGAGCAATTAAGAGAGGTGATTAGAGACTAAATCATCAAATAATTCAGAAAAATTAAAAATCGAAAAAAAATCAAAAAAAATTTCCAAAATTTTCAAAAAAAAAACCTTTAGTGCCGGTTGGAAACACGCACCGGTACTAAAGGTCCCCCATACCGGGGTGCGAGCTCACGCCACGTGGTGGCACTTTAGCGCCGGTTCATGCCGAACCGGTACTAAAGTGGGGGGGCCTTTAGTGACCACCCATTAGTGCCGGTTATGGAACCGGCACTAAAGGCCCTTACGAACCGGCGCTAAAGCTCCGTTTTCTACTAGTGGGCTCTGGGTGTTGGAACTTGGAGCAAGGAGAAGATTCGGTGGAAGATTGAAGAAAAGGAACGAGCCTTGGTCCTGTTATAAAGAGGGAGGATACCAAGAGCTGTCTCCGTGACCGTTCGGGACTCGCCTTCGATAGAGGAGGCGTGGCGACGGGCGCGGTTGGGTTACCCACGTCAGTATTGATGAGAATCCCGGAATAAGGGGAACACAATCTCGGCTTCGACAAGACGTGCCAAGGAAACCGCTACGCTAAACGCGCTGAGGCGGTATAATAAAAAACGATTCAAGTAAAGGCTTAGTAGTGGTGAGACGTCATGCCACAAAATACGTCAGCAGATTGAACTTGTGTACATTTTATTCTCTCTACGGTGGAATGTGGAATTTATTTTGCAGAGCCGGACACTATCTTGGTGTTCACAATCTTCTATGGATTATTTGGAGGAGGAACCCGCCTTGCAATGCCGAACATTATCGCGCCCGGACTCATCGTCATTGAAGCGAGGTTCAGGGCTCTTGAGGAGTCTGGACTAGGGGTGTCCGGACGGTCGGACTATCATCGTCTGCCAGACTCCAAGACTACGAAGATACAAGATTGAAGACTCCGTCCCGTGTCCGGATGGGACTTTCCTTGGCGTGGAAGGCAAGCTTGGCAATCTGGATATGTAGATCTCCTACCATTGTAACCGACTCTGTGTAACCCTAGCCCTCTCCGGTGTCTATATAAACCGGAGGGCTTTAGTCCGTGGACATAACCTCCATTACAACAATCATACCATAGGCTAGCTTCTAGGGTTTAGCCTCCTTGATCTTGTGGTAGATCCACTCTTGTAATACACATCATCAATATTAATCGAGCAGGGGCGTGGGTTTTACCTCCATCAAGAGGGCCGAACACTGGGTAAAACATCGTGTCCCTTGTCTCCTGTTACCATCCGCCTAAACGCACAGTTTGGGACCCCCTACCCGAGATCCGCCGGTTTTGACACCGACACCTATCCTATCACACCTACAAAGTAGTTTTAGTTTCATACTTGTTCTAGGTAAAGCGAACACTAAGCGTGCGTAGAGTCGTATCAGTGGTAGATAGGACTTGAGAGAATATTTGTCCTACCTTTAGCTCCTCGTTGGGTTCGACACTCTTACTTATCGAAAGAGGCTACAATTATCCCCTACACTTGTACCTTTTTCTGGCGCCGTTGCCGGGGAGTCATAGCGTGGGGTGAATATTCTCGTGTGTGCTTATTTGCTTTATCACTAAGTAATTTTTATTTGTTGTTCTGTCAGGACCCCGACTCAATGTCACATCGATCTAGCATGTAACACCTCATATCACTTTGCGGCCTCACGCACGGTATCCCCACGGTGTCGCCTTACCTTTGCCGGGACCGTTTAGCCTTTTGGCTGCACGTATATGATAGTGTCGCTAGCATCCATATGATAGGGAGCCGGGCTGACATGGCTAGTCGTAAACCCAAAGTGGCACAGACTTACGAGGACAGCATCCATGACCCGGCATCGAGCGTGTCGATCAACAACGAGTAAGTTCGGGCTGTAGCACTGGGCTAGCAGGACTCGATAAACCGGGCTGTAGCGGGCTAACAGACTCCGGTACTCAGCGTGACATTTCCCGAAGGGACAGACCACAGAACGATGAAGGACACATGCCGGCCAGCCTAAGTGTTCGGAGCGGTAGCAAGCTACCATGGCTCGGTGGAAACACTAGGAGACATTTCCGTAAGAGAGGCTACTAAAGATAAACAACTAGATAGTCGGATCCCACACATACCAAGCATTTCAATAACATACACACACTATGCTCGATATGTGCAAATACAACATGGCATCACAACATGACTCTACGACTCAAGTATTTATTCATTAGGCTCCGAGGAGCGAGATATTACAAACATGGGTCTCATGACCCAGCATTCAGAGCATACAAGTCAAAGCACAAGCGGAAGCTAACATGTCTGGGTACAGACATCTATAAATGAAAAAGGCTGAGAAGCCTGACTATCTACTAGATCCTGCCGAGGGCATAAGATCGTAGCTGAGGTAACAAGCTAAACGTTGAAGTCCACGTGGAACTACTAGCGAGACTGAAGTCTCTCTGCAAAAACATAAAATAGGCAAACGTGAGTACAAATGTACCCAGCAAGACTTACATCAGAACTAACTACATATGCATCATTATCAATAAAGGGGATGGTGGAGTATAACTGCGGCAAGCCAGCTTTGACTCGGTGGCTATCCTATCATAAACTACCACAATCTTCGCGATCCAGGTTGCACTCCATAAGAACCTTGATTCGATCATCATCTTGTCTCGACGTCTTGCTTTGGAGATTTGCATCCAACACGAGGACAGAGACACTCTACAAGGATGGATCATCTTAATGATCACAAGATCAACTCACGGAATGAGATGTAGAACATCTCTTGAGCTGAGAGGCAAAACACACATCATGAAGGGCGGAAGAAACAATTTGATGAGGTTTCAAAGTAGCGAGGAAAATAATTGTCATGATACCACAACGAGACACCTTATGGAAGGTGACTGGTAGAAATATCCCCTTAAGTGGCAAAAAGAATTACATTTGATTTAGAGATCATTGAAACTCTTTATACCAGCCTAAGGCAATTCACAATCGATCATTTGAAGGAGTTCGAGAGAATGACATTCTCGGGCCAGAATGGATGATGTGGATTACCTTGTTGAAAACAACACAAGGGATGATTTTAGTAACTAGGGAGAAGCTCAACAGCAGAGAGTGATTCCACTATTGGAATGGTTATAGCATAACCGAGGAAACTGAGAGCAATCCCAGTTAGTGCTGGTGATAATACATAGTGCTTGTGCGTGCTCATCAAGAACTTGAGCATTTCCATAATTATCAAGGTTTTACCAACATCCGTGTCAAGGATCCTGGCAACACAACATACCACCATGATGAGTAGTGATGGACAATGCAGATGCAAAGGAAGACAACACCTTCTCAGATTTCACCTTAGCGAGGCCAAGGGGAACAAAATCTGGAAGATCGACCGAGAGACATTTAGCACTCCGCTTCTAATGTTCTCCTTGATGTGCTAGCATATCCCATTCATTGAAATGGTTTGGTAACTAGACCATCAAGTAGAAAGGTCGGACTTCGGGAGCACAAGAATCCATAAGGAACAATTAGGGAGTAATTCCTACGAAGTCCTTATGGGAAGGTGGCCAACTTCCTCAATCAAGATACTACAATAATAGGTCTTCCGGCTGGGTGTGTTGGCCACGACATCCATTTTACCGGGTTATAGAGAGACCAATATTATAGTTCTTGGGAAATGTTCCAACCATCATATCTGCCTGAGATTCAGATCTGGTTGGTGTCAGAATAATTCAGACTCACCAAGTCTAGAAAGAAAAGGATAGTTTGCAACACAAATCGACGAGACGACGTTGCGAGATTCTCGGGAAAAGAACTACGATAGCAAGCTCCAAAACATGAGCTGGTTCTGCTACAAACATGTGAACACGTTGTCCCAGACAAGCATGACCACGTAGTAGTCTTATAATAAAATACTACCGAGTTCAGGTGGGGAACCATCAATGAGGATATCGAAGTCCTTACGGAAGGCATGCTCTTAAGAAGGAACTTCTTCTCCTTGAACAAATCAATTAGTGGCTTGGTGTGCTAGGGAAACGTTAGGAATGAAGATGATCAGTCTATCAGACCATGGAATACCTCGCACATGCATGACTGACTTGGGATGATTCCATAGGAAGTAAAAACATGCTTTCTCGAATTCACGGCGGCATCTTGCATCCAATGCACATGAACTAGAGGAAGTCGCTTCTTTCATCCAAGCATATTATTCATGAACGAAACACGAAGATAATGCTTATATAAGTTTCCAATACTAGCTGAATGTTCAACACGAATCATGGAGGAGATAAAAATGTTGCTGATGGGCTTAACAACAATTCATCCAGGTTTCCATGAAGACGGAGTTCCATAATTATGTGAACAAGTGATAGCATTGGTCAGACCCAAAAGATATAATGGTGTATGCTCGAGGGATCAACCAAGAGTAAGAAAACATTACGAATATCGTTGGTTCTGGCTGATTTGATAATAACCCATACTCAAATCAAAGGTTGGATAAAATGATAGGTCCATTAACTGATCACGAGGGTCAGTCAATGAAAATATCAACTTTCTTCAACACACATACAAGATATCCCCTAAAATGAACTAAGTCGGACAAGCTTTTATCTTCCAACCCTCCAAGTTGTTGTTTAGCTTGACCAACTAGCTCAGGGGTATCCCACACAGATTCTTGGAGAAGGGGTGGTTTACAAGACCAACTTGATCACGAGCTCAACATAGCGGTCAGGTGACAACCTGGTAATACTCCCGAGAAGATATTCGGAAAATCACGAACCACCGATATGTTACTAAGCTCGAGAACAATCTTGCTTTTCAGGGCAAGACGACATGATCAACAGAGCAAGGGTTTGACAAAATCCTAACTCATTGATCGAAGAGTGCACCAGGAAAAAGGACTAGGTAGCACAATCAGTCTTAGAATGATGATTCAAGAACCAACACACTAAGAATGAAGTTATTGTCCTTGAACTACCAAACAACAGAGTTGCTAGGAGTATTGAGTTCACACATCACGATTCACTTGTCGACATTCCGGTTGCAACAACACGAAACCGAGAAATGAAAATGATGGCGAGAAGTATCACTGTGTCAAGAATTCATAAGAGGTGGTGCAATTCTCATGACAATCCTGACATAAAGAAGGTAATACTTCGAGGTAGAACAGACCAGAAGCTGAATTGGCATTTTGATCTATGGAATACAACTTCTTTGACCCAACCCTAGATATGGATGAGGTACTGGAGTTTGTTTCTCCTAGTCATTCCAGAATAGAATGGCTTAACGGACCACAAGAGTAATAGGCATCGATGAACGTATGCACGCATACTCTTGACTATCAATTGATAGATGAAGGTCAGAAGACAACTAAAGAGGGACACTCAAAGGAACATATATCTTTGTGAGTTGTGGATGCATACATTAGTATGTCGAGCAAAGCTCAACATTTCTTCCGGATAACCCATGCAGAAAGGTAGAACTGGCAGAATCACAATTATGAATGGAGAACTCCTCAAGAGTACTCTGGTTGTGATCGTTCGGTTCAAAAGAACTCCTGCCAAGAATGGTTCATGGTATTTGGAAGAACGATATACCACGGACCTCGAGGACTATCGCAAAGGTTACTAATATCCTAAAGGAACTAGCAAACACTATCATCACGAGGTAGGTAGGGTGAATCTCGGGTTTAAAACCCAAGGAGTAGAATGCCTACTAACTAAATGGCATCACGGGATGCTTTCGAGAATGATGGCCAGAATCATCACACGGGGAACACAAGCATGGCTGGATTACTAGGCGATACTCTAGACACCTAGGGTCATAGTAATAGCTCCAACGTATACGTCGAGGCAATAGAGTACCTCAACTCACCGTTTAGTGTGGTTAATCTGGCACAAGGGAACATCAGAACGGAAGAAGGGAGTTGCAAATGCATTAGACTGTTTAGAAACCTGGGATGACTCGGACAGCATAACGGCTGTAAATGCTCAAAATGATTTGAGATATCCTGCAGAAATGGTGGCATAACCACTCAACATCACAAAAGCAAGGTTCTGAGACCAGCTATGAACATACAGAAGTAGTAAAAGCTGAACTGAGGCTTGAAACTATCAATCCTATAAGTCTCTAACATAGTAACTCGTCATCCTAGTAGATAGATGAGAAGCCTAGTTCCTAAACCCCGTAGGAAAGATAAGATGACTCAGATCAGAAGGGCATGAGGTAAAGGAGTAAAAAGAGCCTTACGTTCCATCCCACAATCAATTCCCTTATATAACTAAAGCATTTCTAGACACAACTTTGACCAGTTTGGCTTGGTAATCCTACAGGCAGTCAAGCTCTGATACCAAAGCTGTCAGGACCCCGACTCAATGTCACATCGATCTAGCATGTAACACCTCATATCACTTTGCGGCCTCACGCACGGTATCCCCACGGGTGTCGCCTTACCTTTGCCCGGGACCGTTTGCGCCTTTTGGCACACGTATATGATAGTGTCGCTAGCATCCATATGATAGGGAGCCGGGCCGACATGGCTAGTCGTAAACCCAAAGTGGCACAGACTTACGAGGACAGGCATCCATGACCCAGCATCGAGCGTGTCGGTCGACAGCGAGTAAGTTCGGGCTGTAGCACTGGGCTAGCAGACTCGATAAACCGGGCTGTAGCGGGCTAACAGGACTCCGTACTCAACGTGACATTTCCCGAAGGACAGACACAGAGACGATGAAGGACACATGCCGGCCAGCCTAAGTGTTAGGAGCAGTAGCAAGCTACCATGGCTCGGTGGAAACACTAGGAGACATTTCCCGGTAAGAGAGGCTACTAAAGATAAACAACTAGATAGTCAGATCCCACACATACCAAGCATTTCAATAACATACACACACTATGCTCGATATGTGCAAATACAACATGGCATCACAACATGACTCTAAGACTCAAGTATTTATTCATTAGGCTCCGAGGAGCGAGATATTACAAACATGGGTCTCATGACCCAGCATTCAGAGCATACAAGTCAAAGCACAAGCAGAAGCTAACATGTCTGGGTACAGACATCTATAAATGAAAAAGGCTGAGAAGCCTGACTATCTACTAGATCCTGCCGAGGGCACAAGATCCTAGCTGAGGTAACAAGCTAAACGTCGAAGTCCACGTGGAACTACTAGCGAGACTGAAGTCTCTCTGCAAAAACATAAAATAGGCAAGCGTGAGTACAAATGTACCCAGAAGACTTACATCGTAACTAACTACATATGCATCATTATCAATAAAGGGATGGTGGAGTATAAGCTGCAGCAAGCCAGCTTTGACTCGGTGGCTATCCTAAACTACATTTGCAAGTAACTCTTTTGAGGTGGCGCTGCGAGTCCACAAATTCACCATATCAATACACCACTATGGATCCGCTCCGTCCCCTCACGAGAACGCCATCCATAGCACTCACGCTTATCTTGCGTATTTTAGAGTATCCACTTTCACTTGTCTATGAACTGTACAAGGGGTCCAAGTTTCCATATCCGAGGAATCCGGCTATTGAATAGATAATGATAACCTGCAGGGTGTACTTCTTCACCTGCGTTCTCGCCACTTATCGCCTGTACCGTCATGTACCTCGGCAACCTTCAAGCGGAAGCCAGCGAGGAGTCGGCCACGACCTACCTAAACACTCAAGTCTCTCGTCGGGTTTATCGCCTATTCGGGTTCCATCCGCAAGGAGATCCGGCGGGGTGTCGCTCACGGCCCCAAACGATGTGTGCAGGGTTCCCAAGCCCACCATCCGGTGCCACTTGGTACACCAGCCCTTGTGCCTAGTCATCCCAAGCCCACTGCATCGGTGCCACTTGGTAGACTACTAACACTACCTACAAACACGAAACTAGTTGGAACTCTGGACAGAGAACAAGGTGATTAAGAAGCCGAGAGGGCACTTAAGCATTCCAATGCGTGGTAGTAGCTGTTCATGGATCACAAACACACAACTCAGTTCACGAGGGCGGCTGCAATGAGACAACCCACCATGTACTCCTACATGGCCTCTCACCGCTACCTTTACCAAATCGTGTTCACACACTTAGCTCTCAACGATGGGACATGTTTACACACCTCCGATTCATTCCCGATGAATCAGACCTGACTCAACTCTAAGCAATAGCAGGCATGACAAACAAGCATGAATGAGTAGGCACATCAGGGCTCAAACAACTCCTACTCATGCTAGTGGGTTTCATCTATTTACTGTGGCAATGACAGGTCATGCGAGAGGATAAAGGGTTCACTACCGCAGCAAGTAATGAATATGTCGTTGTTGTCCTAATGCAGTAAAAGAGAGCGGGAGCGAGAGAGTGGGATTGTATCGGAATGAACAAGGGGTTTTGCTTGCACACTTCGAAGATAATATAGCTCTTCATCGGTGTCATCGAACTCATCGTCGGTATCACGTCTATCGGGAGGGGACAAATACCGGCAACACAGAAGGAAAACACAATCAATGCAATGCACAATATGATGCATGATCATGACAAGGCAATATGCTGTGGTTTGAGCTAATGCAACTAGCAGCAAGTTAAATGAAGTTGGTTTGAATCCAAGATTCAAATTCAAACTCCACATGTAGTTATTTAAATGCCATTCATTTCATTTGTCCTAAACAGTAGCCACAAGTTGTTCTAACATGCATGAAAATGGTACAGATGGATAGATTGGATTTTTCTGATCATTTTTCATATATAATTTATTTCATTTGGAGTTACGGTTGATTTTATATGAATTTTAGAAGTTTATACAATTTTCTGGAATTTCCTGTGTAAAAAAAAATCCGAAAATATTTATTGCGTCGACATTAACGTCACTATGGCGTCGGCGATCAACGAGACGGTCCAGGTCAAACCTGGCGATGGGTCCCGTCATCGGTGACTAACCTAACTAATCTAATTAGTTAGCGTTAAACTAACACTAACCTAGTTTAGTTAGTGGCACAGGGCCCAGACGTCGCGACCCGAGGGGGTCAAACTGTGGTCAGCCCGTGTCAAACTCACGGAGGTGACCCGGCTCGTCGCCCGGCGATGCGAAGGCAGCGGAGGTGCTGGGATCGCTCCTCCGCGACCAAATGCAAGCGGAGGTATCTCTGGCGAGCTGGCGAGCAGCGCATCCAATGGAGCAAGCGGCAGCGAGGGTGGCCGGCTTCGCGGAAGCGAGCTCATGAGGCGGCCGGAGTTGAGGCGTCGGCGAAGCAGCGCCACAGCGAGCAGCGGGAGCGATGGGTGGTGGTTTTGGGCTTTTGGCGTAGCTCGAGCACGGTGGTATGCTCGAGACGCGGCGTGCGTGAGCTCTAGCCACGGCGGCGACAAAAGCATAGCGGCGAAGCCGGTGGCGGTGGGGAATGGCGCTTCGGCATGCAAACGAGGCGGAGAATAGGGGGTTGGGGAGGAGCTCACAGCGGTTGCGTCAGACGCGTCTCAGCGGGCTCGGGAAGGGTTGGTGACGGCGTGCGGTCGTCGGCGATCTCGGCGGCGAGAGATTGAAAACGAGCGCCATGGTGCGTGGTGCGGTGCGTCCGGCGTCTGCGGGTCGTCCGGAGGCGTAAGCGGCGGTGGCGGAGCTTCCACGCATCACGGGAGGCGAGAGGGTCGGTAGCGGTGGTTCACGGCGGCGCTTCCATGGCGCGTCGGCCGTCCGCGGAGAGAGCGAGGGAGAGGAGGAATGGGCGAGAGAGAGGAGGGGCCGGGGAGTGCGTGGTGCCGAGGAGGGCTTGGCGCCTCGGTGAAGCGGCGGCAGGAGGTGGCGTGTCGCCACGCAGCCTTGCGTCGTCTCTCCCTCCTCTGCCTACTGGCAGAGTAGAGGATGACTGGCATGGGCCCTGGTGGGCTGCTACAGTGCAAGGCCGGCCTGGTAAGCGCCAGGTAATCTCTCTCTCCTTTTCTTTATTTTGTTTCCTTTTCTATTTCTGTAGTTTTGTTTCTGATTTAGTTTATAGCCCAAATCATTTTAATAAATCCTGAAAATAATTGTGGGCATTAAATGAGTTATTACAGTGGCCCTTAACTATTTTCAGAATTGTTGGAGCATTTAAAAATATTAATAGTATTTAAATGCCCCAATTCAAATAAAATATGGATTATCCCAAAATCCACAATGGCCCAAAAATATTGGCATCATTTTTGGTAGAGGTTTTTCACCTTTGTCAAAAATCATGAACATTTTTGAAAGCCACTTGGACTTACTGAAATTATATTAGGTAAACCTAGTGAATTTCTTTAATGCTAGGGTTTGAGCAATCCCCATTTCAAAATTAAGCAAAATTTAAATATGATGCACACATGAAGCTAGCCTAGTGCAATACCAGAAGCTAGGGATGTGACATGTTCTAAGTTGTTCTCTATCTTT
Organism: Aegilops speltoides; assembly: GCA_021437245.1. Taxonomy (NCBI): domain Eukaryota; kingdom Viridiplantae; phylum Streptophyta; class Magnoliopsida; order Poales; family Poaceae; genus Aegilops; species Aegilops speltoides. The sequence goes on along the minus strand of CM038141.1, from coordinate 10,960,195 downwards.
AGTTATGGATATGGAACACGATTACCCAAAAAAATAGGTGTACTTGCTACTCATGGAGATGGGGAACCTCCTAAAACCTTTGATGCTCATTATGTTCAAGATATTATGTACTACTTTGATAATCCTGAGAAAACACCATTCAATTATGTTATGGGAGACACGTTGGATCAACGTGAATACTTTAGGGATTATCGCTTGACACAAAAAGGGAAACTATTATGGGATCAGATTCATATGTTGCGTTGGTATGCTCGTCAACTATGCTTGAGATATGATTATACTTGTTGCTCTAGGATGAAGGCTCCACACCTTCCCTTTTCATGCAAATTCAATGATAATAAAACCTTAGCTTCTTATGCTAACGGTATATATGATTGCTATGATGTGGAACAAATATAAGAATTCGTTGCTTTTATGGGTGCTTATGAGATTGAATCTATGTTTAAAGAGTTTGATGATTTTGATTATTCAGTTTATAGACCTGAAAATTTTGCTATACTTAGATATTGCTATCAAAATTATGAATACAATTACAATATTGATGCATTTATTGAGAAAGTCTCCGCTGTCCAAGAAGAGACTAATATTTTGCAGGAAGCTATGGAAGAAGAAATTGATGAAACTGTGAGCTCATTGGATGAAAAAGATGATGAGGAGAGCGAAGAACAAAAGGAGGAAGATCGGATTAGCTACCCGTGCCCGCCTTCTAATGAGAGTAACTCTTCAACTCATACATTGTTTAATTCCCTTTCGTGCTTACCGAAGGATGATTGCTATGATGATTGTTATGATCCCGTTGATTCTATTGAAATATCCCTTTTTGATGATGCTTGCTATGCTTGTGGCCAAGATGCCAATATGAATTATGCTTATTGAGATGAACTTGCAATAGTTCCTTATGTTAAACATGAAATTGTTGCTATTGCACCCATGCATGATAGTCCTATTATCTTTTTGAATTCTCCAAACCACACTATATCGGAGAATTGTGCTTATTAAGGATTATATTGACGGGTTGCGTTCTACTACTGCACATGATGATTTTGATAGATATAATATGCATGTGCTTGCTGCTCCTACTTGCAATTATTATGAGAGAGGAACTATATCTCCACCTCTCTATGATTCCAATACGATAAAATTGCAAGAAACTGCTTATACTATGCATCGGCCTTTACTTTGTGTGCATGAATTGTTCTTTTATGACATGCCGATGCATTGGAAGAGAGTTAGACTTCGTTGTTGCGTGATATATGTTACTTTGTGCTCACTACTAAATTACAAAATCATTGTTAATTAAAATTGGCTTTGATATACCTTGGGATCCGGTGGATCCATTACTTGAGCACTATATGCCTAGCTTAATGGCTTTAAAGAAAGCGCTGCCAGGGAGACAACCCGGAAGTTTTAGAGAGTCATTTACTTCTGTTGTGTCCTTTCATATAGTCTAAAAACAAAAAAAATAAAGAGGGGAACCCAAAACTTTTCAAAAAGGAAAGTGAAAGTAAGAGAGATAAGCATTGTTGAAGTGGGCGCTAGCCTTGAACTTCGTTCATGCTCACGAAAACTTTGTGAATCTTAATTACAAAACTTTTCATCAAAAATAATTATCCCCTTGTACAATTCCATTGTATTATAACAATAATGTGCTAAAGTTTGCCTTTAGGATGTTTACAATGCTTGTTCGTTTGTACGATGCAGGAAAGAAACTTTGACTGTTGTGCGCGATTTTACATTTTTTCCTGGAACATCAAACGGTTCAGATTCCATTTGCACTATCTTTCTGTACAAATTTTTTATTTTTCCTAATTTTGGTAGAATTTTTGGGGTAACAAAAGTATGGTCAATGTTCAGATTGCTACAGACTGTCCTGTTTTTGACAGATTCTGTTTTTGATGCATTGCTTGTTTTGATGAAACTATCAATTTATATCAGTGGATTAAGCCATGAAAAAGCTATATTACAGTCGACACAATGCAAAGCTATATGAATTGCTTTGCAGCTGTACATAGAGTAGTGATTTGCTTTATTATACTAACGGATCCCGAGTTTTCTGTTGAAGTTTTGTGTGGATGAAGTGTTTGGTCGAGGAGGTCTCGATATGAGGAAAAGTAAGAGAGGCAAGAGCTCAAGCTTGGGGATGCCCGAGGCACCCCAAGTAAATATTCAAGGAGACTCAAGCATCTAAGCTTGGGTATGCCCCGGAAGGCATCCCCTCTTTCTTCAACAAGTATCAGTATGTTTTCGTATTCGTTTCGTTCATGTGATATGTGCAAGTCTTGGAGCGTCTTTTGCATATAATTTTCACTTTTCTTTTATGCACCATGCTGGTATGAGATAGTCCTTGGTTGATTTATAGAATGCTCATTGCACTTCACTTATATCTTTTGAGTATGGCTTTATAGAATGCTTCATGTGCTTCACTTATATCATTTGAAGTTTGGATTGCATGTTTCTCTTCACATAGAAAACTGCCATTTGTAGAATGCCCTTTTGCTTCACTTATACTTGTTAGAGCACGGGCACATCTTTTGTAGAAAGAATTAAAATCTCTTGCTTCACTTATATCTATTTAGAGAGATGACAGGAATTGGTCATTCACATGGTTAGTCATAAAATCCTACATAAACTTGTAGATCGCTAAATATGATATGTTTGATTCCTTGCAATAGTTTTGCGATATAAAGATGGTGATATTAGAGTCATGCTAGTGAGTGACTGTGGATTAGTAGAAACACTTGTGTTGAGGTTTGTGATTCCCGTAGCATGCACGTATGGTGAACCGCTTTGTGATGAAGTTGGAGCATAATTTTATTTATTGATTGTCTTCCTTATGAGTGGCGGTCGGGGATGAGCGATGGTGTTTTCCTACCAATCTATCCCCCTAGGATCATGCACGTAGTACTTTGTTTTCAATGGCTTGTAGATTCTTGCAATAAGTATATGAGTTCTTTATGACTAATGTTGAGTCCATGGATTATACGCACTCTCACCCTTCCACCATTACCAGCCTTTCTTGTGCCGCGCAACTTTCGCCGGTACCATACACCCACCATATACCTTCCTCAAAACAGCCACCATACCTACCTATCATGGCATTTCCATAGCCATTCCGAGATATATTGCCATGCAACTTTCATCATCCTTGAGCATTCATTGTCATATTGCTTTGCATGATCGTAAGATAGCTAGTATGATGTTTTCATGGCTTGTCCATTTTTTGATATCTTTGCTACGCTAGATCATTGCACTTCCCGGTACACTGCCGGAGGCATTTATATAGAGTCGTATCTTTGTTCTAGATATTGAGTTGTAATATTGAGTTATAAGTAAATAAAAGTGTGATGATCATCATTATTAGAGCATTGCCCAGTGAGGAAAGGATGATGGAGACTATGATTCCCCCACAAGTCGGGATGAGACTCCGGACTTAATGAAAAAAAAAGAGAAAGACCAATGAAGCCCAAATAAAAAAACAGGGCCAAAGAAGCCCATC